>JAPDEO010000054.1:0-258422 GCA_027569155.1 Aspergillus haitiensis
AATGTAATTATCTAGCAAGTTACGCTAGCCTATAATTGCTAGTACTTACATCCTGTTCATGTTATATTCGTGTCAATGCTATACTCAGATAGTCGGATATTTTACCCATCAGGCATCATGACTCACAGCCTATCCATGATATATATGTTAGTAATGTAATTATCTAGCAAGTTACGCTAGCCTATAATTGCTAGTACTTACATCCTGTTCATGTTATATTCGTGTCAATGCTATACTCAGATAGTCGGATATTTTACCCATCAGGCATCATGACTCACATCCTATCCATGATATATATGTCAGTAATGTAACTATCTAGCAAGTTATGCTAGCCTATAACTGCCAGTACTTACAATCTGTCCATATAACATTCATGTCAGTAGCACATTCAGATATCCTGTTATTTTGTTCAAGGATCATAACTCACACACTGTATGATACATATTCATGTTAGTATTACGGTTATTGGCTTGTTTTCCCAGTCAAGGATTGCTACTTACAGGCTGTTTATCCCATTTTCAAATTAGTTCTGTATTTAGACAGTGTCTTAATTAAAACGGGACCATCACTCACAGGCTAGTTATCCATATTCAAGTTAGTATGGAGCTCAGAGAGATTCTTCGATTGTCACTTACCCAAGTCTTATCCCATATTCAAGTTAGAGCTATGCTCAGATAGTCTATTATAGTTGTCAAGAATTCCCATTCCCACTTACTGTCTATTCATCTCATTAATGCTGCATTCTGATAGCCTAATATCTGAGCCATGGATAATCACTCACATACTAAGGTATTTATAATGTATATATTAGTGCTGTGTTCAGATAGCATCATATTTATTTGAGGTGGATTACTCACGACCTTTCAATTATATATTTATTTCAGTGTTGTGTTCAAGGAGCATGTTATTTAATCAAGAAGGATCACTCACAGGCTTTTATTACATTTCATATTAGTACTATGTTCACGTAGTATATTATTTAGTTTTAGAGAATCACTTACAGGCTTTTAATTGCATATTAATATTAGTACTGTATTCTAGTAGCCTAATATTTAAGGCAAGAATAATCACTCACATACTATTCATAATATATATATTAGTGTTGTGTTCAGATAGGATATTATTAAGTTAAAGAGGATCACTTACTTCCTTTTAATTATTTGTTTATCTCAGTATTGTGTTCAGATAATATGGTCTTTCAATTAAGAATAATCACTCACAAGCTATTTATTATCCAGTTATATTAGTGCTATATTCATATAGTATGTTATTTAGCTAAATAGAATCACTCACAGTCTTTCAATTATATATATATCTCAGCTGCTGTATTTGGATAATATATTCTCAAAGATGAAGATTACTACTCACGCGCTATTTAATCCAGTCTTATTAATAGCATATTCATGTAGTGTATTACTCCTATCATAGATCATCACTTACCACCTATTCATTTCAGTTTAAGTTAGTACTGTTGATATAAATCTTTCCTAATTTTTTTAATGAAGAATTCTCACTTACACACTAATTATCCCATATTTTTTTCATTCATGTCAGTCCTGCTTGCGGCAGTCTCTTCCAAATGCATTACTTACATTCTGTTCATCTCATTTCATGCATGTTAGTCCTGTCTTTATCAGCCTCTTTCAGAAGCATTACTTACATTCTGTTCATCTCATTTCATTATTATTAGTCCTGTCTTTAGCAGCCCCCCTCTAGAAGCATTACTTACTTGCTATTTATCCCATTTCTATATTATTTCTGTGTTCCAGTAGCTTATCATTGAAGTCAAGAATCATCACTTACAGCCTTATATCCATATTCCGGTTAATGAAGTGATCAGATAGGCTGTTATCTTAATAATGCGTGACTACTTACATCCTATTCATTTCATCCCAGACTTGTATTAGCACTGTAGTGGATCACAGCGATTAATCGAATATCATCACTTACCAACTATCCATTCCATATTTATATCAGTAATCTATTCAGGCGAGTAAGTAATTCAAGCTATAGATGAATGCTTACATCCTATTCATCCCATATACATGTCAGTGCTGCATTCAGTTGTCTCTTCTTCGAGGTGAGGGGCATTACTCACTGACTATTCATCCCATCGTTATATTAGTACTGTCTCTCAGTAAACCATCTATCTTATCAAAACATTACTTACACACTATCAACCCCATATCAAAGTCAGTGCTGCCACCAGGTAGACTGTTATTTCAGCTATCACTCACAGAACCGGATGTCTGCCGCTTAGCTTCTTTACGAGATTGTGGGCCCGCGAATACCACACCGGTAAATATCAAAAGAAGAAGAGGCCGCATGTTTGTTGAAAGCAAGCTTGTAATTTCAAACCTTTCTTCTTAACACGTATACTATATTAGGGGAACGCAATAAATGAGAAAGATAATAAGAGTCGTAGGATTCTGGACAGCCAAAGAAGCAGGAAGAATGGGTTCCAGTTATAGAGGAGCTGCAGAGTTTTATATTGCCTAATATTTATCGAATGCCAGCTTTCACCAAGCAGTAGAACTTCATAATTTACCCATTCCTGCATGACTTAATTACCAATAGTATATATCATCCGCCTATAGATTATGCTAGCGGGGAGTCGAGGTTCTCCACTAAAGCCATAATGACTTTTTACAGCTGGCTAATTGTGAATCATTATTTTCGACACATGAGTGAAAAAATTATAATACAAACAATCGTCTTACAAAATCCCAGAAAAACATCAGAGACTGCAGGAGACTATTGAAAAATAGTGCGAATCTAAGCATCAACATATACAAGCGCCCATAAAATAGAGTTATATCTTCTTGAATGTCCAACGAGAGATGCAGGACCCACCAGTGAAGACCCAGCAAGCGATTAAACTTTTAAAGTGGCCCGACGATCATCTGAGGACTGTGCGGGTATTCCTTGTCATTATCTGTGATCTTTGCCATTGCCAAATTATGCCCGAGTCATTGTAGCTTCCTTTGCCTTTGGTGAGATCAACTGTGACGAGATTTTCTTCCCCAGAGGGACGCCCAAGGTATGATCAAGATAGTCGCATGGAAGTGCAACACAGCCCAGAAAAGTGGAACCGTCGGAGGAGCAGAGAATTTAACCTCCGCTATGGAGCCTTGGTTTGTGGAACCGTCGAACAAACCAATTAATGCGAGATCAACAAAATTTCAGCTCATTGATCAAAGAAGAGGCTCCATTCAGAAATACGCCATTAAATTGGAGCCATCTGGCTGGAGATCTTCAGTGTAATTCCATATGTGGGCAGCCTTTTTGCTCAGGTGCTAGCTTCCCGCAGATCGACACGAATTGTTGTGGGTCGAAGGAAACTCAATAATATACGGTGTAGTAGCGCCCGAATAGAATATCCACTTTTGGTTGGAGGGGGGTTTGAAGATGCCAGCATGCGCCCGAAAAAAGGCGCCCCCCCCTCCATGCTAATAACACCCAGGGGTCGAGCGCCTGTGAAAAGATGAGGTATCGGGATGGGGCCTGGATTTCATCCGAGAAAGATGAAGCATCCGCGATATGTCCGCAATATGGAGGAGCGGTCATGGCATCACGCTCCCTACCGAGTGGGTGTTAAAACACTCAAAGACAAGGACAGAGCCGATCTGAAGTTAAGAATGAGCTGGACCAACGGTAAGGTAGCGTGTTCAGCTCGTCCAAAGATCTGCAAAGAAGCGCAAGCCAATAGTCTAGAAAGATGAGAAGTGAAAGCCAAAGGCAAAAGGGAGTGGAGCGATTCGAGTACTGTTGCTACGTCAGGTCTTCAGCATCGCTAGACCGACCAGTCCAGTAAATGGCTAGGATCAAAGATCGCCTAACAGAGGCCCAGCCCCTGGACTTATTTATCCCTCCCCAGACTGCTCAATCTGGTGTACAATTAATTCTCTTCAATTTTTGAACTACTAGGCTATCTCCCATGAATACTCTCCATTGAGCCAATGAAGCACTGCGTGATCCTTGACCTGGAGGTAGTCAACCATTACTGCCAACTCCGCAGTGCCAATACTAATAGATATCACAGCCTCGATCTCTTTGTAGATGTGCTATATCGCGCTGAAACTGAGATAAATATTGTGCAATATGAAACCTGAATGGATTAATTTCCCTTTCCGTGTCTTTCTCCCGACCTCCTTCTCCTTCTTCGCCCACATGGTTTACCCATTTACCATCAGCTAGTTGTCATCTCAGTCAACCTGGAGAGGAAAGCTCTTCCATCTCTCCCTCCCAGGGTCCGTACGCGGCAAGAGTCCATTGAATATATGTTTCACCTCCCCCCGTTGGCTCTCGATCACACGCATCGTAGTGCTCATTTGTCTCATACTTATCCGCCCCATATCACTCAGCTTTACAGGTATGATCGCCAGACTCTATTTGTTTTGTCGCTGGAAATGATTCGAGTCAATTCTGCCATGACAGACGGAATTGAACCATACGGTCGGGTTTATCACCGTCCTTCCGCTGCAAGGACGAATTTCCTGTTTTGGGAGAGCGGGAGCTCCTTGGCCTTTTAGAGCTTGGTTTAGTTGGACCAACGGGTGGGTCGGATTGAAAATGAGGCTCCTACAAGCACATCCTTGTTCACTCCATGGGTCAACCGATCTCAACTTTTCATGGGCCTTCGCTCCGACCTAGACTTTGCTAACTTCAATATTTGATTTTCTAGTATTGGAGGTTGGCAAGGAAATTCATGGTCTGGCGCTCAAGCCAGACGAGGAAGTCAACATTAACTCACGCTCACACAGATTTGCTTCGACTCTCTAATGGCTACTGAGCCGCGTGGTTGGATTACGCAAGTTCTTTAAAGATCATCGGACCCGACTCACTGAAGCAATCAGCGACCGACTTGGCAGACACATTTTTGCAGAGAATGCAACAATATTCAAAATGAGTACTGGCAAGTAATGCAACCTGGGAGATCACACAATTTATGAATAGGTTGAAGTTTTGATGAGCATTTAGTGATATGAGGAATGCGAGGATAAGAAGGATAATAATTGCTATCAATACGACAGAGCTCAGTTAGCTCACCTGATGCTATAAGGCCGTCAGGCACTCCAACAACTCTTGGTGCCTCAGTTTTATTTTCCTAGAAATGATTTCATTCATGTCAATTAATTAATCCGGATGTGAGCCAGTTCTCGCTCATACCGCTCCAGCGATCTTTGTAGTCAACAGCTCTGTGATCGCCTTCTCCGTAGAGGTCCCGTAGGTATCTGCATATCGACCCATCATCCAGTCTCCAACCGTGATGGGCTGATATTTGGGCCCTGTCTCGGGGTCCTCACAGCTCGGAAGACATTTCACAAGGTAGTCAGGGTTCCCGCTGAAAAAGAACGGTACACTATACCGTTCCTTGCCAGTCTTGTTGATGACCCGGTGCAAGTTTGACAAGTAGAGATCATTCGTCCATCGCATCATCATATTCCCCAGATTAACCACTACAGCGTCCTCTACGGGCTCGACGTCGACCCAGACGGACAGGTCGCGGTTCCAGACCTGCAATCCACCAGTCATATCTTGGAGAAGGATAGTTACGGCGCCGAAATCGGTGTGGGCTCCGATCCCTAAAATAGGCTCATATTAATACCTAGGTATATTCCCGAGGGTACATGTCTCCCTAGGTGAGCGGGGGCCATGCAAGGGAGAAAAGAAAACAGAAACTTGCCTCTTTCCCATTCTGACGCATCGGGAGCCTGCGGTGGGTAATGCAACAACCGCATAACAGCCACTGGATGATCACAAAAGTCCTCAAAATAATCCTCGGAAAGTCCAAGAGTCTTGGCCAATACGCCCAAGATATTCTTTGCTAGCCCCGACAACGCGGAGTGATACGTATCGACTGTTTCCCGGAAGAGAGCGGGATTCTTCACATCCTCGGGATATGTATTGGGACCCTGGCCGAATTTTCTGGCCACGACGTACGGATCATCGAGTGGAAGGTCTCTTCCTAGATAAAAGCCTTCTTTAAGATCACCTTCGGTGCGCTTTTCGAAGTTCTGGGCTCGGAGACGCTCGTAACCGCGATGGAATCCCCCTCGATCTATACAAATATACGGAAAGATTTCGTTAAAAAGTTGTCCCGCTTATATTATATAGCGTATGGGAGAGGGGAAGGGATACCCTTGTTATATTTCATCTTCAGATCCGACGGAAGGTTAAAGAAGTCCTCCGACTGGGCAAGAAGCTGTTTCTGCAATTCTCTGGGGATACCATGATTGCGTAGCTGGAAAAATCCAAACTCTCGACATGCGCCTCGAATCTGGTCCACAAGATGTGCTCTTTCGGGTTCGTTGTCGGAGAAAAAAGCTATTGAATTTTTAGTCATTTGCCCAAGTTCGGGCCCCGGTGGGGGGAAGACGAACGGGAGAAATCAATTATGGGGGGGGCCTGAGGAGACATTTTTGTTTGCGATAGAAGTTCTTATTGTTATTGGCTATGTATATCCTTTTACTCAATGTTATATTGGAGTTTTAAAGGGAAGACATGAAGGTGAAATGAACGCCGTTCTTGAGTTCCAAAATACCTTGTTTATCAAAGGGGAAGTCAGTTCGTCCGTGGGTGAAACTCTCGGCCGCGGGAATCCTTTCGTGTTATCTTCCCGGAATTCGTTGAAAATTCCACAAGTGGAAAGGAAAAAAGAAAAAAGGCGGGGCGAAAGATCTTTTTGTTTAATCGGTTTTTCCTAATTTTAATCTTATCAACATCATTGAATTCAAAATATCCTTTGTGACTATGTCAGTGTAATTTTAGCCCCCTTTGGAAATACGGCAACGCGCAGGGAAACATAGGGTACATAGAGTATATATTATATACATGCATATCTAAGCACCATCTTGTTCCATAACATCTTGCGCATTCTCCATGACTTTTACCACGTTGTCGGCTCGAAGGCTAGAAAAAGGTTTTTCATCCTCCTCCCCGCATCCGTAGTAATGATGGCAGGAGCTGGGATAACGGAGGTGATAGAGGTTCCAGTTTTTGTCGCGGGGGATGGGTTGATGGCTGCTGGGACGGTTGAGAGATCATCACTGGGGGCGGTTTTTGGGGTACACAAATCCAAAGCAGAGCAACATAGTAATTCCAACGCACAGGCAACGATACTTGTATTATTTAGAAGAGAGAAAGTCTGGCGTAGTCATAGAGCCCATTTCTTTTTTAGCCAGTTCTATAGAGGGGATTTCCTTGTTTGTTGCACTATCCGTGGGTGACGTCGTATGTGTCCAGTGAAAGGTGACATGACTGTGAGAGAATAGAGCAGGCTTTGCTTTGATTAGGTTGACAACAGCAACACAATACAAAACTTTCCCTGATCCACGTTTTCCGCAGGCGCACATCCTAATAGATTTCTCAGTTTGTCTAGAAGTGAAGTAATATATTCCAGGACAGCACATACATTGTGTGCCTCCGTTCTAGGGGGCCGTGGTGCCTAATAGAATTGCATTCTGGTTTTGATCCCCACCTTGTCTTAGCCACTCTGTGGCCTTATGAAATTCCCGCATAATACGTATTATTATGGGGATATTTGCCCTTTGCGCGTCCGGGGTGATCCATGTTAGCGCTCAAGGTCTTTCTCTATTTGCTCGCTCACAGCCTGTGGGTCATTGGCGATACTAGGGTCACCAGCCCTGCAATGGCACGCTTCGTTCCTTCTTGCATACAATTCGATGGCTAATCTGGCCCTCTGGAGGTAACCCGATACTCTTTAGATACTCCACGCAAGATTTTAGCGACTCCGTCTCGGGGTCTTCACCCGAGGTGTCCTCGACCGGGAGAGATCTTAATTTCTTTCCCAGTTCATTTGGAAGTGAAACGTATAGGCCGTCATGAAGGTGTAGGTATCGCACTGTGGATTCACAGCCGTTGCCAAAGGTTAGCCATTCATCGTTCGTTCCCCAATATCGCAGAGCTTACATGTTGTTATTCCCGTTAGACTCGACCTACCTTTTCAATGATCTAGCTGCTAGTTGGCCCATAACATCAAAGCAATGTTATCCGGGCAGCTCTAGCGATAAATACATATAAGTATTGGGAACTGGACCATGTGGCTGATGATTTTGGACTTCGTGTTCCGAATTGGCTTTTAATGATGGAGGATGGAAGAAACCAGG
This sequence comes from Aspergillus haitiensis, assembly GCA_027569155.1. NCBI lineage: Eukaryota > Fungi > Ascomycota > Eurotiomycetes > Eurotiales > Aspergillaceae > Aspergillus > Aspergillus haitiensis. Next base: position 8,130 of record JAPDEO010000054.1, read on the forward strand.
TGACGTGGGAGACATGCTCAAAGTTGATAGATGTAGATCGAAGAACGAGGTGTTGTTTATATATAGACGAGCAGATCAGTGCTAATGTAAAATAGGCAGGAACGACGAATATTGAATAATGTCAATCAGGCAGGAACAACGAATATTGAATATCTTATAAAGTACTTTCATGCAAATAAATAGTTGAAAATATTGTAAGGTATTGTAAGGTATCGAGTTCTTCTATTGTTGGATGAGTTCATTGGGTGGGAGAGGTGAAATGATGCAAGAAAAGAGAAGGGGAGGGGTTTAAACTCGGTACTATATATACTTGAGGGAATAGGATATCTGAGTGAATGGAGAAGTTAGCCAATTGTGGTGCCATATTGAGTAATTTCCTGATCTGGATTGGTGAGAGAAATTAATTGAGAGACAGGGGTGAAGAAGGTCTAATCAAGGAAATTAACAGGAAGAGATGGATTATAAGACTAATTAATTATGTAGATAATAACATCAATATATATTCGTATTACTTAGTGTATCATTTATTTAATGCTTTTCACTCTCACTACGACTGCTCGCCTCTGACTGATTCCCATCTGGCGCCCGCCCACTTATAATGGTCCCCTGGGCAGCTGTCATAACCAGACTTTCGACAGGGGGGAACAACACACACAGCCCCCAGTACATGATGATCGTGCCAAAGGTGTTGACGAACCGGTTCAGCTGGTATAGTCGAATGTACCCTTCACCCACGGAAATGCTGGGAGTAACGCTGTTGATGACACCGGGTAGATACAAGGCAATAAACCCAAATTGCACGACAAGGGCCCGCCAATTGCACCCGTACTATCAAATCATCAGTTACAGGATGGCCGGGAAGGAGGGGGACAAGGAAAAGATATAATAAAACCCACCAGATACTGGTATCTCCCCTTGGGATCATAAAGTCCTGGGACATCTAACTTCCTCTTTCTCACAAGAAAATAATCTGTGAAAAGAATACTACACATAGGACACACAAACGTCCCGTAAGCCGACATAAGAGCTAGAAACTTGCCCGCCGTATTCACCAGTAGCCAGGGAACCATCGCCCAAGCTCCAAGAATAAGACAGATTACCGATCCGCGTCTTACATTGATCCACCTTGGAAGCAGACTCATGGCATCATGGCCAAAGGGAGCCGCATTCGCGGACACATTGCAGGAGATCTGAGCGAAGATCCATAAGACGGCGCAGCAAAAGGCGAGAAAGCGCCCGCCGTGTCCGGTCCATTTGGGGAGGATATCGATTGGGCTCCAAATATCTTCCTGGTAAAGGACACGTCCTGCACCAACGGTCGCAATCCCAAGAATGGCGTAGATTGTTTTGATGATCGGAATAGCGGGGATTTGAGCCCAGGCACTGCTTCTATGGTGTGTGAGTGAGTTTTCATGTTGGGTTCGCGATCTAGAGAGATGCATACCTCGTTTTAGAGAAGCGAGAAAAATCCGACATACTTAGAGCATTCGTAAGCCACGAATTGGTCATGGAGCTGAGCGTGGCTAGCCAAAGCCAGATGCGTTGTGATCCATGGACGGTCGCCGATTGATTGAAGATGCCTTTCACGTTCCCTGCCTTGACACAAATCCAAATCACCATTGCGATGGCCATCTACACAAGTATTACGTTGGTTAGAAAACATATCTTTTATTCAGGGCAAGGGAATTATTGTACGTACCGGAATGACAATGATCGCTTTCCAAATAAACACCTTGCTATGATGCATTAGAACTATAGTCCCAGGGCGCGAGGGTCTCTGAAAAACTCACTTGAGCTTTCGCACTGGAATAAGTAAGAAAGGCAATTGGATGGTATTAAAAAGCAGGAACGATGTCATCTGCTGTGTGGAAATCCCCGCGCTGGGTGGAAGGTGGTTGGGGATAGTTCTGTACGAGGGCCAAATTGCTGCGATTGCCTACTAAAGTCAGCAACGGGGAAGTGATTTACAGTGGCCGGGTATCTAGGCTACCTCTGTAACAGCGAATAATCCCCAGTACGTGTTCACACCAAACCAAATAGCCGCAAGCAGTGCTCGGGTGATGACACAAAATATGGCGAAATAAAAGCCATAGCTGGCCCGGATCGCGACAGGGAATGATATATGGAAATCGGAGCCGGGATATCCATTCAGAACTGCGAGATATCAGACTTTATTGCTGGGTTTTTGTCCTTAAGAAGCCAGGAGGGGAACTGACCAGTCGGGAGGCCGTTGAAGATGCCTGAGAGCAGAACAATGACGATCGCATCGGCTGTGCCCAACCCAACGATCATCGAAGTCGAGCCGATCTGCCAGCTAGTGATGTTGACTAGATCGGATATCCAATAGCCTACATAATCTTTCCAGGTCCATGTCCTCAATTCCACGGGGACAGGGTCCTGATCTGGATGAGACCACATTTAGGCAAACGGGCTCAAGAAAGGACACCCAAGTTAATAAAATGGTGAATATCTTTGTTTGAGCGGACTCCATCTGGTGCAGCACTGCTGTCCTCCTTGACTAGTTGCGAGGCCACAATGGGTTCCATGGCTGTGAAAGAGCGGTCGGTTAGGTTCCGCGACGCTCCAACGAGAGGAGGTATTTTCCAATGTTAGGTGGGCTACTTGTTATTATACCATTTCTGACTGCATGATGCCGCGTTACCCCAGGATGCAGATCAATCTCGTTCACAGTCCGACGGCTGCGATCATAGAGTTATCATTCATAGAAACACTGCCAGGGGGACGCTAAACCCAAGTGGCTGCAGACAAGCACCGAATCCATCGAAAGGGAGATCTAGAGATCTGTCTCGCTATTACTTATTATCACTGAACGATATCTATCTTACTGTCGAGGGCAAAGGAAAAAGAGGTATGGCATCTGAGGTGTGGTGAAACATCTCATCTGAAAAGAGTACAAGGAGTCACAAAAGATATATCACGAGTCCACTAGAAGGAGTCACCCCTTGCAGCGATTTTGGATTTGTTTTCAGTCCTTTTGCTGGCACAATTCTTTCTCGGGTGTTGGACACGACGACGACGTTCATATATCTAGTTCTCCCTCGCTCCTAGAAATGATCCGGCCGGACAGCCTTACTATCTCTTGCGACCATATTTTGTTTCAAGAGAGAAGAAACCCTGGAGGGCCTTTAAAGTAAAAATAGTTGTGGATCTAGAATGGAGGGGCTCCAGGAAACTCGGTACAAATACGGTATACGGATCCGCCGATGAGAATCCACCACCGACTAAACGGAGGAAAAAGAAAATGTGATGGAAAAGACACAAAAAAGGGTTAAGAAATCCCCTCATGAGGGGGTTTATTCCCCGCATCGGGAAGACATCCGGTTGTTCTTATCCTAGTATACAACTCCGGTTTGAAGTCTTTTATTCTGGTATATAGCGCGAGCTCTCCAAACCTCTCTCTACTTTCTCCTTCTTATTCTTATCGGCATCTATTACCAACCTATGCAATGGCGCCCTCTCTCCACCCGCTCATCGACAACGGTATCGTCCCCGGTGCCCGGGATTTCACTGGCGGAAACCTCTACTGCAAATGTACTACGAACAAGGTCACTGTCACCCTCACTAGCAACGTCGCTCACAACCATGCGTGTGGCTGCTCGAAATGCTGGAAACCCGCCGGCGCCTTATTTTCCGTCGTTGCAGTCGTCCCGCGCGACAAGCTGTCCGTCACAGCTAATGCCCAGAAACTGGCGATTGTTGATGAGGCGGCTGTGATCCAACGCTACGCCTGCAGAGAGTGCGGTACCCATTTATTCGGTCGCATTGAGAAGGATCATCCGTTCAAGGGACTCGACTTTGTCCACGTTGAGTTGTCAGACACAAAGGGCTGGCAGGAGCCACAATTTGCCGGATTTGTGTCGTCGATTATCGAGCAGGGCTTTGACCCCAAGGGAATGGAGGGTGTTCGAACCAAGTTCAGGTCGGTCAGATTGGAGACATATGATGCGCTGTCGCCGCCGTTGATGGATGCGATTGCTTCTCACACGGCGCGAAAGGCCGGGCTTCTGCCACGTCTATGAGGAATGCATTTCATGCAATGATAAAGTGATGGGTAATCAACGAGAGCTTGTCGATATTTGACTGTTTCTCTCTTTCGTTTTTGAAAGAGAGGATGTACTATGATGCGATTGGAACGAAGATATCTTGTTAAGGAAAGAAGATTGATCTTTCTCTGGTCCGTAAAAATAGGATTATTTGTTATCCTCGCTAATTAGTGTAGCTCTCAAAAGTCTGGGCACTGGTACGTCTATATTTCAAGTAAAAATTGCGCGCCCGATGCGTCATCCTTTCGAAAAATCACCACATAGTTCCCATTAGTCGAAATGTCATTTATAATTCGGAAGGTAAGAAGAGAGCCTATATTATTAGTTCATAGAATTATAAGATATCTAGATAAAATATTATAACCTCTATATTCTCTCCTATCGCCAAGTCTTCGAAAGCCTCATTTAATGTGTATATAGGATAATTCTCCTGTGATCGCTCGAAGCTGAATAAGCGCCAGGATGAGTTCAATAGCCGCGAATGAGCGGAATGACGACGACGGCCGTGTTGGTGTCGTTAGATTGTGACACAGAGCCATTTGTTGGGGATGAATGCACCGTTGTGAGAGGAAAGACTCGCAGCTGGTGGAGGCGCGATCCGCATCTAAGCCCCAAATAGGGGAAGTGGAGGCTTTGGGACATTTGATAGGTCCATAGACGCCACTTCCGACAATCTCATGAGTTCTATCACACTCCCATTTAGACAATTAAAAAGATAAAGATTAAATTGGAAAATATATAATTTGTCCCCTAGATTAGTCCTTGGATTTACCTGATCTAAACCTAATTAAGCATATCTGGTTTCCATTAAATGAGTGGGTCAATTTAGTGGATCTAGATATTAGATCTACCCATAATGGTAAGAAGATAAAGGAGAGGCTTTGGAAGGCTTTAAAGTAGTCTTAAAGTTAAACTAATGAAGCTATTTAACCTTTAGTTCTTATAAGCATACCTAAGAGGGTAGAGACAGTTTTAGAGGCAAAGAGGTGGTATACGAGATATTAAAGCTGTCGGAGACTTTCTACAAAGGATGCTTATACGGTTCGAATAGCGATGTCGAAGGCCTTGTTCCTCTAATCTGCTTATCCTAGAGTGCTTTCTTTACGTGAGGCTTCATTTAATCATTCTATATTTGGATAAAGCTATATAGCCAAATCGGGCCCACTGAATGTCCAATATTTCCTTCGGGGCATCCTTCGCGTTGCAGGGTCGATGTCTAATTTTTGGGTGCGGATTCGCAGGCACTATTTATTTTTTTATTATTTTTATTTATTTTTTTATTTAATTATTAATTTTTTTATTTCTTTATTTTTTATTTTTTTATATATGAATATTTTTTTACTTTATACTCATTATATTTTTATTTTTGAATTTTTAAACAATACAGGCTTCAAAGTATCTCTATTTACATGGATGGTTGGATCAGGTGCAGGATTGCCATGGAGCCCATTGCCCAGACTTTTTGCCTAGAACAGGACTATTACTACGACTTCTGGGAGTTGGATTGATAAATTAGCCTGATTGGACTATCAATTCAAAAGGACTAGTCCAGATCATCGCTAGTGGAGGTGGGAGCGGCCTTTAGATCGGAGAAATAACAACAACACAACCCCGCACATCCCCCTATTCTTCTTGACAAATATGCCGCACACCAGTACAGCGAAAAGGGGTCTGGCATCCGGCACACCATGACGGCACGGATAAAGACCAAGAGCCCTCCATGGATAAAGACCAAGAAAGGGATCTTGGTGATCAGCTCCATAGTGGTCATGCTGATCCTCGTGGTTTTACTGGCGGTCTTGATTCCTCTGACGCGGGGACATCGCTCTCCCGGGCCCACCGTGGATTTGGGTTACTCGACCTATCGGGGCGTTCGTCTTTCTACTGGTGTCGATCAATTCCTTGGGATGCGCTATGCTGAACCGCCTCTCGGAGAGTTGAGGTTTAGAGCGCCTAGGGATCCCGCAAAGACAGAGGAAATTCAGGATGCATCGAATGTAAGAAAGCGGGAGTTTCCTGGTGTCGTTCTTTATAAAACAAACCCCCCCCCCCCCCCCCCCCTCCCTCACTAGCGCAATAACAAATATATAATAGTTCGGTCCTATCTGTGTTGGGGCAGACCAAGTCGTCTCTGAAGAGGTCACAGAAGACTGCCTCTTCATCAATGTCTTTACCCCATCCAACGCAACATCTGACTCGGACCTCCCAGTGTGGGTGTATATCCAGGGAGGGGGATATGCTGTCAATTCTAATGCCAACTTTAATGGCAACAACGTGGTCCCCGCCTCTGAGTATGGGATCGTGCTCGTTAATTTCAACTACCGCGTCGGTGCTCTCGGGTTCCTAGCAAGCGAAAAGGTGCGACAAAACGGAGATTTGAACGTTGGTCTCCTAGACCAGCGCAAGGCTCTACAGTGGGTCCAGAAGAATATTCAGAAGGTGTGTCAAGTGATTCATCCGAAAGAGAGGATTAGTTCCTAAAGAAATGCAGTTCGGTGGAAACCCCAACCACGTCATCATCCACGGCGCATCTGCCGGTGCCGGCTCTGTGGCGTATCACTTAACAGCATATGGAGGCCGGGACGATGGACTCTTCATCGGAGCCGTCCCAGAAAGTTCCTTCTGGCCCACGCAACGCACTGTCGCAGAGATGGAATTTCAATTCGATCGGGTTGTCGAACGACTTGGGTGTGCCTCAGAATCTGTAGACTCTCTTGCCTGCCTGCGCTCCGTCAACATCACGTCCTTTCAAGCCGCAAACACGGCAACTCCATTCCCCGGCGCCAGCGACAGCCCCCTTGCACGACGGTTTTTCCTCCCCGTCCGTGATGGCGACCTTATCCGGGACCGACTCGCCACTCTTTTCGAACAGGGCCGTTTCATCCGCGTGCCACTCATGGTAGGCGGAGATACAAACGAGGGCTCATACTTCGCGTACGACGCCACAACTGCCGCTGAAGTTGCGCAATTCTTCAAGAATAACTACCCCTTCCTGAACGCCAGCGATCTCCAATCCATCAATAGGGAATACCCAAAGCAGGATCCACTCCCCATGCATGCCGCGTATTTCCCCTCCGCGTCTGCCGCTTACGGAGACTCTACCTTTACCTGTCCTGGTAATCTCATGGCAGATACCATGGCTCAATATTACTCTTCCGACAAGGTCTGGACGTATCGATTTAATGTGCAGGATCCAAATCTCGTAGCGAACGGTTACGGTGTTCCGCATATGCTCGAAACAGAGGCTATCTTTGGGGTCGGGTATGGTGGTGAACATCACGCGATTTTCTCGGGAACGGATGCTTCCATTGTACCTATTACGATGCATTATTATATTAGTTTTGTGAAGACACTAGATCCGAATCTTCTTCGTGTGGCGGATGCCCCGTATTGGAGGCCGTGGGGGGAGGGGGAGAGGGAGTGGCTGATTCTCCAGACAAATGCGACTCGGATAGAGAAGGTAGATGAGGATCTCGTGCACAAGTGTGCATTCTGGAAGGGGTTGGGTGCACATATGGAAATCTAGAGAGGGATTTAGATATATACCTAGACATCTCAACTTATAGCGAGTTTTGTGTATTTAAATGTGCCCCTACGGGGGGAACAGCCTCAAGAAGAATATATGATGAAACCACTTTAATAATTCGCTGCCATCGGCAAATGATACGAAGCGCATGGAAAACGAAAGAAAAAAAAAACAAAAGCAGAGACAGCGAGACAGAGTGAAAGTGAATGAGAGGCCAAAATTTAAAGCGTCTATCAGTTTTAGAATTAGGATTTACCCGCTAATTCTCAATGAACTCTTGCCCTAGCTCCCTAACCATGCGTTCTTCATTCGCTGGGATGGATAACTGCGGAAGTGCATCCACATTCACAATTAACCCCTCAGGTTCGAAAACTTCCCTCACGATATCTGTACCCGGCGTGCTTGCAAAGAGAACCTTGACCGTAGCAGATATGCTATTGTCACCCACTAGGCTCAATAAACTGGCTAAGACAGGCAATCCGATCTCTTCGAACTCTTCCCTTTCGAGAAACCCCACCCCATCGATCAGAAGAAAAAGAGTAATGGTCTCTGGCAATCTCCGCACAAGTAATCCCAGCAATTTGAGCAACTCTTGGATATCTCTACCTTGAATTCGCACAATGTCGATCTCATAGCTCAGTGACTGCGTGTCAAAAGCGTACTGTCGTAACAATTGATCCACCAAGCTGACCAGCATTGCATGCCCACCGACATACTCGTCAGCGCTATCAATGTGCGGTCCACAGAACCAAAGAACCGATAAGAAACGCTCCTGTCTTGATAAGGCGCGTCTAATGGTGGTGCAGAATAACGACAGCGGGGACACTCCAGCGATAACTTTCGGCGCACGAACGTCCCAGTGAATCAGGAGCTTTGTTGGAGAGGGGGAAATGATCCAGTCTTTAAACGGCTGCGAGTGAATGATCTGCTCCGCTTGGACACGCTGTCGCGACGGCAGCTGCTCTGCCTTATCGCTGACAAATGCGGTATCACTGATATCAATATCTGGGACGTCTAGGATTCGTCGCAACGTTTCTTGGGTGAGATATTTTTGGGGTACGGCGGAGTAGACTGGTGGTGGCGACCATGGCTGGAATGGAGAGCTGGCCCTGAGAATGCCATTTTCAACTCGAAGATACATGTTCTCCTGTCGTGCAGCTTCAAGTTCACCTGGTGATTATTGCTCACATTAGAATAGCGTTCCAATTGACTCTTAGTCTCCACGACAGGAAAGAGCTGGTATTTTCTAGAATTATTTGGGCTTACGATCTTTTTGGGCTAGGTGGTCAGCGAGCAATTGCTGAATCGAGTTTATTCCATTAACAGTTTGCTTTTGCATCTTTTGCGTTTCTTGCGAATCTTTCAGTCTCATTAGCGTTGGTTGTATGTACGTCGGTCGTAGCATTGCGATCCTTACAGATACGTGATTCGTAGATATGTGATTTATTAGCCTCCTCCATGAGACTCAGGCTTTTCATGTTGATTGTCTCAAGACTTTCTAGAAGCTTTTTCTCATACTCTCCCCCCATAGAGACGCTCTTTACACCCCGTATCACTGTAGTGATGAGAGTTGGTTAGCCACGAATGTTTGAACGAGGTGGGGTGACACTCGCTTTCGTTGCTTATAAAAAAGCCAATTGCTCGTTCGACGGCATCTAGTGTAGCGACCGTGAGATCAATGGCGGCGTCGCGAATATTCGTATCCCCTTTAAAGGTACTCAGAAAAAGTTCAACATCGGAAAAAGTAGGAATAAGTCCATCGAAAGCCTGGAGGACCTGGTTTCGCACGGCGGCAGCATTCTTCACGGCCTACATTGCGTTTTTGTCAGTCTTCATATCATATTTTAATGGAAAGGTTGAAAGAGAATCCCACGTCAAAAATAACCACGAGAGTGCCCAAGACCGGCGTGGTTAAAGGAGTGGAAGGTGCCATCTTAGACGCAATTCTCGCTGTCTCTGCTAAGGGAGTAATGTTGTCTGCTGCCTTTCGTCGCGCCTTTCGAAACCATCCCACTCGTCCTCCATCCTGCTGGTATTTTTCCTGCGCCTGCTGAAGTTTTTCATATACGCCGTCCCAGCCCCGCTGGTCTCGGATATTATATGGGGTCAGTTCCCGGCCTTTTGGGGACGGCGTCAACTTGAACGTATTCATTGACTCGGGAAAAATTTGATTCCAAAAATGCATGACTTTAGTATCCCTCCAGGCTGGCCTGGGTTGGATTGCGATGTCATTTTTGGGAGGTGTTGGTATGTGGAAAACTCCGCCAGCACCAACTGGGCGTTGTTGTACTGGGATAGGCGAAATCGGCGCATATTGCCCAGATGCACTCGAATATTGGACCTGCGAGCTCCCAAACATCGGGTGATGCTTGGGGAGTCGATTAAAGATAAAATCAATAGTGAGAGGCTGTTGAGCCAACCGTGGGATAGAGGGATTGTGGTTCGCCATGAGGACCTCAGACCAAGAGTAAGACGCAGCCCCGCTTTCCTTCAGATATATGTTAGCTGGCTATGCTCGCCTGACAGCCTTGGAACTTGGGAACATGTATGACTGGCGCTGGCAACGTGATTCATTCTGATCTAGTGTGCATTCTCCAGTGGTCATAATATTCTGTTCTGCAAGATAACTGGTTTACCATGAGAGGCTAAAATGCGACGAAAGGCTGTGTGTTCATCTACCCCTCCTTGTTAGACTACAACTATTGGTTATAGGCATGTTAGTACGCAAGGCTGCCTGAGAAATGAGTCGTGTTCCGCAAGTAATATTAAATCCACTTTCCCACGTGTGTCTGTTAGTTTTTACGCTCTCTGCGCAATATCCAGTCCTCTCGATAGTGGGCTTCTGATCGCTGCGCTTAGGTCTATACACAATTCAAGGCTATAAGACCATCTGTTCCAGGAAACGGGGTATAGTGTTTAAGTTGGTATAAGAACAAAAATAACTACCAATATGGAGTCGGAAGAACAAACGCCAGGTCAAAATGTCAACCATGGTGACCTTGAGCAAAAGCCTGATATGAATACTGCGGCCAATGGTGATGGCAAGAAGCCGGCCCATAGACTTGCACTTGCAGACGAGCTCAATGCCATGAAGAAGAGAATTGCAGAACTTGAAAGTCAAAGTAAAGACGCCCAAATGAAGATCCCACCCGATGAAGAATCCGACCCGACGCTATTGGCTGAAGTGGCCCAATATCGACGAATGGAACGTTGTCTTTACAAACATCGAAAAGAATGGGAGACTAAAAACCAAAATCCTGCTTGGTCTGTTGGTGTCCGTAAGATCGAGCGTGTCCCTAATGGCGATTTCCAATTACTAAAGGAGCCCTATTATCCCAGCGATATCCGATATAAGCGACCAGACCTCTTTAACCAGCCAGGGGAATTTATAAATATTGACGACAGTCTAGCTTTCCCGGATGATTTCGACCATGAAATCGACTATGGGGGCCGTCGCCAGCGACTTCGCAAATGCTTTGAGTGGGATATGGACCGTCTTTGGCTTCTTGAGGAAACCGAAAAGCGCCGACAAGCAAAGCGAGCTCAAGCCCAAGAGATGCAAAAACAAGATCTTGCGAAAGACGGGGAAGAGAAAAAACGCGAGGGCAAGTCCTGTGAAAACCCTCCACCTGCCTCTATCGTTGAGTTCAGCGTCAATTATCTGGATTGGTACTCCTTCAAGGCCTCTACAAAATCTCTTCGGGATGGTGGCTGTACTATTGATATTCTCGTCGGGGAGCCTATAATTGATAGCACTGTTGGGCATCATCTCTGGTATGGCTCCCCTCGGATACGTAAGCGAGAGAAAGTTCAGCCTAGCAGGTCTCAGCAGTCAACTGAGCCTGGACAGTCGCCTCTACCAGAGCGAATACACATTTACTCCACTACACTCGTCAAAATACTTGCAGAAATTCTCGGGTCTGATGCCAATGATCTAGCCGGAATGTCTCTGTCTCCCGTCACCTTTATTAGACCATTCAAAACGCTCTATTATAGCGAAAAAGCGCTGCGGGATTGGCACGCAGAATTAGAACGAAGAGTTAAAAAAAGAGAAAGTGGTGCTGAAGTAGTAATTCCTATAAATGTTGAAAAATCTAATGCCGACCTTCAAATCGATTCCGAATTCGCAGCCCGTAATGAGCTTACGATGTCTGAAGAAGATAAAAAAAACAGCCAACTTTGTCCAGGCGGGGACGTTGGCCAACGACAAGCAGATAGAGTTGCAGGATATGAGATGGAGGGAACACTACCGACCGTGGGGAAGGTAGAGCAGACAGAGCAGGCGACAAATGGAGCAAAAAAGGGAGATGACGAGGAGTCAGACGGAGGCGAAGACGAAACCGATACGGATGATTCATTAAAGTCGCCGACAGCATTGGCGCATTTAAAACTCCTTCTCGAGTTCATAGACCAGGAAATAGCGGCCAGGCAAGTATTTTTGGAAAGCCCGCAATGTCGCAAAGTCCACTTTTCCGATCTCTGGTACCTATTCCGGCCTGGGACTGAAGTGATCGGCAATGATGGTAAACAAGCATATCGAGTAATTCACGTCAGTAGTGAAAGGCATCGCGTTGCATCCCCCTGGGAGAGGTGGTACAGACCCAGAGATGAAAAAGACGACAAAAAGCACAAGATGCCCTTCAGCATTACTTGTGTTTACATAGATTTCGATGGGAAACATCTGGGCCCAGTTTCAAAGGTCTTTGAGTTCAAAAGATATGACGGAGAAAGGGAGGTATCCTCGTTGGAAGTCTATCCGCTTCGATTCCATCCGTTAAAGCGATCCGACTTCAGCGATACTGAGTGGCAACAATTGCAGACTCTCCCTATGCATGAAAGATACCGGAGCAAGCTGAAACAACGTGGTGAGCTCTTTCTTGATGTTATTAGCGTCAAGCATATGTACTACGCCGGCCCAACTCTAGATGTAAGAGATGATATTGAAAGTCAAGTTGTTGTTGACTTTGAGACAGCATTTTCTGTGGAGAACAAAGAACAGCAAAAATGGAAACCAGACCTCGAGCTTCTTTTGGGTGATCCTGCCTCCCAGGGAGACAATGGAGTGGAAGATCGATGTCGAGGTTCCTGCTGTGAGGGAGAACAAGTACATGATGACATGTTTGTAGACGACAAACAGAGAACTGAATATATCAATAGCCTCCTCCCCAAGCAAGATGCCATGGGTGAGCAGCCCTCACCGATACTGCTCCCACGGCTCTTGAAAGAGATGCAAATGGGCCAAGGCCCCATTGCCACACCAGATGAGCTGGTGATTATGTCTTACCGGGTCTTTGGTTTCGTTCTTCGAAATCGCAAGTGGGGTACGTCCGTCCCATCGTATAGAATTCAGCACTAGGTTGCTGACACCATAGTAGCCAAGTTAGATCTTACCTATCTCAGCGACGTTCATACGGTAAAGGAGCAGGTCTCAGCTGCGGCAGTCAAGGACGACGATTACACCACCCCGAGGACAACCTTTGATCGACTGATCATTGATGAAGGTCACCGTGGCATGATCTTGTCACTCATTGCGCAGCATTTCCGCGACAAGAAATCGGCGACAGACCAGCGTGAACAGGTTGACATTGTCAAGGGAAAAGGTAATGTCTTTTGTTTGCGTGGAAAGATCAATATTAAAGTCCGGAATAGGAAAGGGCCTCATCCTGCTTCTTCACGGCGCACCTGGAGTTGGGAAGACATCCACAGCTGGTGTGTTTGCCTTTAACTTTCATAATAGACGCGTTATTAACATATTATGCAGAGGGAGTCGCCGAGCTGTTCAAGAAACCACTATTCCAGATCACCTGTGGCAAGTTGAACCAGTTACTATCATTCTTCTTCCCTGCTAATAGAGGGAGGGCATAGGTGACCTTGGAACCACCGCGAGTGAAGTTGAAAAATCACTAGAGACCAATTTTGCGCTCGCAAATCGATGGGACTGTATCCTGCTTCTCGATGAGGCCGATGTCTTTCTTGCCGAAAGGACAAAGGAGGACTTTAAGAGAAATGGACTCGTAGCAGGTAGGAATCCTTTTACTTCTTGCTTCACGCGAAACCATAAAATGAGAGCTATTTGGACAGGCTAACAAGATAGTGTTCCTTCGTGTCATGGAATATTATGCTGGCGTCCTTTTTTTAACAACCAACCGCGTTGGTGACTTTGATGAAGCCTTTACGTCCCGCATTCATATCAGCCTTTACTACCCAGAACTGAGCGAGGTGAACACCCGCAAAGTCTTTGAACTGAACCTAGAGATGATAGAGGAGCGTTTCCGGGCAAGGGGAAGGCGAATTGAGATAGAAAAAATGCACATCGGGAGCTTCGCAACGAGCTATTATCGTGACCACCCACAGGCGCGCTGGAATGGCCGACAGGTTCGTAATGCCTGTCAAACCGCTCTAGCCCTGGCCGAGTTTGAAGCGCAGGGGAATGACCACGAAACCGTCCTAAAGCCCGATGCTGTGGTAAAGCTCCGCGTAGAACATTTCAATGTGGTTCGAAACGCGTATCTAGAGTTCACCACATATATAACTGAGTTACATGGGGCAAATGCCGCCCGTCGTGCCAAAGATGCGCGACTGCGCGCCATATGGGTCGACGAAAATGATCGCGTGGTTGCCGAGGGCCTGGATGGACTGAATATGAGTAAAAGAAGGGCCTTTCGAGCCGCCTCTCAGGGCCAGCAGCAGGCAACCTACGGGCAACAAGGACACCCACAGATGGGCTACCAGCACCTGAGCCCTCACGGCGCCCAACAGCCACAGCAGCAGTTCTACGAGTATCGGAATTCCAATATTGTGTCTCCACTGCCCTCCTACCCTGATCCCAACCCAGTACCGATGCAACAACTAAGAGGCTATCACACATCTCAGCTATGGAATAACGCGACCACATCAGGCACGCATGTCTCAGTTCCACATCAAGATGTTGTAGAAGGACAGAACCAAGCCGTACAACAAGCACCAATCCCCACAACGCCTACGCCGCAAGTACAAGTCCAGCAGCCAAACCAAGCTTGGCTTGCTCAAAACATCCAGGCTTTGCACGGCGCTGGGGGTCCGCAGGGACAGGGAGCAGTCCCAATCCCAGGTAGCAATGCTGGGTCTGCGATGTTCCTAGAAGGAAGTGCTTCGGGATATTCACAGTGGTCCAGGGGCCAGAGTCCTGCCAACCAGTGATTCCACTCTCGCTCATTACACTGGCAGAATTATTACGATCATGAATGAGAACTATGATATCGTTTGATGATTAAATTAGGATTGATTCGATTTTGAAACCCCTTTTAAGTATTTAAAACGCTCAACGAACCCATGAAAGAGATTAATTTCTCAACCTGCGTATAGGCTAGCCTGCTTATAGTAGAAGGTGATATGTCCTATCCTTGGACCAACGTGAGGGGAAGCGGGAAAAAGGTTAATAGGAAGGAAGTAGGGGTCTATATCGTGTAAGGCAAGACAAGATTGTCGAGTGGAAACAGAACAGTTAGGGATATACAGGAATGGTAGAATGTTCAATTTAAAGGGTCAAAAACACTCATTTTACTCCATTCCCGTGGTTAGGACCGAGTGTTTAGCGCGGAAAATATCATATATTCTGCGCATAAGTTAAGCAGCAAACAAGTGAAACGCTCATTCCCGGACCACCTCTTATGTTTTTTCGAAGCACATCGTCAGGCTAACTCAAATGTCGCCGCGCATGTTTCGTAGGCCCGAAAGGGTCTAATTCGAACAGCAGCTTGGCCTGAACGAAGTGGCCCAAGACGGACGTACGATCATTGTTAGCGTCTCCCAATATCCGTGGGTGGATTGAGCGTTCGCTTCGTATCAATTTCGCTGACCCTTCATCTCCGAACCCGATCCCCTTCCGTTTTCTATTCTAGGTATAGTTAAATGACGGCGGCTGTCCGATAATCGAGCAATATACAACTATGTCTGGAACAGGCCTTGTGCCAATAGTATGGAATAGAAGATGACTCGTGTTGAGCAAGTTGAACACAAATCTCGGGCTACTATACAAGACCTGATGGAATTCCTACTTATTAATAGGGGTTGTATTGAATACCAGAGCCTTGTTTACCACTGCACATCCACTACAGTTACTCGACGAATACGACGGCATAAGTATCAGGTGCGGCTAACCTAGGGCCTCCGTAAGCTGAGGCACACTATCGATGGGGCGTACTATTGGTAGTTCAAACTTGGTAATGTTACCATGGCAATTAATATCTAAAACCCTTCATCATGATGCATTCTGGGAATCAGGTCAATCCGACAGTCACAGCGGCGATATGCCCAGGCATCCTCTACATCGCGGCAGTCACAGTTAACGCAGCAAGTTGCTTACTAAAATTTTATATTTCACCTCTGGAGTCCAATAAGAATCTAAATAAAATCCTTCGTTTCAAATAGTTACTAATCTAAGTACCGGTATGGAAGCTGTAGGGATTTTTTTTGGCAGGTAAATCTTCAGGGTGTTAAAAGATATCATATTTGCTTAAAAATAATGACTTTGAAGGATGTGTATGATATTGGAGCTATGCGCGTCAGCATCGCTTCCAGAGTGACGTCAGAGAAGCTTTGTCCAGGTGGACTGACAAGCCTTATGGTCGTAAGGATTTCATAGGAAAAGAAAAGGTTTGTTTTACGATATTAATATATGAAATCCCAGTGGACTTTGCAATCATTGCGTGTAATAAGGATCTAGAACTTTTCTAAAAAAATTAGAGACTTCAATACATTCTAGACCCAGTGGGAGGTATATAATCTCGGGTAGAGCCAATTCATTCCCGAGCAAGGGAGATTATTAAATTCGGGTAGCAGAACAATCTTGGCTTTGCTAGAGTTAAGGTTGCGTGACATAAAATTTTATTTAAGCTTTCTAAATAACCTTGTTCTTTAGGCGGAGGCTTAATCGTATGGAATGCTCTTAGCCTAAGCGGATTCATGTCCTGGAATAAGCTTCCATGGTGGAAGACTTTCATCTGCCGTCACCGGTTCCAACGGTTCTGTTAATTCGGAATTTGTATATTACACTTGATTGGGCGCGCACACAGTAAATGATAAAAGGGTTATTGAACCGGGATTCGGTATCCATCCAATCACGGCATGGTGTTCGGATTTTTCTTAAAATAGAGATCCTAGAGGAATAACCGTGGTCATATGCGTGAGACGCCAGAAGGAAAAACGGTTCATACCACCTGTGGATATGATTTCCGCAAATCAGGCATGGATATCCTAGGCATTCTTTATAAAGTTCAAAATATCAACCGACACATGCGGCTTAGAAAAGGCCCTCCCGACCAAGCGCCATATATCTGTAATTGCGACCAAGCGCCATATATCTGTATTGAGGAGACGGAACGGGCGAGCCATGGCACCATGTGGTGTGCACTGCCATCTGCCATGATCAGCCACGTCAAAGCTCAGATCTAGAACCCGTGAATGGAATTTATTGCTTCAAATTGCGGTGATGCCTATCTTAGCTCATTATTGTCAATACGACTATCTCTTTCAGAAAGTTGATAGTTGTGGTTCATGGTGTAACATTGCTGAAAACATCCTCACTGACACCATGTGATAGATCATGAGAGCTGATTTGGAAAGAATGACGAAACTTACCAACAGATAGTGGCAGGCTATTGGAGGACACAGGGGCGCCTGGGTGTTGATCTACTGTTGTTGAGAAAGGTGGGTGAGGCAGGCCTAGGTTATAAATACGGCTGGAAATCCTGCCTTCTGTGAATAATTTCCGAATTGTCAAGATATCAAGACACGAAATAACTGTGAATCTCTATTTGAACATATATTTGAAAGTTATTCTTCCGCATTATGGTTCATAAAGGCCCAGTAACTGGAGGTGACGGTGGTGGTGCATTCGAACTATACTCTCATGATAAGCCAGTGAGACAAGTGGACTTGTGGTACGGAAGAGGTAGTGGTGATCAATTCAAGCAATTCACTGTCCTGAAGGGTATTCAAGTTCATTGGAACGGTGACGCAGCTCCCCGTCAGGTTGGATCATGCCCACCCAAGGGCCATGACCTCCTACATACTAGCTTTGATTTCGAAAACGATGGCCACGAAAAACTTCAGTGGATGGATATATGGGGCTCCGCTGGGCGTGTTGACTCACTACGATTTAAGACACAAGGTCAGGAAGAGGCGGACTACTTCGCGGCCGGAGGGGTGGGTGGTGGCAAATGCGTCCAACCTGCTCGAGATAGGGAGCTATATGGGTTCTATGGAAGGGCAGGGGATGATATTGACAAACTTGGGGCAGTCTTCTGTGACTAACGATGGTTAGTCTAATAATCTGGCTTAAATATTATATTTAGTAACGACGCAACAGATGGCTTCTCCATGTTTATTGATTGGTTGGTGTTAGCATTTCAACCTGTGACACGTTCCAGTCTATCTTCATGCAAAACTAATATTGGTTATATATCGACTCATATTTTCCTGTTTGGGTGACTTTTATTGGCCTGTTGCAATTCAACATGCAACTCAATGCGTTTGACAAACTTGATGTATGTTGGTTCTTTCGTACTGTATAATGCATTTTTAAGCTTCAGCTACACTCCAGGATTCAGACGTAGTTGTGAGATAACATATATTCGCAAGAAAGCTTATTTTTACAATCATCACGAGATATTGGCATATTCGGGTAAGGGCTAGGCAGATCCGGTTACCCTAAAGAAATGGTGCTGGGAAAGAACCAGAGAGCATTGAAGACGTGAAAGCTGAGACTGCAAACCATTTCATAGCAGCCTTGTAGAGAGATACCAGAACGAGGAAATGGAGGGAAACAGTTAGGAGTAAAGTATTAGAAGGAAGTAATTGATTATACCTTGATTGAGGCTGGTGGGAAAAGCTCAAACCTCTATGCGCCAGTGGATTATATGGGAAGTGACAGCACCTCCTTGCCTATAGGGCTTAGGAGTGGGGGTTTGTTTAGCTTGGGTGCGACAGTGAAGTAATCCTCAGCCAGAGAACATTAAAAAAAAAAAAAAAATCTCTTTCAGATATCTAAAAATAGTAAAGATCAACAGACCCAGGGTAGGCAATAAGCCAAACATTCGCTTCACCATAGGTACCCACCTTGGTACAAGCTCAAACAGAGGATCTGGCAGGCCATCATTATTCCACTTGGCTGGCGTGTTTAGCTTGAATGCTTGAGGCCCCCAACCCCGCGCTTCCAACGAACAGGGTCAAACAGCAAGCAGAGTTTTCTTTGTTGTGTGTCTATCCTTTTCCGAACCTAGTAATACTCACCGAAAGTCGGGCTTTGGCTGAGACCTTTTTTTTTTTTTTTTTTTTTTTTTTTTTGTTTCCCTAGTAATAAGCGACCGAATGGTGGGAACGCGATTCTAGCATAGCTGATAACGATTCTTTACGGCTTTAAAGGCTTTTTACGTGGTTTGAACGACAAGGTGTTTTCTCCAATGCCTTTCATCGTGGACAAAGGCGCACGCGAGACCCATACCCTCGTCGAAATATATACATGTTCGTAGACTCGATAGCGTTAATCTGAAAAGCTCGGCTTATAACCCGCTATCTTTCTCCTTCGCCCATTCCGGCACTTTAAAATCCGTCGGAAGGCGATACTGTCCAAAACAAGAACCAGGAGATTTACAATTCCTGAGCCCACACCGGCCATACAAACGACAATAACAATCCTCCGCACGCGGGCACGCGAGCTGGTTAAGACGCTCTAAGTCCAAACCGAGCCCGTCCGATTCCTGCCCGATGTCCAAGAAGAGGATATGCCAGACATACGAGAGAATCCTCCCAGCAACACGATCGTCGCGGGGAGCGACACCCTGACGACGCAGTGCCCGCGGACTGCCGACGGCATCGCTTCCATCCAATAGCCACTGTCGGAGAGCGACATACTCGGCTTTTGAGTGTCGCCAGACACGTTCCCGGGCGACGACGAACTGCGCACAGCACTGGGCCCGCACCGTATCGTGTCGACCGATCGTAAGGCCGTCGGGACCGAAGAGCGCTGCCAGCGCTTGTGGGAGGGCAGTGTCGGACGCAGCGCGCGCACTCCACGGGTCTAGATGCGACTGGAGCGACATCTGGAGACTTCCCTGCGGTGGCGCAGAGGCGGGACAGGTACTGACGCTCCAGTCACAGCGGAGGTTATGGTATCCCCAGGGCCGCAGGGCGGAAGAGACATTCAGGGCTGCAAGGAGAGCAGCGTTATCGTAGTTGGGGGCATCGTTGTGCCAGGCCCACCGGGATCCGTGGACGAAGACGGCCCCTGCAGCGGGAAAATTGGCGTAGTTGTCGATGAGGAAGGTGAGGTAGGCCATGGCTTCGTGGCCGCGGTTCGCGGGGACACGCAGGGCTGTGGAGTCATCATCGGGGGCATCGACGGTGTAAATGCAGAGGTGGTAGAGGTCCGAGAGCGAGTCGAGCCAGGCGGGGTCACCGTCATCAGAGACGCGAGAGACAACGAGAGCGGGTTTAGAGGTTTCCGCGAGGCCAGGACAGTGACCGCGAGGGTCGGGGAGCCGCGTTGCCGTCGTCTGGTAGCGCACTTGGGTCCATGGAAAGCTCCTGGGCGTCGATGAAGGGCGGTTCAGGACGATGATGCCGAAGAGAAGACCGATAAAGACGGCGAAGTGGAAAAGGATTCGCCGTGTTGTCCGTCGCATAGGGTCGGTCTTTGAGGGCGGGGTGAGGGGTTCATTCCTAGTCAGGGGGGAGGCATGCCGAAGGGATTCGAATGCAAGCGTTTCCACTTGAGGGAAAAGGAGAAAATAAATATTAATAGCTAAAAAATAAACGCTGGTAAAGAATTTTGGCATCCGAAGATCCGACTCTATTCTGCACCCGCCAAGACTTGATTTTTAACGACCACTGGACCACTGCGGAGTCGCCACCTGAAAAAGTTCTATCTCTCCCGGATTATGGCAAAGGGGAAATAAGAATACGTAGGCATCTGACATTGACATTGATTGCAAAGCTGGTGCATCTTCATACTGGGGTTGTGCGCTATATATTTTTTCTAAACAATATGAATAAACAACAGACATGCATTGGAAGACAATTTCAATAGGGCACGAGACACGGCGAGGGATGGCGGAGCCTTGGAAGACACATGTAGAATGCAATAGGGAAATTACCTTAAATTCTAAGCTGGAGCCTTGCGTTATTTGTCTAAAACCCTTTGTCTGCTGCAAAAGAATAACATCTCACTCTATTCACAACTGGTATGGTTATAGTTTATCAACTAAATCCTCCTGATCATTATTCCCATTTGCAACCATATTTTCTCATAGATGAACGTGCAGCGACATATATATTGGTGGATATCGTACATACCTCTTCTTAGTATCCCAGGATTATCCTAACTTGAAAACACAGCTGGGCTATTTCATACATCTTATCTTTTTAGAGAACATTGGAGAGGGTACCAAACTTATGTGAGTATTAGATAGTCTTTCAGTGCTTTACTATACCTAGGTTTTAGACTCTAAATCGGGTCAAATAGGACGAAATCTTGATGGTTCTAATAGGAGTGTGTGCAAAAGTCCGACAATAAGTTACACAAACGGCAGCACTAGATGACTGTCATATTCGCCTCCAACATGGACCCAATGCTTTCCACGATTCTGGACATGCTCGGTTGTACCAAACTTGGAGATGCCCTGGTAATGGCCGCTCACTCGGAGTTGAAGGCTTTCGCCAGCTTCGTACTCCACCCCCATACCCCAGATCCCGATTTCCAGTCGCACGACGGTCCCACGGGGCACCTTCTCCTCCGTCGCATGCGGGTGGAAAGGCCAGTTTGGATGCATTGATCGAGAGGAGTCAATGGCCCGGTGAGATGCGCGCAGGATACCTGTGGGACCCTGGTAGAGAATCACCTCTGAGCGCTCCTCATCGGAGATCTCTGCAACGGACGAGACTGGCAAGTTTGTCCAGGGAATATTTAAATTGAGCATCTTCTCTCCCGTCTTGGACAGCTTGCTCAAGACTATAAAGACGTCCATGTCGTCGAGATCGTCGCAGCGCATGTAAAGGATAGCCTTAGGAATGCCTACTAAGCGGGTTCGCTCAGAGAAGGTATAGGTGAAGGTCGCAGTGTCATCTAGATCCTCCGAATTATAGGACACCGCGCTTGATACACTCACAGGCTGATCGAGTTGCAGGGTGCCCTGTCCGTCGAGATATGCCTTCCGGTAGACGGTCCGGGGCAATGGGAAATCCTCTTCCACAACGTTGGCAAGCGGTTGTTGCTCTCCATATCGCAAGACGGCCATGCGCACCCGGGGCGTTGACTCCCATCCGTTCTCAATTTCCTTAAGATAGCGATCAAAGAAAGAAACCAGCTCTACGGTGGCTTCTGGGTTGCCCCATATATCGTACCATTCCTGGTAAGGGTGCCAGCGCAGCCATTTATTGGGAGAGTTGACCTCCAGCCAGCCCCGGATGGCGCCCATGCCGTGCATAGTATTCGTCCAAGTGCCCGTAATGTATGTAGGGATATTGATCTTGGTCATATCAGGACGCTTGTCGTTCCACCAGTCATTAGCTAGAGGGTGTTGCTGATACATCTTTCGAAAGCTCTCCATGCCGTTTCGTCCACGCAGGAGGTATTTCACAATTAAATGGTCGAAGAGATCCCCGCCATAGATCCCTCCGCGCGCGAATTGCTCGCGGTATAGATCGCCACAACCTTCCCAAGGGGCAATAGCCTTGAGTGATGGTGGCCGAAGCGCCGCGATGAACCACTGGATAATAGCCAGATGGGAGTTGCCACCCATTCCCACGTTGCCATTGCACCAGGGCTGCTGGGCAGTCCATTCGATCACATCGTATCCATCCTCTGCTTCTTGTGTACCCATGATCACCATTTTCCCTTCCGAGTCGAAGGCACCCCGAGAGTCGACATTGATGATGGCATATCCGTGAGAGACGAACTCAGCTGGATCAGGCGCCTCAAACTTCTCCAACCCACTGAGCGTGCCGTCCGGAATTCCGAGGTTCCAGGGGGTCATCAAGCGGAGGGAATCGACGCCATTAAACTTCTTCCCAAATGGACTCCAACAGAGAATGGCGGGCACCGACCTCTCTAGGGCATTAGGGGGTCGGTATATATCGGCGTATAGTGTACATCCATCGCGCACTTTGATGGCGACGTCATGGTCAACCTGGATATCGCAGGGGAGACTTCTTCGCCCTGTAGCAGTAGAATATCCTTTTGGAAGCACTTCTGATCGAGGATTGAGACCTTCGTATCCTGCATAGCCCTTTTCAGGGGCAGTGAGGTCTTCCGAGGGAACTGGGACGTTGAATGTGACAACCATAGTATGATTTTCAATTGGTCTCTATAGATAAAATGATTTTCCACGTAACACGCACAAAACAAAGGGGGGAGACAGAGAAAAGGAAAGGGGATAATAATAATAATATTGCATCACTAACCAACTACAAGCCTTCCCCAATGCAGTAAATATAAGCATCCCAACCGGTTCGGCTGGCATTCGGTTGACCCCGGTTCGGCTGGCGGCTCCACCTCTAGAGTCGAGTGGAATGCTGGATGATGAACCCCCACGGTCGATCTGAACGTCAGGATTCTTACCCCGACCAGAGCTCCAGCTTTCCCCGCGTCAACAGGGAGAGCTTGGCCAGATTCCCTACATTATGGATGATTTTGATAAATAGCGCACTGCCTGGCCTGTTCCCCCCCCGGATCTAACACTCTATCTGCCCATCATGGACAAAACCGAGACTGCACATGTGGAAATTTCTAAAATCCCTGACCGGGGGGGAGCCATTGCTCCTGGAGATCTTGAGCTTCTTAGGGAGGGAGAGATTGTGTTGATCCCTACCCCGTCCACGGATCCGAAAGGTATGCATAGATGTCCATCTGTATCCACATGAGCGAGGAAAAAAGGCCAGCTGGACATGCTAACGCTCTGCATTCCAGATCCCCTGAATCTTCCCCCGTGGCGAAAATGGATACTCTTGGTACTGGTATCAGCGTACAGCTGCACGGCAGTCGTGCTCTGCTCTGGCATGGGTCCCATCTTCTCCATCGTTCAACAATCTTACCCCGGAGAGGAGGCGCGCACCAATGACCTCATGACATATCCTACCCTATTCATGGGCATTGGTAACCTCATTAGTATGCCGTTTGCCATGACTGCTGGTAGGCGTCCTGTCTTCCTCGCATCGATTGTTCTTCTGGTGGCCTCGGGGGTATGGTGTGCCTTCTCGCAGAGTCTAGGGAGTCATATTGCGGGTCGTAACATCATGTCTCTGGCTGCGGGACAGAGTGAAGCACTTTCGCCCATGATCGTCCAGGAGATCCATTTCCTTCACGAGCGTGGTCGGAAGCTCTCCTGGTTCATTTTCATCCAGAATCTGACTGCAGGCGTCTTCTTCGTCACTTCCACTTACATGGTGTCGGCTTGGAGCTGGCGGTGGTGGTATGGCTTCTTCACCATTCTCAATGTTGTCGTCCTCGCCTTGTCCTTTGTCTTCGTCTCCGAGTCCCACTTTGAGCGGTCCCCTGAAGCCATGCAAGGCAAAGCTGTTTCAGACTCCCAGACAGACGACTCCAAATATAACCTCTCGCCATCCCTGATCACCACAACACACGGCGTTGTCCTTGACCTTGAGCAATACGGCCCTCGCACATGGCGCCACGATCTCAAGCTTGTTGTCCTTAAACCCCGCTGGCGCGACATCCCCATTTTTTACAAACATGTCTGCCAGGGCCTCTGCATCCCCATCACCGTCTGGCTTCTCCTCCTCAACGGTGCCTTCCTAGGTGTCTATGTCTTCCAATCCGCTACCTTTGCAGGCATCCTCCTTGCCCCACCTTACGGTTGGGCGTTCACCTCTCTCGGCTACGTCCAAGCCGGTCAAATTGTCTGCTGTCTCATCTTCCTCCCTCTACTCGGTTATGGCAGTGATCTGGCCATCAAATCCTTTACTCGTCGTAACAACGGTCACTACAAACCCGAATACCGTCTCCCGGTCATCGCCATCCCGGCCATCGTTGGCGTCATTTGTAGCATCATTTACGGGCAGGCTGGGTCCCATCCAGAGAAGTGGAATGCCAGCTCCATCGTCGTCTCGTATAATGCTAGCTTCTTTGCCTTCTTGGGTGCAAATATCGTCGGGATCACCTACGCTGTTGATAGTTTCCCGCTCCGTGCGGCGCCGTTCTTAGTCGTGATTTGTGCCGGCCGTGGATTGATCTCATTTGGGCTAAGTTATGCTACGTTGCCAGCTGTCCAGAGTATCGGGTATGATAACACTATGGTCGTAGAAGCGGTTATCTGTGGGGTTTTGGCATTGATTGCGGTGTTGATGTTTTTCGTTGGACCGAAAGTGCGTTTCTGGGCAAAGGGGTGGGTTGGCGTTGAGGACAAGGCTTGAAAGGACTTTGCTTTCCTATGGTGTTTGTTGGAATATGGCGGTCTATCAATACCTAGCTAGGGAGTGAGTCGTGCAAATGGCTTTAACAGAAATAGGATATCGAGAGAAATTACTAGTCATCGAACCTGCTGCTAGGCGTGCCGCCATCTTATTAGCTTAATTAATATACAACCAATTCAGCATATGAACGAGTAGTTTGCATATACGTGATAGATTTCTCGGGGAAGATTGTGATTCGGACTTCAGGTTAGTTTCCCATTCTGTACCTATACGGTGATCTATGTTTATATTAGGTATATACCGCAATGCCATGTATTTCTATCCGTGTAAGGAACCGTGCTATACTCCCTTGCTTTAGGATTAGCAGAGGTGGTATGTAAAACTGTAGCAGACCACGTGTCCAAGTTTATCATGATGGCTGGTAACATTAAAAAACGTGTCGAGTGCCAGCAGGCACGTGATAGCTCACGTGACCTCGCTTAGGTGCTATAGTAGATAGGTAGAGAGATAGTAGGATAGGAATCCATAATCATCATCCTCCTCTAATAGAGCCACATATATAGAGAGGTTATAAGCCCTTTCTTTTAATAATATTTTATAATAGTTAGAAGCAATTTCTAAAAGAAAAATAAAAATACTAAATTAATAATAGTAAGTCTATATAGAGTATACTAATCTATAATAAAAATATATAGAATAATATTAAGATATAG
Source organism: Aspergillus haitiensis (assembly GCA_027569155.1). Classification (NCBI taxonomy): domain Eukaryota; kingdom Fungi; phylum Ascomycota; class Eurotiomycetes; order Eurotiales; family Aspergillaceae; genus Aspergillus; species Aspergillus haitiensis. Next base: position 33,836 of record JAPDEO010000054.1, read on the forward strand.
AAGAGCTTTCTATTAATTATAAAATATATTAAGATAGCTGATAGTTATAGAGATAGTATAGAGAAGATAGATAATAATTAATAAATAAATAAAGATATTAGACTTAATTAAAATAATAATTAAAAAATTAGATATATAAATTAGATATATTTTATAAATAGAGAAGTAATTCTATAATATATAGAGTTAAATAATATTAAAAATAAATTTTAGAGTAGATTAGACTATAAAAACTAAATATTTAAAATTTAGAGATATTTTAAAATATATAGAATAGAATAGCTTATTATAAAGATAATATTATAATTAAAGAAGTTATTACTATATATTAAAAGATAAATAGATATAAATTATATAATAATATTCTAGCTTTAAGAATAATATTTCTATAAAATATAGAAAAGAATAAGAATATTATATATATAAATAAGATTTATAAATAATATATTTAACTATATAAAGACTCTTATATTTAAAATAAGATTAATAGAATTAAGAATAATTTAAAAAAAGTTTTATTTATTAAAGAGAAAGAATTATGCATCTATAGTAATTTTTATAAGAAGTTATTATAATATAATAATAGTAATAGATTATTTAAAGATTAATCTTAATTTAATAGCTATAATTTTAAACCTACTATTTAGTATTAAGAAAGATATACTAAAGTAGGTTAATTATAATAAACTTTTAATAAATAATAAGAAATTTAAAATAAAATTATAAGATAATTATTAAAAATATTACCAGTAGGTACTCTTTTATCTTAATAATAAAAATATAATAACTATAGCTATATAATTTAATATATTAAAGAATAATAATACCTCTAATTTTAATATTATAAAAAAGTATAAAAATAGCCCTCTAGATAGTACTATATATATAATATAGATAGAAATATAAATAAAAAAAGAGATAAAAAGAAATATAAAGAAATTATATATCTTCTATAAAAAAAGTAAGTATAATTTAAATATATATTATTATTTAATTCTTAAAATTTATCTACTAATGTAGAAGCTATCTAATAGTATTTAATATTTTAAAAAAAATAAAAATAGTAAAAATAGTAGAGAAAATAAGAAGAAAAAAATAGAAATAAATAAATTAATTACTATAATTACTATATTAAATATAGATTTAAATATATTTAATTTTAATAATATTTTAATAATAATAATATTAATAGCAGGCTAGTATAATATAAAATCTAATTAATTATATAATTTAGAATTAATAAGAAATATTATATTAAATATTATATATTTTCTATTCTATAAATTATATATTTTAAATAACACTCTATATAGATATAAGACTATAGGGGGTGATATAACTATAATAATAAAATATAATATAATACTTATTTAATTTATATTTAATAATAACTACTATATAGAGTATAAAGTAGAGGCATATTATAATCTAAAATTAAATTTTAGAATATATTCTATAATATTAGGATATAATAAGGGTATATATTAATTAATAAAGGATTTATATCTTTAAGATATATTTAATAAGATAATTAAATAAATAAAATTTAAAGGAGGTATTCTATTTATTTAGATAATTATTTTAAATATATATTTAAAGAAGTCTCTATATAGAGAATAGATTATAGCTACTATTATAGTAGATTTAATAATTATATATAAATATTTAGAATATATAAATACTTTAAAAATTAATAAGACTATAAAGAATAAAGATATAATAAAAAATATAGATTTATTTAACTATAAAATATATTAATTTAATAAAGTAAAGTAATTAATATCTTATAATATATAGTTAAAGAATTAATTAAATAAGAATAATTTAGAAGTTTTATAATATATAAATTTTTAAATATTAACTTTAATAATATATAGTAGATTTAAATACTATTTAATTATAATTAATATTATAATAAAGTACTATAATATATAATTCCTCTATATAAAGATATAGAAGGAAGTAGGAGATATATTAAAGAAGTTTTATAAAAATTATAAAGTAGCTATAAAGATTTATATATATATTTAAAGATTAAATAATAATAATAAATTTAATAAATTTAAATATTAAATATTAGATAGAGATTTAAATATTATAATAATTACTCTATATATATTAGAAGGAAATAACATTACTAAATATATAGATAAATATATAAATAAAGTTATTAAATATATATTAATTAATAATAGCTTTCTAATAGAGATATAACTATATATAGTTAAAATAATAGTTAGAATTATTAATAGATTATTATTTCTTAATAAAAAGAATAAATGGCCCTCAATATAGAGATAGTAGAAATATTATAAGATTAAAGATTTTAAATTATTTATTTTAATATTTTAAATATTTAGATGCTAAATATATATCTATATTTCTATAGAGAAGTAAATTAAAAGTACTAAAATAGAATTATATATATATATAAGATATCTTATAGAATATAAAGATAAATAAGAATATCTATATAGGATTTATATATTTAAAAATAATATAATTATATAGTTAAGAGATATTATATTTAATAAATTAAAGATATATAAAAATCATCTAAATATAGAGAAAGAATGTAAATATAAATATATTTATAAAAATAAAATTAGAAAAGTAATTATATAATATAAGATATTTAAATAATAGGATACTATATAGGAGATATTAAAATAATAAAAAATTTTATTAGATATAGCTATTAAGTTATCTCTTAAGAGATTATTTAAATTAATAAATATTAATAGATTATTATTTTTATAAAATATAAATAATAATACTACAACCTCTAAAATATTTATATAAGAAATAAATAAAGCTATAATATCTAGATTATTAATTTTACTAGATATAGTTAATAAAATAGAAACTCTAGAAAATAAAATTATAATATAGAATAAAGCTTTAATTATATAATTAATAATTTCTCTAAAAATATTAATATAAGTATAGAATATTAGAATCTAATTCTTTATATTTAAAATATTATCTTTAAAAATATTTATTATTCCTAAGATGCTGCTGATATAATAGATTAGAATCTAAATATAAGAATTATTAATTATAGAGGATATAATATAATATAGATATATTACTAATATAATTATATTTTATCTAGATTATCTATTCTAAGAAGAAAGAATAAAGATACTTTTTAGTAAAGAAGGTATATAAATAATAAAAGAATTATTAAAATTAATATAGATATCTAGAGATAATATACTAGAATTATTTCTAGTTAAAATATATAAATAAATAATATAGAGTATTAAATAAAATAATTTAAATAAATATAGAGATAATAAATATAGAATAGATTAAATTACTAGTACTATCTTCATCTCTAAAGAAATAAGAATATTTTAAAAAAGATTTAAATATACTAAAGCTAGCACTAGTATAATCTATATATATATTAGAAAGAAAGAATAAAGAAATATCTTCTAAATAGTATGGAGATGAATAAATATTAGTAGTAATTAATACTTTAGTAATAAATAATTTTATAATAGCTATTAATATTATAGTAGAAGTAGTAATAATAGATATATTAAATAAAGTTAAAGATAATATATATATTTATATTAATAATATTAAGATCTCTATAATATATAATTAAGTAATAAAGTTAATATATAGAAATTATTAAATAATTATTATAAAAAGATAATTTAATAAGATAGAAAGAATAGATATATATAAATTAATTAAAAGACTTAAAGAATATATACTTCTAGAGAAGTAAGTATTTATTTTAAAAGTAAATATAAATAATTATATATAATATTTTAAAATAAAATAAGTAATCTATAGTAATTATTAAAAACTAGATATTAACTTTAATAAGTTTTATACATTAATAGCTTCTAAAGCTATAATAAAAATAATATTTATAGTTATTATAATAATAGATATAATATAGAGATAGATTAATATAATTATAATATATCTATATATAATATTAAGAGATAGGCTAATATATATATAGCTATTAAATAGATTTAAAGTAAATAGTATAATATAATTATTAAAATAAATTTTATATAATCTCTAATAAGTAGATTATCTATAGTATAACTATATTAATAAAAAATTAAAGGCTATAGACTTTAAGATAATACTATAGAATATCTATATTTATAAATAAAAGAATAATATTATTATTCTCTATATAGATAACTTAATAATAGTATTAGATATAAAAGAGAGTATTAATAATATATAGAAATAACTAACTAAAAAGTTTAAATTAAAAGTTATTAGTAAGCTAAATTAATTTCTAGAATATATTATATTTAAAAATTATAATAATAAGACTATCTCTATTAGTTAGAATATATATATTAAAGATCTTCTAAAAAAATATAAAATAGCTAATTATAATATAATATATATTCTAATAGATTTAAAATATAGAATATACTATAAAAAAATAGTAGAAATAAGAGGTAATAATAGTAATTAAGAAGTTAATAAAGAAATTATTATAATAATTAAATATATCTATATAATTAGCTCTCTAGAATAATTAATAATTAAAATATATCTGAATATAGTATATATAATATTTTAATTATAAAAATATATAAATTCTTTAATAGCTTATAATTTAAAGATAGTTAAATAAATAATATAATATCTATAGAGAAACTACTATAAATTAATATTTAATAAGAATAAATTAAAAAAATTAAAGATATATATTAATATAGCATATTATAATTATAAAGATAAGAAATCTACTAAAGAATATATTATTTTATTTATAGAAATATTAATATTTTAAAGATCTAAGAAAGAGTCTATTATAGTATCTTTATCTATAATAGTAGAGTTAATAATATTTAATAAGACTATAAAAGAAGAATTATAGATTTAAAAACTAGTAGTATATCTTCTTTCTATAAAGTTATTATTAAAATCTCTAAAAATATATATAGATAATATAAATATTATTAATATAATAAATAAGTTAGGATACTTAATTATAATTAAATAGATTAATATATAATATCTATTTATTTAAAATTATATTTAAAAAGAAGAGATTATATTTAAGTATATACTAGATAATATAAATACTATAGATAGAATAACTAAACTACTTAATAAGATGAAATTTAGGGTGTTTAAATAACTATTAGAGATAGAGATAAAATAGTAATAGTAACATATCCTATCAGAGGCTATAGAGCTATAGGGGGTGTATTGAGTACCAGCAGGCACATAATAGCTTACATGACCTTGCTTAGGTGCTATAGTAGATAGGTAGAGAGATAGTAGGATAGGAATCCACAATCATCATCCTCCTCCAATAGAGCCACATGCGTAGAGAAAACGCTCTCGTACTTCTACCTTGAGTAATTCCCACTATAATCTCCACAAGGCATTTAGCAACCCACAGCTCTGGTCTTACGCATTCAACGTGAAATACTAAGTTAATGACATAGCTATTCCCTATGTCTTCGCCGAGCGCGGATAGTGGTGATGACGATGATAACGCGATATACAGTGATTGAGAACCAATCTCGGCTCCACTAGATTTTAGCTTTCCAGCTGCATAGCAGGCCAGAACATGTGGACATAGTCGATAAATCTATCAAGCGAATGACATACCCCGCAAACAGGCCCTGACTTGGCAAAGCTTGACAAGTGCGGCGAGTGTGGCTACTCTGGCCAAAGGTGTAGCCATACCCGACGCTCAACCGACCCGAACCAGCCCAGCCGAACCGAACCGGACGGTGTGTTAACAGGAACTGCTTCAACAAACAGCATCGGGAAGAAGTTATAAGTGCAGAAAGAGACCAGAATCAAGCGTTCGATCGCAAGAAACAGAACTACTCTCCAATTGATATCCATTTGAGTCTATCGTCATAGAACATGTCTTCTACCATTACCACTACCACTACGACCACCGCCACTGCACCTTCTGGCAGACTCTTTTCCCGGGGCACCGACGTCGTATACGGTGACTTCCGCGATGACCTCCTCAAGAATGGCTACGCGGTTGTTAAAGGCGCTGTTGCGCGTGAACAAGCGCTAAAATACGCCGATGACATCTACGAATGGCTGGAGGGATTGTAATATATCCCCTATTCCCCCCCCTAAATCAACAAAGTCTAGACTACGCTAACAAAATCTCAACAACAGCAATCTCGGATTCAAGCGCGATGACCCTTCAACCATCCACAAAGACCATCTCCCAGATATCAATGAAAAGGGCATGTGTCTCGGATACGCAATCTCGCACGAATCGTTCACCTGGGCCGTCCGTCAAGAACTGGGCGTCATCGAGGCCTTTGAGAAAGTCTACGACACCGAGGATTTGATTGTCTCATTTGACTCCGTCAATATTGGTTTCCCAAACCGAGCCGATATCAAGCCCAACACGCCGTGGCCTCACCAGGATCAGGACCCCGAGAAGCCCGGTTTCCGGTGTTTGCAAGGATTGGTGAATTTGCTTCCCAATGGACCTGAAGATGGGGGCTTGATGGTGTGCAGGGGGGCGCATTTGTTGAGTGAGGAGTTCCATGAGGTTTTCAAGGATGAGGAGAAGGTCTGGTCTTGGTATGTTATTTCCGGGATTACCTTTCTGCGATCCAAGAAGGAGCACAGATATAGTACTAACATAGTACGATCTTACGGGAGCGCATAGGACAAAGGAGTGGTACGGATTCACCGATAACGGATTAAAGTGGCTAAAAGATAGAGGTTGTGAATGGATCAAGGTGACTGCAGAACCTGGTGATCTCCTTCTTTGTAAGACAAACCTTCTTTCTTTCTAACCTCCTCCCCCTTCTTGCTATACCATCTCACATGATAAGCCTCTAATAAAACGGCGTATCGCATGATTGACTAACGCAATACAACCTAGGGGACTCTCGCACACCTCATTACAACGTCTCCTCCAAGACCTCGCAGCCTCGATTCTGTGTATATACATGCTACATGCCCGTTGCCGATGCGACCCCGGAACAACTCCAAACCAAGAAGAAGGCGTTTGAGGGTATGTCAATTCCATTTCCGATATATCCCTATAAACGTTCCGCGGGGTGACGACCAGGATGCTAACTTGTGTTCTGCTGCAGAAACTAAAATGACCACCCATTGGCCCAACGCTATGCATGTTGTCGAGCTTCCTGTGTACAGGAACGGTGAGCCCGATCCTCACAACAGGGCTCACCCGCGTGAACCGGTCCGTCTCACGGAGCGGGGATTCAAGTTGACTGGAATTCCTTATATCAAGCAGGCTGCGTAAGGGCCTGGCAGTGGAGATTAACATTTTCATTGGGGAATAAAGGTGGGCGTGACCTAAGTGTGGAGGATGAGGCTTTTTGTATATAATGTTCCCGTGAATAATGTAGCTCGAAGCGGTCGAGTTTTCTTCGGTATTTAACTATCTACCACTACGTGTAAACCTATGAATAGGAGTTGGTCTTGATAGGCTTGACTTAGTTAGTTGAAAGGAAATCTGACGGGGCAATGGATAGCCGCATCAACCGTCCCTCCTGGGACACTTGGGGAATCATGAGTTCTAAAGCTCATATGACATCATAGCATGACGGGTATATAGACACCAGGACTGTAATTATAACCAGGGTCCATATATAAAGGTGCCCTACAACCCGCTATTCTCCATGCTCAAATAAGTGACTCAAGTCGTTCCAATCCCACCCCGCCCAATCCAATGCGGACGGACCCCACGACATGTCAAGACATGCGATAATGGGCGCAGGCTGGTCCCCCGGTGACTGGGATTGTGCAGGACTTAGTCCCATCACAGCATGGCTTATCGGGCGGGACTCTTGTGCCGTACCATCTCAGCACTGGCCAAGATACTCTTCCAAGGTAGAGAGAGTGTGATCGTAGTTGATTGTCGTATGATGCTTGCGATAGTACTGTTTAGTAATTTCCATACCCACTTTCGTGAGCTAGGATGGATCTTAGCATTTGTATAACTGTCACTGAGAGGAGACGGAAATAGTCAGAGCATATCGGGGAAGGGGACTACCTCAAAATCTGATCGTATTAGTAAAGAATTATTCCGTTCTCTCAAGATATGCACAGCCAGAGCATACACTGCAGCTATTGGTGATGTCATCGTGGTCAGATATGTCGGCGTCTTCAAATCAACCAAGTTGACTAGTAGCTTGATCATGTCACGAGCTGTTTCGACGCCAATGATACCACCGTTGGAAATCCGATGTTGCCAGGACTTCCCTGATGCATACCGCTTGATTACGTCTTCGAACTCCGTCTTCTCGATCAGGAGGGTGCTTCGGTTTAGGAAAATCACGCTGTCGTTTCCGCTAGCATATCAGCTTTGATAGACAGAATGAGTAAACTTCAACAAAAGGGATCTCTGGAAAATGCCTACGCATGATAATAGTAGAATGAAAGAAAGGCAGACTGAGGTGCATTGTCAAACCCCGAGGCTACAGACGATCTGGGTCTAGATTACGACACGGTCAGCTCGAAAGGCAGCAAAACGGCACGATAGTTGTGAAAGTCTTACTGGTACTCGGGTGGCAGACTCTGCTGCCAGTCTGCTAACAACTCAGCCAACTCTCCACTCGTTTGTATCTTCTCCTCGATTGCCTCATCGACCGTCTGCGGTAACCACTCCTCTCTCCTCCATGCTCTAGCCGAACGATCCTGGATTTCATGCAAAATATTGGCTAGGCTAATGCATGCACGCTCGTAGGATTGGTGAGAGCTCGTGTGAGCGGCCTCCAAGCTGGAGCCCGTAGGAGTGATGGAGAGCTCTCGATCCCAGATCATCGAAGGCCGCCCACTTTCAAAGGCCAGGATCTTCTCGAAAACATATATGCACCACCACGTCTGATACTCATGGCCCTCCCACCTGGTCGCTCCATATTCCGGTGTCCGTCTGTGCTGATTGACTCCGATGGACTGAGCCATAGATACGCCCAGCGACAGAATATCCCAGGCCCAGGCGATATGATCACTGCTTCGGAGAACAATCGCAAAGAGGAGAATTGCTTGGATCGATTCTAGGCACCGTGTTGCGACAATACTCCCGAGCAGTAGATTGCAGAACCTAATATACGAGCATACAATCGACGGTGAATCTTCTGATGACGTTGGAGCTATGAGGGTAGTCGCCACGATTAAATACTTCAATGCCTGGTTGGGAGCGTCTAACTGATCCTCCATGCAGATCTGGTGTACTTGCTCTGTGCTCAGGAAAGGGAATATTTGATGGAGGCCTTGCAAAAACTGGGTTGCATATTGATGCATTTCCGCCGCGTCCGGCAGACTCGGGGCATTCTCACCAAGGGATAGCGACTGTTCAGGGCGCCCATCGGTTGAGCGAGAGACAGTATAAGGTGGGGGCAATTTGAGACGATAGAACGCGAGATCTAACCATTCGGTCATAAGGTCGAACATGCTTGCCCCCACAAAGCGAGGCATCATAGGCAATCGGCCACTCTTCCATCCGGTTTTATCCCAGCATTGAGGCCACACACGGGATCGATTCTGGCCTGCTTGGGGAGGCGCTGGGGAAGGACGCGACCTCGGGGGGTTCGACACTTCTGGTAGAGAAGGAGAGACCTCGGTGCCTGCGCGTCGGCGATGGGCGACAGGCATCCCTGAGCGTCGCTTGTCCGTTGTGATGCATACTACGCCCGCCAGACGGCAATTACGACAGGATGGCTGCTGCTCATCACAGCGGGTTTTTTTCTGGCGACAATAATTACAGGCGTGGGACAGTCGCTTCCGTTTTGGGGAGGGACCATCCCCTGACGTACTCGCAATTTCATCCATGTACGTATACAGGTACCTCGATACGTCCGATATCCGGGGAAAGGGGTGAGAAGGGCCAGTAATCCAGGGTTGAACAGCAAAGACGGGGGGCGACACCAACCATTCAACGAACCCTCCAGCTGGCACCGCAACTGCTGCTAACTCAGTCGGGCTAGAGTATCCCCGGCTCTTCCTCGATTTCTCTCCACCTCCCGACGGTCATCGTCATCAGGTTCACTGGTTCGCACCAATGACGAGGCAGAGATGGACCCAGATGCGCCGAGGTGGACATAGCGCAGCTGGTGACAACACGGTAGGTTTGACTGTCAAACTATAATTGGATTCTTGGGAATGGACAACCGAACAATGTAATGGTCGATAGCCCAGTCTAGAGCGTAGCATTTCTATGGCTTCCTCTCTACCGGGAAACCTTATCTGAAAGAAGCGCGAGTCGATTGCATCGTTGGGCTTGATAGCACTCGAGTAAGGTAATATAAACTAGATAAGAGAAAGAAGGGGAAACAAGAAAACCTTTTCCTGGGGACAGAACTGAGCAGGGGTACGGATGACGCAAACTTGCCGCCATTTGCCCCTTTTATAGAATTAAGCTAAGGAGCCCCGCCTAGCCGAAAGAAGCTATCCCCACGACGTGTTCGACGAGATACGGTGAGAGATGGACACACGGGGGTTTTATTTAAAAAAAAAAAAAGAACTAAAGGCCGTCACACTCTTGTGATCACCAAACAACTTAGATGGATCTTACCTTATCACAGAGGCCACATGAACTCGCCCGACCATGTAGACAAGGGGCTCATCTATCGCGAGTCTGGGATGTATAGGAAAAAGCCGACATCACCACATCCTGAAGAAGATCTAGCATGGCCGTGGCGAATAAAAGCATAATACCAAGCCGACCTATGATGCCATCCCATCAATCCCGGAAGTTTAAAGTAGATCGTGTGCCTCCGTTATAAGTAAACGTGAGACCCCTCGTCCCTGATATGTGAGCAATACTACTTCGTGGGTGTCAGATATGCTACTAAACCCCCACCCAATGTGACCATGTTCTCGACAAATATTGAGAGGATGGCCCCTCCAGCCGGAGTGATCCCGAATTTCGATTACTCACACCCACGCTTTGAAACCGTCAACCAGGCCCTGGTTGGAGTTGGTCTGGGGATCAGTACTAGCTGTTTGATAATGCGAATCTATACCAAGTGCAGGCTGCTGCAGAGGTTCTGGTGGGATGATGGTAGGTCTTCTCTGACAATGCCAGGTTAGGAACCGGACAGGATGCTGACCCCCCAACAGTGTGCGTATTAATTGCGTGGGTATGAACTATGCCTCGAGACCCCGCTGCCGACCCATGTGTTGATATCCATTATGCTTGAGAATAGTCTCTTTCTGTTGCAAGTCAAGCCCTCATTATGTGTAAGAGCAAGCCCTGTGGCCCACCTGATCCTCTTCTAGTCGCTTATTGCTCTTTAGATGGTTACGCCGCTGGAGGCTTCGGCATCCATCAATGGAATTTGACTTCGTCCACCCTAGCCATATACCGCCGGGTACATCAAATATACACAGATTGCGAAGTAGTTAAGTAACTAATAGTCGGCCAGGTTATCTTGGCCACATCCATAATCTACGTCTCCGCACTCGCATTTTCCAAATTTTCAGTCATCATGCTTTACTATTTGATATGGTGCCGGTCTGGAAAATGGAAATATATCGCATTCGTGACTGCCGCCGTGATCGCTGCATATACCTTAGCGTTGATCCTGGCCTTGATCTTCGCTTGTAGCCCGATTTCCATCGGGTGGGAAGGTAAGGGTTCTTGTCTTCGACGGACGGGTATCTATCTCGCATCGGTGATCACAAACGTCCTTAGCGATATTGCCTTGATAGCGATTCCAATCCCGATGATGCGCAAGCTCAGGTTGCCTTTGATTCAAAAGGTTGGAGTCATGCTCCTATTTGGTGTGGGATGTCTGTAAGTCGTACACTTCACTGAGGGAATCTCTGTCATCGCATCGCTTTCGAACTATGGCTCTCTCAATAGTCATACCCTCTCCGGTTCCTCACGAACTTACCATGCCCCTTCAATCTAGTACCCTGATCACAAGCATTCTCCGGCTCGGAAGTGTCGTTACGCTACTCTGGCGGGAAGATCAATCCTACCACATGAGTCTCGCGATCATATTCGTGTAAGCACAGCTCGACGGGTGATCACCCGCTCGTACTCCTACCGATCCGTCTCTTCTCGTCTCGGGTTGCTAAACACTGACATCGAACCCACTGACCCATTGTAGATTGATCGAAGTGAATTTTATTGTCGTCTGCAGCACTCTTCCTTATCTGCGGCAGTTTCTCCGTTACTACGCTCCACGATGGATTGGGGAGGGCACACAAATCATTACCTACCAAACTTCTCCCTACCAAGGCTCCTCTCGCAAACCAAAATCCGCCGGCCTATCTCCAAATCAAGGCAACATGCACATGGCATGGCAGCGTGAGGATATGCCACCTGATGAGAATCACACTCACATACGAGAAACACCAACACCAACTGTGGAACGAGAGCAACGGTACTGGTGGGCTGCAACCGTGGTGTAACTTAATTGATTTGTATGGGAGTTATTGCTTCGGTTTGTCGAGGTGCACAGCCATTGCCTCACTAGGTAAGTTGTTGGTACCTATATAGTACTTCTATCTTCTACATAGGTTAGTCGCTAGGTGAACATTGTCTTAGGCGTACCAAAGACCATACGCCTAAACAGGGGGATGTAGGGAGGAAAGGGATGCGTTGGTCTGCTGATAAGTGTTCAAGAAGTCTGAGTAATTTTATGATGGAATATGGGGGGAAAAAAAATAAAATAAAAAATAAAAATAAAAATAAAAAGGCAATGAATTTGAAAGTCTTAGAGGGCTGCCCTGGCTAATGATCCCATATCATACTCGATATTAATAGGGTCCACATTTCAGCAGGCTATTAAGAACAGCAGTAAAGTCTCAGATGCCCACCCATTCTACTTCCTAATCGCATCAATCAGCTTCCCCAAGCTAGCCTTAGAATGAGACAGGATTAGACTGGCCAGCTCCTTATGCATTACAGGCTTCTCTTCCTCCTCGCGTCCCTCGTACGTAGCCTCAAGTTGAGATCCAGCAGATGCAACCTCTAGGTAAGCTTCGCGGTCTGGCCCGTATTCCCCAAGACAGACTATGAAACTCCCAAACTTAAGAAGCATGGCGTTCAAAATTAGACGACACATGCGACCGTTTCCATCAAGAAACGGATGGATGTTAACGAAGATATGGGTATACTTGGCGGCGAGTGCGATAGGATCGAGATAGCCGGACTTTATAGCCTCCCGAATGTCACCATGCAGTTGGCCAATCATGTCCTTCATCATGGATGGAATTTTGACGGGACTCGGAAATGTATGGAAGCCTGCACTGACATCAACGGAACGATAGACGCCACTATACTGTGTCCACGTCGCGCTTGGAGCATCGACCTTATAGGTCAGGATGCGATGCGTTGCTAGAATAATCTCCTCAGACAGTTCCTGGTCACGGAGGCAGAGCTGTGTGATCATGTGTGAGGCAGCTTTGGCATGCTGGACAATCTCACGACAAGTGCGCAGAACTGCTGCGGAACTTGTGGGAAGCTTGGCGCGCATGCGTTCTTCCTTGATGCGCTGGTAGTCCTCATCCGGCTCTCCAATATCTTCGGAAACCTCTTCACCTTGGAAGATTTTCATGCATAGGTCCCTGGTGATTTCAAGCCCAGCACCCGCTTGTTCGATCATATTTGAACCATAGACCATGCGGGATAGGCAATGCAAGATGTGCTTCTCAAGCGCGGCTTCCTGTTCAGGATAGAGGCGAGATTGGAGGAGGTCTTGAAGTTCATGTCTGAGTTTGACCATCTCAGGAAACACAAGGTCGGGGTCGAAGTCCTCGTGTGCAATACTGTAGTTGTAGGCTTCATCCTGGGTGATTGTAAATTTTGTCTCCACACCGCGTACGGAGAGAGACAAAGTTCCATGATTCAGGCTCAGTGTGGATTTCATCATTTTACGAAGCAAGTTTCCAAGATTCATTTTTCGAGCGACTCTGGGGCATGACGGGCTTGGTGTGATTTTGGGTCCTGCGAAAACGCTTTCGAGGTCAGGGCGTTTCTGCCCCTGACACTGCGCCATGTTGATTGTCGATAAGTGATCGAAAGGAAAAGTGAAGGCGATGTCAATCAAAAGACTGCTATTCATAATGATTGTGACAGTTAAATTCGACAAGTTAAGGGGCAGTGTTTAAGGGAAACTATTAAACAGGAGGGTGAAAATGGAAGGAAAGAGGAAGGAAAACCTGGGCTGTAACTTAAGATCATCAATATACTCACCCAAAGGCGGAAACAACCAAGCAATTTGTTGAGTCATCTCCAACGTCACTACCACTTTAAGAACCTCTGTTGTTTTAGGTACCAATGAACGTCATCGCTCAAGGCAAGAGGTGAAGAGAGGTGCGAAGCCGGAAGGGATGGACTGAGGGTCATGGCCTGCCATTGTTCTGGTGGTGGCACAAAAGCCCGCTTGAGTATTACTTATACAAGATAAATTCTTCCAAGGTTTTTGAGCTAAGTGCAAGTTGGACATTCCTCGAAGCAAGTTGAAGTCCAAAAGAAGTCGAGTTGCATGGTTTTCGTTGTAGAAAACCCATAGTTTTTAACCGCTTGCTGGGGCAACATCTGCACTACCAACTTTATTACTACAATATTAGTGTCATAAACAGGAAAAGATGTGTTTAGGAATTTAGACTTTCACGCGATATAGGAGCATAATTCACATATAAGGAACTCCTTTTTGAAAGAGAGGGGCAAAAGAAAGTGGTCAGATACATAGTTAAAAATTGCTGAACTATTGAGAAGCTATTTATAAAAACAAGAGAGATAGGTGTAGATATGTTCAAGGCACTAGCCTTGAACAGAAATTCATAATTTATATAACTTAATATGGGACTCTTCAGGCACACTAGAACTATAGGGACTATCTTCAGCATAACAGCACGCCACCAATTCCAGCAGGAATCATAGAGTGACCGTGGTTTGAAGAGCATGGAATCGAGATTATCGATAAGCCGCCCCACTGGCCTAGAATATTTTAAATTATTCATTTAAATTCTAATTTTATCCTATATTGTTTTGCCATATTTCCCTCCGTCTCTTGTCATAATAATAATAATAATAACACACTAAACTCTCCTCCTTTCCCTAATATTAACCCAATTACCAATTAAGCACATATCAATTCTTCCAACAATATTTCGCGGAAACAACCCTATCCACAGTAAGGAGGGCCCTGAGAGGTAGATCAGGCTGAATAATTTGATAGCCTTGTGAAGGCAGTGCGGGCAGAATTGGATCATATTCGGGATAGCCTCATTCTAGAAATGCCGTAGTAGTTGGCTACTGTGGGCGCTGTAAGGATTTCTCTAAATCTCCTAGTGTTGTACATCCCCCTTCCCCCCTTTAGTGGTATTGAGCGTGGATGAAAGATTCCATCGAGTCTTGGCTTCATAATATTAAGGGACGGACTCTTAACGATTCCAACATCGATTTCTGTCGTCAGTGTGCGGGTCGTCAATTTTTTTCTATCTACGATTTTCTCCTCTCGTATTTTCTTCCATGTAATGACTTTTTTTGGCCTGTTTTCCTCCCTTAATCTGAATGATGCAACATGTTGGGGATGCCTAAATTACGAGGGGTTTCATCGCACGACAAAGGGTTGGTTGCTTGCCCATAATTCAGGCCACTAATCGCCCCAAAAGTTGGCGTGAAGAATTTTATCGGTATTTCCCAAAGCCCTAATGTGACTAAAGAATAAATGCCGAGGAAAGAAGAGACAGCCTACGTAGAACGGGGTAAAGAACCTGCCAATAACGCCACTACATTTCTGGCCGTTCTGAAGGGGAAATTTACGCGGAGTAATAGCTGGATACCTTATTTGTCCGGCGGGGGGAAGGAGAAGCTCGCTTCTTGCTCGTGGACTGAATGGCCATGGGCCTATTTTTTCCGTAAGTGAATGGGAGTGATTGATATCATCAAACACTACCAAGACGGAAACGGGCCGCGGGGTCTGCCTCTTGTTGGACTAATATAGCGTCTTTCCGGCGGGGGAGGGGGAACCCCTGGCAAGCCACAGTATGGGGTAGTGAATTAGTCGCACCATCGTCGCAAGAAACAGTCCGTCTTGGAAACACAAGGGATACGGAAATTAACCGTCTGATGGAATTCAATTTACCGGCGCCCAACCCCCCACCCAGGGAGAATATGCCAAACAGTACAAGTATGGCGTGGGTTGTTCTCATTGAATGACACTCTCCAAGACCGTCCCTCTCATTCTTTTGACAGGCATGTTGGTGTTCCAAAATATCTTCACGGCCCTGGTAGGGTTCCTGGCCATCCTCCCGACCACCTGGGCTTTCACCAACCCAATCCGCAATCCGGGTGGCAGTGATCCCTTTATCGCATACTCGGGGGGGTACTACTATCTTCTCACCACGTCCTGGACGGATGTCGAGATTGCACGCTCGACGACGATTAACGGCCTCAAGACAGCAACAAAGAAGGTTGTCTATTCCGCCAGTACTTCCTCGCGCTGCTGCAACGTGTGGGCCCCCGAAGTGCATTACCTCGGCGGTAATTGGTACATCTACTTCACTGCAGGTAATGCGGATGATCTTGATGGACAACGATTGCATGTTCTGAAAGGTGGGTTCGATTAAATTTACCGCCGCATGGTTAGCGATGGATCACAACCGGCTGACTATGATTTTAGGTGGCCCATCTGCCTGGGATGATTATACGTACGCGGGACAGCTAACAACTGAATGGTCAATTGACGCTTCCGTCATCCGTTTCAATAGCTGGGGCAATTTCCTCATGTTCTCCTGCTTCCATGGTGTTTCCCATCAATCGATCTGTTTGCAGAAGCTAGGATCCGACTATGTCTCTTTGACAGGCAGTATCTATGTCATCTCTGAGCCGACCTACACGTTCGAGACGTACGGAACGCCGGTCAACGAGGGTCCGGTTGCGCTCTACTATGGTGGAAAGACTTACATCGTCTACTCAGCTTCATACTGCTGGACACCGAACTACTGCCTTGGACAGTTGACCTGGGACGGGGTGACAAACCCCACTCAGGCATCCGCATGGACCAAACGGAATGGATGCGTACTCTCCTCGGCCAACGGCAACTATGGGACCGGCCATAATTCCTTCTTTGTGAGCCCCGATGGCACGCAGACCTGGATGGTCTATCATGCAACTACCAATAGCGCGGGTGCCTGTGATGACTCCCGATACACGATGGTTCAACTTCTTGGAACGCATAGTAATGGAAGCCCCAACTATGGCACACCTGTGGCTTGGTCACATGTTTACAGCGAGCCATCCGCGTAACTTCATCGAGTCCGTACTCGTATAGTGATTGTTCAGCGATGATCAAGAGCGCATAGATGTCTTCTACACTATTGCAGTTTACAGTTAAATGTCAATTCATCAGCTAGCTTATCATTCTCACATCGGCGAATTCGTAATGTCATTGACCGACTGGTCTGCCGTAGCTACATGAAAGGTAGAGAAGGTCCGACATGGCAACTTACACGCCTAGTGGCGTGTCGTGTCATTTAAGTAACGTCTCAGCATCGAGTTCCTCTCCAGACTTATCACGTCTATACATACTGAAGGACACTGCTAAAGTGTCGGTCCGTATGGGTGAGGACAAATTAATACGAGTGGGGATTGGCCATGAAATTCTCCCCTTTTCGGAAAGGTTTTAATGAGAGGATAACTTGACAGCGGTTATATAACGGAATTTTGGTTTGACATCTGTCCCTTAATTATAGTGTAAGGTAGCTTGTAGATAGAACAGAGTACATAGACATGTGGCACAATGATAATAGTTTTAAGGTACAGTCTCAGGCAAAGAGGTTTGAACAACGGGCTCCATGGCAACCCCGGACCTAAAACAACCACCCATCAAAGAATATATATTTTAAGCAACTACCCGCTCACAAATCCCAGGATTGGCACTTATTCTCCAGACATCCAACCAACGATATCTCTTTGAACAAGTTGATGTTATCTTTTTAAAGCATAGACTTGGCTATTATATCTACGAATCTAGCAATAAATCCCCAATTTCAAAGCTTTCTATTACTAGAATCATTTCACTGTAGCAGCTTGCAGCATGCGGAGGCGATCAACACGAATGAACGAAGCCACCAGTTACTCATGAGTGGCCGAGGCAGGAGCTCGCCATTCGACAGCAGATAGGTCTGTAAATTATTGAGTTATATATTGGGGCATTCTGCCCGTGTATAATGGAGAAAAATCATCTTTTGGTGGACATAGCGCTGACGACACACGGAGCAGAGTCCGATTGCCATTATTTCGAAGAAAAGAAGAAATGGCAGGATTGGTACGTAGAGAATGTCGAACTCTACATGATGTGTATCAAGTCGCCGTTGTGGCTTATCAAGGGGTAATTTTTAAGAAAATATAAATCCTACTACGCACTACCACAAGAAAAAATGTTATGATGCTTGGTGATGTGCCGAATACATTGCTAAGCAGTGTAGCCCAGGAACCAAGGAGGCAAATGTGTCACCTTAAGTATTCCCGGATGATGTCATCGGAAATCTTTTCAGCGAGCATATCTATAACAGTTAGTAATGGAGCCGGGGAGAAACCCATCCAAGAGGTAGTCAAGGGCATGCATACAAACTGTAGATTGCGGGTGACCTGGGGGCAAAATAGGAAACGCACTAGCGTCGACCACCCTGAGCTTCTTTGTGGAAATCACCCTTGCTTTGCTGTCAACAACGGCCATTGGATCCTCGGGTACGCCCATTTTGCATGTACACGCTGGATGAAAAATCGTCATGATGTTATTCTTGATAAAGGCCAGAATCTCCTCGTCGCTCTGGACAGATTTGCCAGGACTATATTCTGCGCCAATAACTAGGCGGGCCATTGGCTTGCTCTCG
The DNA here is from genome assembly GCA_027569155.1 of Aspergillus haitiensis. Classification (NCBI taxonomy): domain Eukaryota; kingdom Fungi; phylum Ascomycota; class Eurotiomycetes; order Eurotiales; family Aspergillaceae; genus Aspergillus; species Aspergillus haitiensis. Next base: position 52,646 of record JAPDEO010000054.1, read on the forward strand.
AAAATCTGGCGGATTCTTTTGAACAAAGCAATCGCCAGCTCTTGGTCAGGTTCGGTTGACAGAAGGTTGGGATTGATGACTGGTGCGTCGTGTATGTCTGACGATGCGAGAGTGACATTGCCTCGAGAATTGGGAGATGTCAGACTGCCAAGTATGGAAGCATATTCATATCCGTCACTCGGCTGGTTCTCTACAATGTTAGAGAAGTTGCCCACAAACCCAGGGCCGGAAAGATACTGGGGAGGGGTTAGCTAAGGGTCAATTGAAAGAGGGAGAATCATGGTGAGCTAGAGCGACTTGCCTCTACTTCCGGCCAGTCTAGAGGGAGACGAGAAAGTTCCGCGGCTGTAGCGTTGGAGAAGTTAGAGCGCAATGTAGGTGGAATCTTTTCCCAACCACCAAAATCGGCCAGAGGGCTTCCAAATGGGCTGTCTGGTTCTCCGAATTGACTGGTGAAAAGCTGGTTGGCAAACCCGGTAAATGTTTCCACGTTAACCCGGTAACTGAGAGCGAAAAATGGATGGTCCCACAGGTTCTGACCGACACCAGGGGCATCCACTAGAACGTCGATACCGTGCTCCTTGAGAGTCGCTTGAGGGCCAATGCCTGAGACCATTAGAAGTTGCGGTGATTGAATGGCGCCCGCAGAAAGAATGACTTCATGCCGAGCTTTCAACGTCAAATTATGCTTCCCGATAATCTCCACCCCCGTCGCATGATTGTCCTGGTCAAAAAGAATCTTACGTGCCATGGTGTTGTCATATATGGTCAGCTGAAGGCCTTCTAGGTTATCCAGAAAAGAATCTGAGCTGCTCCTTGTGCTATCGCTTGGCTTGATGGTTGTCGCAAAATACTGTGAACCATTGAGATATCCAGAATTGAATCCCTTTTCCTGATCCGCAATCCCCACGGCAGCCAAGCCTTGTTGCATCCACGTCGAGAAAGGCATGACATAGTTTGGGTATGACACTGACACTGGCCCCGTTCCGTTTTTAGAGAAAGCTTCCGGGTCATAGTGAGTTGTGGCATTAGATCGACGATGAGCTGGATTAGGTGCGGTGAAATTTATACTTCGTTGGAAATATGGCAAAGTCTCATTAAAACGATATGTTTTATCATTCACTAGATTGGACCATCTTTCCATGGCCCCGCGCGAAGGTCTATAACAATCAGCCGTTTGGGAAAGTATTCAGGATGAGATGCGACATCATCTCCTTACCTTTGGTAAATCATCCAGTTCAAAGCGGACCTATATGCATAAATTAGGTTCTCACATCTTTCTTCAACGAGAAAGGATATGAAAAGTCACATACGAGCCCCCAAGACATTTGCCTCTTGGATAATGGATCTGTCGATTATTCGAGCCAGGGAATGGCTCTGTCACAAATCCCCAGTCAATGGGACTCTGCGTTGCCGGGTCTGACCCTGTTCCTAGCACGACAGCTGCTGGAATGGATGCGAAAGAAATATCCTCATAACGGACTCCCGCTTCGACGATAGCTACCTTGAAGGAGTGCTGTGCCAGCCTAGTGGCGACCGTTAGACCCGCTGTTCCACCTCCCACGACGACAAAGTCGTATAAGATGTCGCTCCTCAGCTGGTTGGCGGGAAGCGGCTCTACCGTAGAACCACGCCTCCAGCTGCTCCAAGGAGTGGCGGCTGCGATCTGCCCAAGGAGAACTATAATGAAAAACGAGAACATCCAAGACATTTCTGTGCGTGTTTCATCAATTTCAGAGTTCTGAAAAGTTTTTGGGGCTCAGATCAATTCATTTTTGGCGTCAGACGTTCGAGCACGATCCGGAATGGGAACGGGATGTTGGGGCAGAAAAGGTGTTGGAAACAGGTAATGACGAGGATGCAGATCCATCATAGATTGGGTGTAAATAAGGTTTCGTGAGTATTTGATGATCATATCTGTTGATTGAGCGAAGATTGAGTGTTAGGCTAGGGGTAGAATTCTTCATGCCAGGAACGAAGGGTTAGTATTTGTGCAATGTCCAGGGGGCCTTGCTGTCTGCGTCGATCTCAATCGACATCACTTCAAGGGGTAATCGAACATGTCGCGTCTCTCGTGCTGCTACTGCAACAAGAGCTGTTTGGAGCGCCAAAATATAGCTACTGGAACATAACGAGGGAACTGCAAGGGACAATTCAGAATTTTTAATTGGCTGTTCTTACTATCCTAGCTCTCGAGGAAATGGCTCTCCCGATAAGTGAAAAGATTGAAATAAGCTTGGCGCCTTGCGGGAACGGCTCTGGATGGTCCCCAACATGATAGGAAATAATTCCTTTCCTGCCTCGTAGAGTCGCATAGCCCTGAACTCCTCGCATGCATTTATTGCAAGACGCTAACGAACCAAAACACCTCACCACACTAGGTCTGCAGCAATACCTCCATTTATTTGGCAGAACAAGGTGAAACCCCTAGTTCATGGCGCCTAGTCTCGCAGAGCGGCTGCCATGCTAGCGAATGCCTTGTCCACCTCGTCAATCGAGGGAGAAACCTGACGGAGATGCTCCTCGGAAAGCTTTGATTTCATCGAGTTTTCAAAATCATCCTTTTCTATTTTGAGGCTGTTGACCATGCTCCGGGCAACGTAAGAAACGCCCGTCGATTTGAACGCTGGGGCCTGGAGAAATTTTTAGCCGTCGTCTTTCGTTCACTATTTTGCGCCCTAGATGGAAGGGAGGAGAGAGGCCAACATACCTTCTGTTCACCAGTCTTGAGAGCTTTGATGAGCTCTGGTTGCAGGCTTCGATAAGCCTCCATGACAGCATCGCCATCACTGCCTGAGAATGGGTCCGAGTCACCCATGCGCTTTCGCACATCCTCGCTCACTTTGTGTGTGTTGTAGATGCTTGAAGCCACGCGCATTGCTCCAGTAAGTCCGCCATTGTACCCCTCGAGGGTTTTCCTAGTTTCAATAATGCTGTTGCGAACCGATTCGAGATCGCTCACGGACTGTTGAGCGCTGATGGCACCAAATGCTGGCGATGCCGCCAAGGCAAGTGCTAGGGTGATGCAGTGGTAGAGGTTCGGGAGCTGCATATTACTTCAAAGGCTCAGGTTGAGATTATGAAAAAGAAGAATAGAAATCACTTTGTGACAGCTAACCTTTAGTTCAAGTGATGTATAGAACCCACGTTCTTATATAACAATGTTCGAGGGGAAAAAAAAAAAATACTACAACAATTGTCTATTCTGTTATGTAAATTCCTTGTACCAGCTGCATGTTTTCAGCCTGGTCTCTAGTACCTGGTATGGAACCTGGAATGTGGTAGAAAGGATTGAAGAGGACCACTAAATGACGTATATTTCGGGTATGGATAACTGAGATCATACCAATGTAAGTCTTCAGTCTCTTATCTGGAATCTAGAGACAAATATTTTGTGAGCGTTATTACCAGAAAGCCACCACATCTCCGTATTAGGTGTTATGAAGTGGCATATGTACCCTACACGTTTTAATGAGAAATACATGAAAGAAGACTTCCATCTAAATACCATGATGGGGTTTTCAGAAGTTTACTGCTGCTAGTAACTAGGTTACTCCTGTTACCCAAGGAATTCCTGCATGATTTGGGCTGGGCGATCTGCATGGAGAAGAACCACACTAGGAAGCCAATCTTAGGTGATTACAAAGTAGTTACTGACGCTAGACATGCCGATCAATTTTCTCTGGTTGTTCTTGGTTTCCACGCCTCTTATTATCTGAGGAGCCTAATGGTAAAATAGCGATGTTTCGCTTTCCCTTGTTCATAACAAAAGACGGAAGCCTAATCTGTCACACCATGTTGTCGGGGTTGGAAGTAGTACCGGCTTTGGGCGAAATGCCATCCAGATACTAGGCAATTATTCTAATGGAAGGCTAGAGCTGAGTCGACTACTCGCTATTATCACTCTAGCTGAAGACTGCTATCGTGCATCTATTGTCGTGTTGCCGGTGGTGGTGACTCAAGTATGCGCTCAGGATGGATAAGCTGCTCTTGACAAGACAAGGCCTTAATTTAATATCTTTTCGGGGTCCAATATACTCTACTTCTTATCGTTGGCATCAGCTTGTCCTTATTTATAATGGTGACAATAATGTGCGATGTAAGAGTCAGAGGCTATCGTCGGCACAAATATGCAAGGACGCCACCAAGGGGTTGATGTTTGTTGCAAGGCCTGTTGAAGTTGTGCGGGATTCCCCTTGCGTAGAGCTTGTCTCTGCTCCTTGCAGGTCATTGACAAGGCATTTTCGGTAGAGGCTTGATAATAAGTGAAAAGTATTATCAAGTTAATCGAGAAGAAAAAAGTATTATAAGATGAAAAGAAGATCGGCGAGTTTCAATGGATGTGAGTAAATCTTGCTTCCTCATTATTCTGATCTAGGATCATCCCGAAAACCAAACTCTTACCTTTCTTCCAGCTACCGTGGTAAAATGAAAGAACTAAGCCCTAATGGTTTATATGGCACCGTAAAGCCATTGGATATCTCAACTTTCTGTTCCTCGGCCCCACAATGCCATAGAAGTGAATTTCAAAATGCGAGCTCAACAGAAGGAGATGTGAGCGATGAGCAGCCGGTTCCTTTTCCTATTGCGATTGTTGGGATGGCAATGAGGCTTCCAGGAGGAGTTACTTGTGAGCAGGAATTCTGGGATCTCCTTGTCAATAAGCGAGATGGACATTGTAAGGTGCCCGAGAATAGATATAACATCGACGCGTTCTATAAGGACCCGGAACAGGGACATGTGGCTGGGTCGATTCGAACAAAGAGCGGCTATTTTCTGCAGCAAGATATAGGCCGGGTCGACGCGGGCTTTTTCGGTATCAGTAAACTCGAGGCCGCAAAGCTAGACCCACAGCAGAGATTACTGCTCGAGGTTGTTTGGGAGTGCATGCAGAACGGAGGCCAAACACAGTGGATGGGCAAGAATATCGGATGCTACGTGGGTGTCTTTGGCGAGGACTGGCTTGATCTCATGAGCAAAGACATACAAGCCAACGACCGCTTCCGAGTAGTGAGTGCAGGCGACTTTGCCATCGCCAATCGAGTGTCATATGAATATGATCTTCGAGGGCCCAGTATCGCCTTTCGTACTGGCTGTTCATCCTCGCTAGTAGGTCTACATGAGGCTTGTCAGGCCTTGTATTCTGGTGAATGTAGCTCTGCCATCGTTGCGGGTACTAACCTTATCTTGACACCCACGATGACCGTCTCAATGTCAGATAATATGGTAATTTCCCCAAGCGGGATTTGCAGAACGTTCGATGCGGCCGCGGATGGCTATGGTAGAGGTGAGGCTGTGAATGCGATATTTATTAAGCCCCTTGATGCAGCAATCCGGGACGGCGACCCTGTGCGGGCAATCATTCGTTCAACTGCTGTAAACTGTGATGGTAAGACACCAAGCATTACGACCCCGGGGTCTGAAGCGCAGGAGAAACTTGTTCGCAGAGCCTACCGAAAAGCAGGCATTGCAGATATCGAGAAAACGGGATTTTTTGAATGCCATGGCACGGGAACTATTGTAGGGGATACGGCAGAGACATCTGTTGTTGCGAAGATCTTTGGAAGGGAAGGTATACACATCGGAGCTGTAAGTACCTTGTCACTTCGCCAAGCGAATTACCGGGGCCTGACCACTGTAGGTTAAACCTAACGTTGGGCACTCTGAAGGCGCATCGGGAATTACGAGTGTCATCAAGAGTGTCCTTGCTTTGGAGAATAAAACTATTCCCCCAAACATTTTCTTTGACGCACCCAACCCGAATAGTGAGTGATACATCACCCTGGCGACGGTGACCTGCAGTTTCTCACCAGATGATTTAGTTCCTTGGGTCGATGCCAAGTTGCAAGTGCCTGTGAAGGCTATCCCATGGCCAAGTGATCGATATGAGAGAATAAGTGTAAACTCATTTGGTATTGGAGGTACTAATGCGCATGTATGTCGAGCAGCATATAACTTACGGACCCTCCACTGATTGGTTGATTAGTTGATTCTTGATTCTGCATCCGCTGCTGCATGTCAAAGTGCCGCAGACACCACCAGATGCCAAGGTTCACGTATGCATTTGCTTGTCGTGTCGGGCAAGACGCCCAGCGCCCTGAAGGGAAATATACAGGCGATAGAAAATTACAATGAACAAAACCCAGCTGCTGCAAGGGACCTTGCTTTTACTCTTGCTCTTAAACGGGATTATATGCCCTATCGGGCATTCGCAGTCAGTGGGGAGGATGGTAAGCATTCACCATTTGAGAGTGGTCACAGTCAATCCCCTGAGACATATTTTGTTTTTACTGGGCAGGGAGCGCAGTGGACTGGGATGGGGAGAGAGCTGCTTGTAAGGTCCAAACGTTTCCGGGACGATATCCGATCCATGGATTCTGTGTTACAGAGGCTTGAAAATGCGCCAGACTGGAGTATCGAAGGTAACTACACTTGCTGTTTCAATTCTTTTAGTTGGGCTTTTATTAATATCTGTCAGACCAGTTGTCCAAGTGCGATGATGCCGATCGATTTAGGGAAGCCAAAATTGCTCAGCCCCTCTGTACTGCTCTCCAGATAGCATTGGTAAACCTTCTCTGCGACTGGGGAGTCAAGCCTACCGGCGTAATTGGGCATTCTAGCGGAGAAATTGCCGCTGCATATGCCTCGGGTGCAATCCCAATGGCTATGGCTATCAAAATAGCCTATTTACGTGGCCAGGTTCTGGACACAGCAAAGCCGAATGGTGCCATGGCGGCGGTAGGATTGGGGCCCACCGAGGTGCAAGAGCTCCTGGGGAGTGGAGTGGTTGTTGCCTGTGAGAATAGCCCTGAAAGTGTCACTATTTCAGGGGACAGGCAAGAGGTAGAAAGCGTCTTGGAAGAGCTCCAGACGAGAGAGATTTTCTGTCGGCGCCTTGCTGTTGATGTTGCCTACCACTCTCACCTCATGAAAGGGCTTGGTGAGGCCCTCAATAATACCCTCTGTCCTCACATAGTGTTCAATGGCTCAATGGTTCCATTCTTTTCGACTGTGACAAACGAGGTGGTTTCTGATCCGACATATTTTCAGCCCTCTTACTGGGGGCAAAACCTCGAATCGCCCGTCTTGTTCCATACGGCAGTTGAGAGAATCCTGGATAGTAACGATAAACCTAAACTCTTCGTCGAAATAGGTCCTCATTCTTCACTTTTCGCGCCTCTTCGTCAGATTTTCTCACGGCGTGCCGAGAAAGCGAGACCAGGCTACGCGTCAGCTTTGGCTAGAGGGAAGGATCAGTGGAATTGTATATTGTCGCTCGCTGGCAGGCTATACATTCACGGCGTTCCCGTTACACTCAGCAAATTGTGCTCGCCAGGCAAAACATTGACAAATCTTCCGCCCTATTGCTGGGATCACAGCGAACGATATTGGAGCGAAACTAGAGCCGCGCACGATTGGAGACTTCGGAAAGCACCGCAGCATGAGCTTCTAGGTTGTCGAACTATGGAATCAACGGATATTGAACCAAGCTGGAGAAACCTTTTGCACCTAGACAATGTGTTATGGATCCTGGACCACAAGCTCAGCGGAGAAGTCGTATATCCCTGCGCAGCCTATGTGGCAATGTTGGGAGAAGCAATGCGTCAGATTTCAGGTTCCAGAGATTACTCTATCCGAAATCTATACCTACGTACAGCGCTTATTCTCTCTTCCACAGATCCGGCACCAGTTGAAATCATTACGGATCTGAGAATGGATAAAATCGCTGATAATGTGGACTCCGGGTGGTATGATTTTGTCATTAGCGCTTGTCAAAAGGGTACCTGGCGTAAGCACTGTGTTGGGCAAATTCGAAGTGGAGCAGTTCGTGTTCCTGTCACTCCAGAAATCCGCTCCTATACTCGCCACGTGGAGTCAGAAAAATGGTATACGTTGTTACAAGCCAAGGGACTGGAATATGGCCCTAGCTTTCGGGGACTGCAAGATATTACTGCTAACCCATCGGGGCCGAATGCTACAGCATCAATCCACGATGGCGAGGAGCTCCATCGCGATGAATACGCCTTGCACCCTATTGTGATCGACCAATGCCTACAACTGCTTAGTGTAGCGGCTACGCAAGGTATTGGTCGGCGGATGACGAAGCTATGCATCCCGACTGCGATTGAGTCACTCTATGTGGCACCCGGTCGCGGGAAAATGTTAGCAAATGTCTCGTGTGATATGGCCGGTAGCACCATTAACGGAAGCGCTCAGTTGGTCGCTGGTGGCGAAGTTGTTCTCTCATTGCAGCGTGGTGTGTTTTTCGGGCTATCCGACTCAGCCTTGGGCGAGCCTCCGGCTCTCCTATTCTCCTCCATAGATTGGAAGCCGCATCTTGATTTTGTTCCATTGGAAAAACAGTTTCCTCCTATTCCAGGTGGATTGCTTCCCCGTAATTATACAGCGAAGCTCACGGGTCTCGTCATAATAGAGATGTTCCACCGTTCTCGCAAATGTGAACCTGGAGAGCCTCACCTCAAGAAATATCATCAATGGCTTGGTTCGCAGTATGAGAAAATGTGTCATAATGAAGCCGCGCTTTTGCCCGAGATGAGGAATTTGTCTCCCTCAGATCCAAGAAGTAGATGGTCGGAGATTCAAGAGATTGTTGCCAGTGGTCTGGCCCCTGCCTGCCTCGCCTTTTACGAACTTGCAGAACGAATTTTGCTTAATATTGAAGACCTGCTTGGTGGGAAGATACATAGCCTTCACCTCCTGGAGGAAGACGGTGGTTTGAGCCGGCTTTATGAGCGACATTTGGATGTAACTAGGTGGGATGATTTCCTTCAGCTTTTGAGCCATGCGAAGCCCAAGCTACGTATATTAGAGATTGGCGGGGGCACTGGTGGGGCTACCTCGACTGTTTTGAAGGCTCTTAACCTTGGTCGAAACCATAGAGGACGTATGTATTCTAAATACACATTTACCGACATCTCAGGAGGATTTATTGCACAAGCCAAAGAGAAGTTCAAGGACTACTGTGGGCTTGCCTTCGGGATCCTCGATATATCTCAAGACGCGGTACAACAGGGATTTGATCAGGGTGGCTATGATCTGATCATTGCATCGAATGTGCTACACGCGACACCATGCATCTCCGAGACACTTGAAAACGTTCGAAAGCTTCTGGCGCCCGACGGCCATCTGCTGTTTCAGGAGATTTGCAATGTCATACCTGCTATTGATCTCGTCATGGGAGTCTTTCCCGGATGGTGGCTCGCGGAGGACGGTAGAGAACAGCCATATCTAACGCCTGAGGCATGGAACACAAAGTTGATTGAAGCCGGCTTCACAGGGGTAGAGATCATACAGTACGATAATGATGTTCCGTATCACTTCAACGCAAGTATGATGAGTAGGGTCCGAACCGACACGATTGCCCTAAACGCGGCAGTCGAGATACTACATGGTGGAGAAATCTCAGGGTGGGGTAGGACTCTGGAACGGCAATTGCTCTCGAGCGGATTCCATGTGGGTTGGAGGACTCTAGGAGATCTTACAGAGCCAGTAACCAATGTCATTTCATTGCTGGATAGCGATGGTCCGTTCTTTCATAATCTTTCGAATCCAGACTTTCTAGCTTTTCAGCAATTTGTCCAGAAAATAAAGGGGAGCTTTCTCTGGATCACAAAGCCAGTCCAAACACCGACAGCGAGTATTGACCCTCGATTTGGGCTTACCCTGGGCGTCATTCGGACGGTCCGGCAAGAAATACTTCAAAACGCTGGGACACTGGAAGTGGACCGGTTTGATGACGCGGCGGCTCAAGTGGCTGTTGAAGTTTTTCACAAATTCACAAACCAAGCTCAGATGGACGAGCAGTGGCATGATCATGAATATGAATTCGTTTTGCTTGACGGCGTAATACACGTCAGCCGCTTCCAGTGGAGTTCCATGGGGGATGTTCTGCGCTCAGGCGAGGTTCTTGGACCAAGATCCCTTGATATCGGATGTCCAGGTGTGCTCGATTCCTTGACATGGGCAATTGCCGAAACACAGCCACCTTCTCTTGGGCCAGCTGAGGTGGAGGTTGACATTAAATTCGTGGGTTTGAACTTCCGGGTACGCTCCAATCTTTCCAGAATCCTGCATAATGGCGAGCTAACGTTTCATAGGATATTATGATTTCCATGGGGCTGCTGGGAGACCCGAACGAGCTCGGACTGGAAGCGACTGGGATTGTTTGCGCAATTGGATCCGCCGTCAAGTCACTCAAAGTTGGAGACCACGTCTGCACCGCGACACCAGGATCACTGCGCACGCGGAAGGTCCTACCTGTCGACTCCTTGTACACACTTCCTGGGGAGCTTTCACTGGAAGAGGCAGCTGCAAGCGCGACTGTTTTCGCCACCGCAATCTACTCACTAATCCACGTTGGCAATTTGCGCCGTGGGCAGTCAATCTTGATACATAGCGCTTGCGGGGGTGTAGGGTTAGCGGCGATTCAAATTGCACAGCTCATTGGAGCCGAATTGTTCGTCACCGTTGGTAGCCAGGAGAAACGGGAACATCTCATCAACACGTGCAACATTGCTGAAGATCATATTTTCGACTCACGAAGCACATCGTTTCTGCCCCATCTTCTCGAAGCAACAAAGGATCGAGGGGTGGATATTGTTCTTAACTCATTGTCCGGCGAGCTACTGCACGCGTCCTGGAATTGTGTTGCTCCGTATGGAAAAATGATAGAACTAGGGAAGCGGGACATCCTGGGGCATGGTAAACTGGATATGAGTGTCTTTGCTGCAAACCGCACCTTTTATGGTGTTGATCTGCATCATATCAATCAAGAGAACCCCCAATTGTTACGAGAGATCCTTACGCAATTCGTGCAATACATTGAAGCCGGGACAATTCGCCCAATCCAGCCAATAACGACATTTGATGCCGGGAGCATCACGAAGGCATTCAGATACATGCAGTCGGGACAACATATTGGGAAAGTCGTCATTCGCATGCCAGATGACCCTTCCGCATTGAAGGTAGCCATGGTACAGGAAAAGTGTACCCTTTTCCGGCGTGACGCTTCTTACCTCATTGTTGGCGGATTCGGCGGACTAGGTCGTGCCGTGATTACATGGATGGTGGAGAGAGGAGCCAGACACATCATCGTGTTGTCTCGGACCGGTCAATGCTCGCCAGAAAATACAGCGTTCGTCGAGGATCTCCAAACTCAGCCCGATGTACAGGTGATAGCCATAGCCGGAAACGCCAACAACATCGAAGACACGCGGCGGGCGATTCGATCTGCCCCACGGCCAATCGCGGGAATTATACAGATGTCAATGGTGCTCCAGGTAAGCTCAAATAGTAGTGAAATAACAACAAAAAAAAAAAAAAAAAAATAGCATGACCTAAGATGGCCAGAGGGAGGCAGAGCTAATAGACCCCTTTTGTGAACAGGACCGGCAGCTGGATCAAATGACGTATGAAGAGTGGATGATGGTGCTGTCTCCAAAAGTCCAAGGGACGTGGAATCTCCATAATGCTTCTGAAGGTCTATCCATGGATTTTTTTATTCTTTTTAGCTCTCTTACAGGCACTTGCGGCCGCACAGGGCAGATGAACTACGCAGCGGCAAATACATTCCTTGATGCGTTCATGAGATACCGTCGCTCCAAGGGGCTGCCTGCCAATGTCATCGACGTAGGCTTTATGGGCGATATAGGTTTTGTTTCCCAAAACCTGCCGAAGGTGTTGGGCTTCGCTCGCTCTTCATCCTGGCAGATCTTGGAGGAGAAAGATCTACTCCAGGCATTGGAACTTGCGGTAATACAGGACTTACCTCAGTTCCACCTTGGTCTTGGAAGCACAAAACCCCTTGCCGAGATGGCAAATACCCCTCCGTGGGGCCACGACGCGCGTTTTTCAGCATGGAACAATGCCTTCATAGCACAGACAGAGACTGCCCCAGGCAATGGAGAGGGAATTAAGGAGCTGATGGCATCCATCAAAAGAGACCCAAGTCTTCTTGACAAGCAATCTACTGAAGATCAGATCACCTATGAAGCAGGCCGCATGATTGCGTCCCATATGTCGTATCCGGAAGATATGGATCTCGATGAATTGGCAGCTATTGCAATTGACTCCTTGATGACAATTGAGATCCGGAATTGGTTCCGACGACATGTTCGCATTGAGATATCTCTTGTAGAAATTACAAATGCTGGCACGGTTCGAGGATTAAGCCAAACCGCCATAAGAATCATTCGGGAGAAGCACAGTTCCGGGGAATTAGAGAAAACCAAAGAGGCTCTCGGGAACGGGAAGGCTGTGGAAGTTGGATTGAAAGACGATGATGAGGTTTGCCTCTACACAAACGATCGGAAACTGGGCCAGGACATGCAGCCAATCCTTAATAAGGCCCCGCACTGGTACTCAGAAGCGGAGGGTTGCGTTTTCCTCACCGGTGCCACGGGTTATCTGGGGGCCTTTTTCCTAACCTTGATTGTAGGGCTTCCAGAAGTGAAGGAAGTCATTTGTCTAACTCGAGCCCCAGATTCAGACACCGGAAAATCTCGAATCCAGGAGTGCCTTGTGAAATACTCGCTTTCATGCGACTTCCAATCCAAGGTTGTGGTAGTTCCAGGAGATGTGACAGACGCGATGCTTGGGATGGGGCAGGAATGCTTTGAGTATTTTGCGCAGCGGTCCAGCGTTGTCTTCCATTTTGCGGCTTATGCAAACTATACTCTCCCATACTCATCTCATCGGGATACAAATGTGCTCGGTACACTCCACGTACTTCATTTTGCCAACACAAAGCGCCTCAAGCCAGTACATTATGCATCAAGTATTTCCGCCTGCGGTATCTCAGGCGTTGTTGCTGGGCAACTAATTCCAGAAGATGCAAGGCCAGAATTTGACATGACGTACCTCAAGGAGCATATCGGATACACGCAGAGCAAGGTTGTGGCTGAATCTATCGTGTGGAATGCTATGTCAAAGGGCCTGCCAATTACCATCCACCGGCCCGGATTCGTGAGTGGGCATAGCGTGACCGGAATCTGCAAGTCAGAGGACTTTTTGAACCGCCTGATGTCCAATTGTATTCGCATTGGCTGCTATCCTTCTGCGCCTATTGCGCGGAACCAGTGTGTCCCAGTCGACTTTGTCTGTTCAGCCATCATGCAACTTTCACTAACAAGTTCGAATCTTGGCCACGCCTTCAACATTGTGCAACCGGATCAAACCCAGACCTTGACATGGCAAGAAACCATGAACATCGTCAGCAAGTTCACTAGCCCCCCTCTTCGCCATGTTTCAGTGCGAGAATGCATCCGGGAGTTCGCGGAACACGGGGAGGAGCGAGCTAGAGGAGGCGCAGCTATGCTAGAGGAAAAGTTCTCTGATAGTATGATCTTCTGGGGGCTAGATGGTAGCAATATGGCATTATATGAGACCAGCAACTTGAAAAAGGCACTTTCAGAGTTTCCCGATCTGCTGGACTTGCCGCCAATGTCGAAACTCCTAGGGATTTACTTTCCAGTTTGGGCGGCAGCACAAAAGTGACCTTGCTCTCCGTACGTGAGACTTTGTGATGCGGAATTTATATAAATTTTACAAGAGTAGACGTTCTTCACACTGCCTTTGGAGGGGTAGTATATTCAGTCTGGACGCCCGCTTGTTGGTAGAAATAATTAGATTTAAGTTTCTTTCTTGCAATGGAATACTGTATCAATTGACAATACCAACTTAGCAACATGTCGGATAAATGTACAGAATGTAGGAGCTCCGCATATACTGCCAGTACCCTAACAAGGGCACAATCGAATTCCATTATCTGCCATACCATCCCCTTACTCTTATGCTTCAGCGCCATATTAGGATCGTCCGGGCCTCGCATTGTTGAGCTTCTCGCTGGTAATACTAAAAGCCAATGGCCCTCCACGAGAAACCTCACAGGTTCATTCATGAGAAGCCCACTCAAACGTACTCTATGATTATTATTGGGGCAGGCATATCTGGAATCGCTGCTGCATGTCAAGCCAAATCCAAGTTAGGGATCAAGGTCTTTATGATTCTTGAGAGGCAGGACGCAGTGGGTGTATGCTATTCCTATCAGAAAACATCAGAAAGTGTTTATTAATCTATATTTAGGGCGTTTGGAGAAGCCACCAATACCCTGGTGTTGCTTGCGATATGTGTGGTTTTCCTCATCCAGCCTACTATGCAATTCTGGCTAACTTTGCCCTAGTCCTGCATCTCTGTATCTGTTCTCGTTCGCGCAGAATCCGAATTGGCCAACTCTCAAACCCTCGGGGCAAGAGATCAGCAGGTATCTTCATGCAGTTGTTGATCGGTACGCACTGCGGGGCTACATTAAATTCAACACTCCGGTCACCGACATGACATGGGATGAAGTAGCGTGCACCTGGCCTGCACATACCCGCCAATACTCCGGGAACTCCAAAGCCGCAAGATCATTTACTACCCGAGCCAAGGTTGTCATCAGTTGTGTTGGTAAATTCTCAGAGCCTAATCTTGCCTTCCTGCAAGCCCTTCCTGGTCTGTCACGGTTTTCGGGAGCCATCTTACATACAGCAAGGTGGGGTGACGCCGTTGACCTGCACCAGAAGCACGTTACCGTATTTGGCGCTGGGTGCAGCGCAGCACAGGTTGCCCCCGAACTGGTCGCCTCAAAAGCCATCGATATCAGGTCTGTAACCCAAGTCATCCGAACGCCGCCGTGGGTGTTACCCGACTTTGGATCTTCAAACGCAGTGAAACGGTGGGGGCAACCCTTATCTTAGCTAACACAAAAACTACCACGCAGTATGTGGATTACAAGGGGAGCTCTCTTCCTAGCTCTACAGTGCCATTATTTCTTTCTCTTTTATCGGTTTTACCCCCGAGGCACGCTTCTTCGTGGTATACTCAAGCGCTACCTCACCGCTTATCTGAGAAAGGTGGTCCCAAGTCATTGTGACATACTCACTCCGTCCTATGAGCCTGGATGTAAGCGTTTGATTAGCGACACTGGATGGTATATGAGTACCCAGAGTCTTAAATTCCGCCTATGGAGTCTCCCACCTAAAAGAGTAGAGCACGACTATATAGTTCTAGGTGACCAAACCATGGAAGTTAAAGTCCGTACCGATGTGCTTGTCTTGGCGACGGGATACCGACGAGCGCCTTTATTACACCAAAATAAAAATTCAGGAGCGCGATGGGCTTGACTTACAGGAGTATTGTCGACAGCGAGGTGGGCCGCAAGCATTCATCGGGGTTGCTGTGCCACAATTTCCAAACTTCTTTATCCTCTTCGGACCCAACGCATCGAATGGGCATACCAGTGTTGTGATTGGGATTGAGAATGCTGTCCACTACATCGTGGGTATAATTCAGCCTATTATTAGTGGTTTTATCTCAACAGCAGAAGTTAAAGAGGGAGCGTCTCGGGACTGGACTCGTCAAATCCAGGGGGGCGTCCCGGCATAGCATTTGGGTGAATGGCGGTTACACAAATTGGTATACAGATGGAGAATGGAACAGTATGGTCCATCCGTGAGTGTACCCTGAGCGGCGATTGGTGTAATTTTGCGAGGAGAGGGATGGATAGTCAATACTCACCACCTCGTGTTAGGCATTCTCACTTCTATAATATACACTGCTCCTGGTTCTGTTCCTGAAAAGCATGGCACGCCACTTACACCCCCGAGGGCTTCGCTCACTATAGAAGCCGCCAGTTGTTAATATGCAAGATCGGCATATCACTGATTGTGCTATTACTCTTCGTGTGCTTGTTCTGCACGTGGGACATAGTTGGGTTTTTTGGAGTTGCTATCTCAACAAGCATAGGCCCTCCAGGCATATGTCGCCTTGCCTGCCCTCGCTTACCTTGGCTATCGGACTGAACTAGCGCAGACATAGAGGGTCTATGACAGCAGACTGAATTTATCAGTGTCTGAATCTGTGAGAGAACAAAATTATTGAATACTGAAAACTTGGCAAAAGGCAAGCCAATTTCATAACTCCACAAATATGTGTCTGATGAGTTTAATTATACCGCTAATCCAATCATTCTTACACCAATTGTATCGATTTTATTTCATGAGTATTGAAATTGAAATTGAAAAACAGCGAGCCCAACAGAGCCATGAAAACAAAACCCCAGCCTCAGGTGTTTTATATACATAGCGCTATCCCAACTCTGCTCATAGCCCAGGATAGAATGAATGCTGCCTACACAGCAGAACTCTTCTCATGACGCCCTCTTTTTCTCAGAGTAAGAGCACCTGTCATCTGGCGACACGTAGGAAGGAACTTGCAAATCATGTCAACACATTTCAGTTCCAGCCTTGTCAGGCATTGTTGGGCAATCAAGGCTTTGTTCCCCGCATTCATTCTGTCAGCCGAGATAAAGGCAGCATATTCTATCATCCACATTCAGAGTAGATTCGAAAGCATTCCATCCCCTATCTCAATTTTTTTCTCCCCTATCAGTCGAGCCCCATCACTTGATTACTGTCTTCCGCCCTAAGCAGAGAATGGGAAGGTAGTAAAGAGACTGCCAATCCAAGAACCACAATGTCTAAAGCAATTGTCGTTGGGAGAGAGAGGAAACAGGAAGGTCCTGAACTGGGGGGCGATGAAATTCCTGGAAATTTACTTACCAGCATCCAAAGGTCTGCGCAAATTTTGGTCATCCACCATAATTCCTCAACTAATACAACAGGGTTAGCTCTTTCAAAACCTCCGATTTCTCAGACATGAAAATTGTCACCAAGGATCAGGAATTCCCAGTGCACCGATTGATTCTCTCCGGACAGTCGGGTTACTTTGCCCGTCTCTTCAAGCAGGATTGGAAGGCAAGTTTTAGTTATAACACGCGGCGAACCACAGCTGATCAGATACGGGAATAATAGGAAGTAGCAGAGGGCTCGATCCAACTGATGGAGGATGACCCTCGAGCCATTGAGGCAATGATCCATTTCATGTATGGGTTCAACTATGACAGCAGTGGGAGCGATCACGGACGCAATTCCCCCATGCTCTTCAACGTTAAAGTTTACCAGGTCGCCGACATTTACCACATTCCACGGCTAAAAGAGCAGGCGAAAGAAAAGTTTACAAAGGCAATCGAGACCTGCTGGTCGATGGATGACTTTCCCGCGGCAATTACGAGCGCATATTCCAGTACAACCCCGGGTGACCGGGGCCTTCGAGATCCCTTGATACAGACGTCCTTGGAGCATCTGGATGTCTTGCTAGAAAATGAGGAGTTTGAGGATGCGTTAAAAACGACTCCAGAATTTGCAGCTGATCTCGTTCAAAACCACGAGTTTCTTAGCAAGAGTATGCGAAGCAAGAATGTCTGGTTGCGATGCCCTAGTTGCCCAGTTCGGTGGTCTATTTCCTCTTACATGGACAATAAGCCATATCGTTGTCCTTCGCCTTCGTGCGGTTATTCTTGTCAGAACTGGGCATCATACCGAGATAGCAACTGATTGGATTGTATTTCAAGACTGTGAATGCTATTCCTGTCCACGATGAAATTTTTTAGAAAAGAAAACATCAACGCCAGACTAGCTGAATCTCTTTTACGCTCGTACTTCAGCGAGGCCCTAGAGTATCTACCAGTGAAGGTAGTTTAGTCCATGAGGTCAAGGTTACAATATCCGTGGGTATGAAGAGCATATTTTACCACATGTCATTCATGATTGCCCTCCAAAATTAAGCTCAACCCCATTTTTCATAGTGTTATCAAGACCAGAAAGAAAGAACTAGATGATCAAATTTGAATATCTCCCAATGCCACCCAGAAATAGATTAACGTAAAGTAGACAAACAAGGAAAAACACTAAAGATAAACTTAAATATCAAACAAAGATTCCTAATATGCTTCCATCATTTTCCGCTTCGCTTGTAATGCAGCAAAATTCCTCTGCATGGCTTGCGCATTAAATTCCTCCCCAGTGACCAGGGGATACTTCTTCTTGGGCCCTTGAATGCGAGCATCCTTGCAGGGCTGGTTAAAGAAGGCGATACTGTATCGGTCCCCGTAGAAGTCACCGGGGCCAGAGGGAGCCTTGACCCGATGGAATGTCGACTTGAAACGATCATCCGACCAGGACATGAGGAGATCACCGATATTGCAGACGATCTCCCCTGTGCGAGCCTCGACGCGCGTCCACTCATCGCCGATACCGAACTCGGTGACGGATTCGCGACCGGGGCAGATCTCGAGGCCGCTCTGGCCCTCCTTTTGAAAGAGCAGGGTGAGGAAGTCCCAATCGGCGTGGGCGCCCGCACGGTGATAGGTGGTGCCATCCGACTCTTGGGGGAGGGCAAAGTAGTGCAGGAGACGCATGGTGGTCTGGGCATTAGGGCGTGTGATATCGTGGCACTGGATGAAGAAGTCTGGTGGGAAACCCAGACCCCGGGCGAAGCAGCGCATGAGACGCTCGGAGACCTCTTGGACGTGGTGCATGAACCGGAGAGCCGTCGTCTTGAAGCCCGGGAGATGGGCATCGTCGAGCCAAAGTCCGTCCTTCATGTTGTCACCAAACTGCAGCTGGTAGGACTCTTTGGTGTCGGGTTGCCCTGTCGAGGGACGAACTTGCGAGTTCTTCTCCCAGCCGACGTTGTTCGCATTCCACGGGACTGTGGCCTTGGTGGTATCGGGGAGCGCGAAGAAGGATTCTGAGGTAGTAAACATGGTCTCGATCTCCTCAATCGAGATGCCATGGTCGATAAGGGTGAAGAAACCGACATTTTCGGCCGCATCGATGAGCTCCTCGGTGATTTGGTCGATGCGCTGGTCAAAATCGCGGAGGGAGATCTGGGGGATGGGGCGGTCGACGTAGCGAGTCATGGTGGAGGAGAGGGATATTTATAGGATACTCGGGGAATAGAGTTATAAGGAATCGACAGACAGAAAGAGAGAGAGAGAGAGAGGAAGAGAAACATGATGCTATATAAAGCTCCATCGCCCATCCAACAGAGATAAAGCCACCCCCACCTCGGCCGAGCTGATAACCGCTAGCGTGGCCCTAGTGGCGTCTCCCACATCCAGAATAATTCTGATTCCTCAAATACCCATCTGTCCCACTCGCTCAGTGTGCTCTGTCTCTAATCAACGCCCTCAATCTCGGCCGACGACGACGATGAGTGTAGTGCGCAAACGGCTGGCCTGCGTCGAGTGCACTCGGCGCAAGATCCGCTGTGACAAAGTCGTGCCCTGTCGCAACTGCACTCGACGGTATTGCGCTTCTTCCTCTCTGCTCTTTTCCTCCTTGATGATCGAGAAAACTAACCAAATAGAGGGACTCCCTGTACTCGCGCCGACCAAACCCCGACGGACTCGCTCGTGGAACGACTCCAGGCGCGTGTTCAACAACTTGAGGCCACCGTCCACGAATTAACCCTACAACAAGCACCACCTCCGCGGCAACCACAAGATGACAAGGAAATCCCGCCATCACAGCATGACAATGTCGACCCCCAAACGGAGATGGATGACGCCGCCACGATTCTGGAGTTTCTCGCTTGGGGTCGTCGCAAACACCCTGCGTATCACGACGATCAGGCCTCACCAGGCGACGTGACAACGCCAACGAGGGCGGCTGACGACCACGATGAGGCCGGCCGAATAGCGCCGGAGAGGACGGCCGGCTCCGATGTCCATCTCCAACTGCTGCTCCCGCGACGCGCCCTCCTAGAGCGTCTCGTGGACTTCCATTGCGAGCGTGTGCTCTGGTACCACAACGCCTTCGATGCTGACTGTCTGCAGGCCGATATTGACGGCTTCTATCGGGTCGCGCAGGGTCAACTCGCCCATCCCTCGGTCGACCTGCAATGGGTGGCGCTTCTCTTCGCTGTCCTCTGCGGTGCGCTCGCCTGTGCCCCTCGGCCGACCGCGCAATCCTGGGGTTTCCCGGCCTGGGAGCAGACGACTCTGGCCCAGCGCTGGTTTCGCGCGGTCTCGACCTGTCTGCACGAGGCCGATTTCACCGTCTACCACTCCTCCTACGCCCCGCAGGCCATTGCCACGCTCACCATGTCGGCGCACATCTTGGGCTTCTCCAACAGCTTCCCGGTCTTACTGGCGTCTGCCACCCGCATCGGTCAGAGTCTGGGCCTCCACCGGTTGCATCCACGGGCACCGCAGGGGGCCTGGCGCCAGCTCTGTATCCAAGATTGGTTCTCCATCCCCTTCTTTGAAAGCTATCTCATCCCCCGGCCCTCCCGTGCCGACCTGGACGCCGACAAGACCAAACACGACGTCCCCTCTCGGCAGGCGTACTCTCACTTCTTCTACAAAGTCGCCGCCGTGATGCCTTCCCTCGTCGACAGCATGGCCCAGACTCACACCCTCTACACTCGCTACGAGCAGGTCCTCGAGCATGACCGGCGTTTGCGCACGCTCGCCACCCACGGCCTCCCCCCTTTCCTCCAGAATACCCCCCTTGATCCCGACTGGCCCTGTTACGTTCCCTGGGCTCGTCGTTGCCTCGCCATCAGTCTCTCCCACAAAGTCATCATGATCCATCGCAAGTTCCTCGCCGTCAGTTTCACCAATCCCGTTTTCATTCGCACGCGGCGAACCTGTGTCGCGGCGGCGCGTACTATTATTAAGGAACAGAAAGAAGCCATGAAGGACGGGGGTCCAGTGCTCTGGATTCAACAAGCCTTTGGTGTCACTGCCAGTGTATGTTTCCTCTCACGCCTTGTTCTCTGTTTAATATGAATCGGAGTCTATAGTTTCTAACCATACCGCAGATCATCCTCTGTCTCGACCTCTTCCACCGTCCCCTGGCCGACCCCGAAGCTGCCTACCATCGCCAACTCATCCACGACGGCCTTGACCTCCTCAATGGTGCCCCCGCCAACATGATCGCCAAACGGGGTGTTCACCTTCTTCAGGCTCTCCTGGCTCGTGAGCCCCATCGATCCACCGCTCCCGATCTCCCCGGAATTGTCCGCGGCGTTTGCGAACAGACCACCACAACAACATCTGCGTCCTCCTCGCCCGCCGCATCGGCTGGCGGTGCGCTCACCAGCCAAGCTACCACCAGCACGACGCACAAGAACGATAATTTCACCAGTGTCAGCGGCAACGGCTACGGATACAGTGGGTACGCAGACTCTTGGCCACCGGGCCTGGACGCCTCGCCCAAGGACGAACTGGAGACGGGCCTCGGTCTAGGATTTGACCTTGGTCTCGGGTCTGGGTTGGGGAGTGAATCACGCTCGAGTAGTGGGAGTGGGAGTGGTAGTGGGCGTGCTAGTGGTGAAGGAGGGTTTGGAATGGGACTAGGCTTGGGATGGGGAGAGAAGGAGAGTTTGGAAGATATTTTGGCATTGGCGGCTAATTATATTTAGTTTTTTTTTTTTTTTTTTTTTCCCCTCCCCCCTTGCTCTTTTTCCTTAACATGATATCCATTGGGTGGCTCTACTTGGTTTTGGCTGGATTGGACGGGATGGTGTTATCGAGCAATATATATATTTTGCCTCGGATGTTCTTGCTCTAATTGGCTAACAGATGCATACCTATTATGACCTTATATTTTTTTTCCGCTAGAACTTGTTCAGGAAAAGGACTGCTCATGTAGTGCCGCCGAGCCTCTCACGTTGCTACGTGCATAGACATTGTCCGGTTATTCATACAATGTTGTAAACTGGCTCGACAACTTTCTTGCTCTGTGTTGCCTCCCTGACTGGACCTTGCTCTTGTACGTTGGAATGACAGAATCCTCCTGTTATCCCTTCCACCATAGTCTGCTCACCATTGATATTCTTGCCAAGCAGCTCCTTTGGATCTCCCTCAGTAGCTGCACGGACGATATCTGAGCTCCCTCCTCGGGCGACTTGACACCCTGACCATCCCCGACATCGGTCCTGAAATAACCCGGGGCAGCCAAGAGAGCAAGAATGTTTTGTGTTTGTAGCTAACCAGACCGCATCTACAACCGAAGGAATTTATCGATCATGACAACCACTCCAACGACATTGGTTTTACACACGGCGCGGTAGGTCTTCCGAAGAGTGGCGTTGGGAGCCGGCGATCCGTTAATACCATCGCTACTACTGAATATATTCAGCCATCTAGACCGCTCGCGAACAAAAGTAGCTGCCACTATAATCGAGGCATCTTGGTCAGGACTTAGAATCAAGAGGTCACCGCCTGTACTGCTACAGATTTCTTCAGTCGTTTCCTAGAATTTCTCCAGGTGAGCGCGCGTTGATACTGAGATGGTATTTGTCCGTGCTGGCTAGTTGTTTGGCTGTCGCTAATCCTAAGCCCTAATTGGCCCCAGTGATCAAGATCAACGATAGTCGTTGTAATGGGGGGCGATACGGATAGAGGAAAGAACGTTGATGGGAAATTTTGGTGGTGGTGTTGGTGGTAGTGGGAGTTAGTTTACCCTAAAATTCAGATATGAGAGACGCGAGCAGGCCTGTCTTGTATCACCGCGAATTACCGGACACCAACCAAGAATTACCGATGGCGACCCCGTGTTTGTAGTTTTGATCGGTGTTAGATACCAAGCTCCATCGCCAGCTAAGACTGAAGCAGATTTTAGTGGCATCTCCACAAGGGCGTTCCGGGTTTCCCGAGACATTCAGGGCTCATAACTAAGTTTGAGATTGGATTAGGCTCGGAATGGGGAGAAGGAGAGTTCAAAAGATATGGCGGTGTTGTCTGCTTACTGTATTTAATCTTTCTACTTTTCCTTTTCCGTGATATTATGTATTGCTGGCTTGGTATTGAGGAATGTCTCGTCGATTACAGAGATTACTGGAATCTTATCCATTCGGAGCCCCATGCTGCCGCGTGCCAACTTACATTTCTTGATAAACCCTGCCTATTTGAGCAGGAATTACATAGGAACAAAGCATATCAACCATCAGCCGTCTACTTCCACTGAAAACTATCTGGCGTATATCCTGAGGCTCAGAGAATCAAGTACAATAGTCTCGGTGGGGGAAAAATTGCCATCTGGCGCGTAGGGCGCTCATCAACAGTCCGCATTCATACGGTAGTTGTAATTTGTAAACATAAAGTCATGGAGTATGGAGAAGCATGAGGCTTGTATTGATAAAATGGAGCTACCACGTCTATGCAGGGAAAGGGGGGGAGAGAGAGAAAAAGGAAAGATCGACGTCGAGATTGTCGATGGTTTCAAGGGATCAACGCCCCCTTGCATGGTGATGGGGACAAGCAAGCAAGGATCTCTGATAGTTAAGTATTTAGGCATCTGCCCAGGTAATCTCCGAGCCTGACCTAGCCAATCATTATAGGCACACACGAGAACGAAGAATTGGATTAGGTTGGACAAAAAGCAATGACCTGAGTCAAGCGATCGTTGTGCAACCCTAGCTGCTCGACAACTATAAAGAGAGGCCAACAACAACTTGACGCCCGGCCCCTTATAGAATTTGATCTGATTGCAATTTCCTGACAGATGCCAAGGATGCAAAGGCGATTAAAGACACACTGATGCTTCTCTCACTGTATTGTTTCGCTCTACTTTCGTGGCTGAGAGTCGCCAGCGCGATCGTAGCCTATGAACCGCAAACGCCTCCCTTAACGACGCCCTGGACAGATACTGTTGGAACGAATCCCTGGCCTGAATATCCTCGACCTCAACTACGGCGTGCGCAGTGGCAGAATCTTAATGGTATTTGGCAGTATCGCAATGCATCGGACGCGAGTGCTGTGCAATCTCCGCCGTTCGGGAAGACACTGGACTATGAAGTGATGATACCGTCGTGTTTGGAGAGTGGCTTGTCTGGTACGGCCTCTGAATTGTCATCGCAGCCATGGAATATAGCCGTTGAGGTATTTGGAGTGTACTGGGACAACATAAACTGACGGTTGTACTGGAAACAGGCTTGCAGGGCAGAAACGTGTTGTACTCCTGGCTATCGACCAATTTTACGGTGTCAAGTAGTTGGGAGGACCAGGCAATCCTACTCAATTTTGAAGCAGTCGATTACGAAGCAACTGTGTTCATCAATGGGCAGAAAGTGGGCATGCATCGTGGCGGCTATTTTCAATTCTCGCTTGACGTGACGCAATATGTCTTGTTTGATGAGCCCAATGAACTGTAGGCCCTGTTTTCTGTTCCGTTCCCCCTTCTCTACTGACGTCTAAAGGCTGGTCTTCGTCCATGACCCAACGGAAGGCGAAGACAATATAATCCCCATCGGCAAACAACGTCTCTCTCCATCTCACATCTTCTATACGCCCTGCAGCGGTATCTGGCAAACTGTGTGGATTGAGTCTGTGCCCAAAGCAGACTATATCACGCAACTGGAGTTAACGGGAGACATGAATGGCGTTGGTAAGTCTACCTGCTTCAGTTCTTCCTCCTCTCTTGAATGAAAAAGGGCCAGATCTGAGCTCAACATCCAATCTAGTTCATGTCACCGTTCACTCAGCCTCGGGGGATGATACCCCGGTTATCGTGGCCGTTGAGAATGATGAGAATGTTATGGCTACAGGACAGGGCGTCGCCAACGAGGCCTTTCACTTTGCAGTTCCAGACGTGGAGCTCTGGTCTCCCAATGCACCAAATCTCTATAACATCACCGTCATGTTGGGCGATGACCACATCACCAGCTATACAGGCTTTCGCACCATCTCCAAAGAGACCATCAATGGCGTCGTGCGACCGCTGATCAATGGGCAGTTTTATTTCCTGTTTGGAACTCTCGACCAGGGGTTCTGGCCGGATGGGATATATCTCCCCCCAAACCGGGAGGCGATGGTCTATGACTTGCAAGTGTTGAAAAACCTCGGCTTCAACATGTTGCGCAAACACGTATGTTTCGGTGCTCAGTACCTAAGCCCTCCCACCGACTTGGTTCAATATCATGGCTGATAGCAGGGGATATGTTGGATTTATTCTAGGTGAAAATCGAGCCGGCCCTGTTCTACCACGCTTGCGATGAGATGGGAATTCTCGTCATCCAGGATATGCCGTCATTAGCTTTGAGAGCCCCGAATGACGCCCAACAGCAAGAGTTCCAGCGACAGCTAGAGTTGATGGTCACCCAGCTTAAGAACTATCCGAGCATATTCACCTGGGTTAGTCCCTTCTCACACGCACTTTCTCTTTTGTTACCAAAACGAGTCCGCATCTCTCAACCCTCGTTAACCTAATTGATACATTCTAGGTGATCTACAACGAAGGCTGGGGCCAGATTCTCAACACACACCCGGAATTTGCATTGACCGAACGAGTTAAGCAGCTAGATCCGACCCGGCTGGTGAATGCTGTTTCAGGATGGATAGATCATGGCGCCGGAGATTTTAGTGTATGTTTTGTTGGTCCCACATATGATCATCTCTCTGGACACCGACTAGATTGTTTTGTGCGTCCGACTAACACGAGAATCTCGACGCGTATGACCAGGACAACCACCACTACTCCCATCCTCAATGTGGAACGCCATTCTACTCACTCCCTGCTAGTCCCTACGATCCAACGCGCATTGGAATCCAGGGAGAATTCGGCGGTCTGGGGCACAACGTGTCTATCGAACAGTATGTTGACCTACTCTATTCTGCGTGCAAATTCCGTCCCGGGATCTTTGGCTAACCCGGTCAAATGAAACAGCTTATGGAACGTCCCCGCGGCCATTGACACCATCGCACAAACATATGAAATGGATGCCACCCTTGAGATCTGGAATTACCGCAGTCATCTTCTTCTCCGGGAACTCCGGGAACAGGTCGCCCTATTCGCCTGTAGCGGTGCAGTCTGGACACAAACGACCGATGTCGAGGGCGAAGTGAACGGGCTCATGACCTACGACCGACGGGTGAAGAGAGTAGACGAGTCACAGTGGCAGTCAGACATTCAGGCATTGTATCGCGTAGCTCGGTTACGGTGGTGATCCATGGGCTTGGGTCGCAGATATGTATTTGTCAATCATTATCTATGCTGTTCTCGATTTGTATTATGATTATTAACCTTTCACATTTATGCACTGGGTTCTCTTGGCGGTCCTTCCATTGGTGATTCCTTTTGTTGTGTGGAAGTTGGTCTGAGGACACGCAATTTATTTGAGACACTTAGTAGGCTTTCCGGGAATAGGCTTAGGCTTTTCGGAAATAGCCCTAGCCTAGACTGTGTCACCAGAAAGACAATTGTACAATGACATGGGTATCAATGCAGCATCGACTCCTGTAAGCAATCCATCTGTGGGGTGGACGAAGGGGAATCTCTTGGCTGTCTGGTCACAATCTCATCCTGATGCCCCACCTCTACCAAGACGAGCTAAAAGATGATGACAGATGATGATGGCATCCAATGATCCTTTGTTGGAGTAGATTTCTAAGCCCTTATTAAGTATCGGATAATACCTCCTTAGCCGTGTATCGCGCGTTACGGTTCTTAGTTTGTGTGGTCAAAGCATAGGAAAGACATCCGATCTGCATGCTTACACGATGCTTACCTCAACTGGTGTAAGAAGCTAATAAGAGTACTATGTCATACCCAAAGACAGCTTTCTCTCCCTTGACGTCTTCATGGCTATATAACTCTAGTTGTTTCCGTCAGTCAACCTGCAACCCATTTTCTTCTCTTGCTAAGCCCAGATCACATTAAGCCAAAAACAACAAAACATAAATAATCCTCCACCATGCCTCAACCAGTTCCCTCCGCCTCTAGCCTCACTGAGCTCTTTAGCCTAAAGGGCAAAGTAGTAGTTATTACTGGTGCCTCCGGACCCCGCGGTATGGGCATCGAAGCCGCCCGGGGCTGTGCCGAAATGGGCGCCAACGTTGCCATCACATACGCTTCTCGTCCTCAAGGTGGCGAGAAGAATGCAGCTGAGCTGGCTGCGGCCTACGGTGTGAAAGCCAAGGCCTACAAGTGTGATGTTGGCAACTACGAGAGTGTCGAGAAGCTTGTCAAGGATGTTTTGGAGGAATTCGGTCAGATTGACGCCTTTATTGCCAATGCTGGACGCACTGCCAACAGTGGAATTCTCGAGGGCTCCGTCAAGGATTGGGAAGAGGTGGTCCAGACAGATCTTACTGGGACATTCCACTGCGCCAAGGCCATCGGACCTCACTTCAAGCAGCGTGGCAAGGGCAGTCTAGTCATTACTGCATCCATGTCCGGTCACATTGCCAACTTCCCGCAGGAGCAGACGTCATACAATGTGGCCAAGGCCGGATGTATTCATATGGCTCGATCGCTCGCCAACGAATGGAGGGACTTTGCCCGTGTGAACAGCATCTCTCCCGGATATATTGATACGGGTCTCTCGGACTTTGTGGATAGGAAGATTCAGGACCTCTGGTTGTCGATGATTCCAATGGGACGTAATGGTGATGCCAAGGAACTCAAGGGTGCCTATGTCTACCTGTGCAGCGATGCCAGTTCGTACATGACTGGAAATGATCTCCGCATTGATGGAGGTTACTGTGTACGATAGATTTTTCTTGTGGTGGAAATCATGGGCTCCTCAGTCTGGAACCTAAAGGGATGCTCATGTTTTTATGATTCACTCCGTCCCCGACGAGGGAGGATATGTTAGCTGTCAATTCGTTACAGATATGATGTTAATGCAACTCATTGATAGCTCAAAAGACAATTTCAAATCTTGGCTTATGTAGAAAGGATAGAGAATGAGTAACTGGAGGCTTCCAGTTCTGTGCCGACATACTGCCCAAGCGACCTTCAATGCAACTCTTATTGAACGATGAAATCTGCAATTGCTCGCCGCAAACAGACCTTATCCCGCGGTACGAATTTGACTTGACACCGTCCGGGCTTCGTGACCAAATTAGCGAAGATAACCTTTGCTGCGGCGGCTGTATTTACCACGAGAATGGGAATGTTTCCCAGTTGAATCTGGTAAACGGCGCCGTAGTCCTCAGACCATTGACGGTATTGCTCAGCAGCAATTCGGCGGATCTGGTGGAGATTTCCAATTAAGGGCAATCTTCGTGGACCCCCAAAGTTTGGGATTCGAGCTTTGCTGCGGATAATCTCGTTGATGATCAAATATAGAACCAATATGGACACAGCCCCCAGTGATATGTGCCTCCAGTTGTCAAGCCAAAGGGCCTCTTGTGCCCTAACGATCGATTGAAGTAGTCCCATTATCCCTGGGTTGATATTTCTAGGTTGCTAATGTTGTTGTCAATCACTACGCGGTCGCGAGACTATATTTTGTAGTCTCTTGGTGTCTCCCCCCCGTTCTATGACGGAGGACATTTAATCGAAGCGCTAGCGGTATTCTTTTCGGTTCCCTCTTGTTTTTGTTTTTTTCCTCTTGACAACCGGAATGTCTCCGCCCCTGACGCATGTATGTTTTGTGGAGGAGTGTCTCTTTCGGTCATTTCTCTATATGTCTCGAAAGATCTACCTCGCAGTGAAGGGCGCGGAAACGGAAACGGAAGTGCGAAGTAGATCCAGTTAATATACGATTGTCTTTATTGGCAAGAAGGAAGAAATATTGACTATTTGAGGACCAAATGAACATATACGTGTGATGACACGCCGTATTTGCGTTGTTTGGGAAATGGAGGCTCTTTGCGGAATGACCCTGGTGGTCAACTTGACACTACCTACATGGAAAGACCCCCAGTACTCCCTAAACTATCAAAAGCAATCTCGCATGAGGTTATATAACTCCCCATTGTCAAGGAATGGCAAAGCGTCCGTGGAAGACTCCGTTTGGCCTAGGCTTGCGGTATCAAAATCAGTCCCTCCCTGACCATCGAAGCTGCTCATAGCCTCGAACCATCCCATCAGCTCACGGGTCGTCTCTACGCCGTTAAAAGACGACAGATCTTGATCAATGTTAAATGGAGTGTACGATATTAGATCATCTACCGCACCAGTGGCGAGGGGCAATTGTTGCCGTTCATGCCCGGAGGGGATATGTTCGTCATCCTGACTTTGAAGACCCAATTTCGGCGCCAACTTCTTGAGACTTCGGATCGACTTCCACAATCTTCGAGAGATATACGATCGCGTTGAAAACCCCTTGACGAGTTCCAGAGCGAGATAGAACTCATCCTCGCATTGGCTATTGAATCGGAAGGGTGCATGGGCCACGGCCAAGAACAGGCTGGCGAGGGCAGATATGAGGAACCAATTGAAGGCCACCTGTTGGAGCTGATAGATATTTGACGTTTCATTCAGTCGAGCAATGAATCGTATCATATCTTTCGCGACCGTCACGACTGTGTCGGTCTCGAGTGTATACTGCGTGATGTCAGCAGCGGAGTGCAATACAGGACGGTGTATGAGGACCTGCAACTGCTGTGCTCGCAGATAAAGCAGTGCCCGGAGACGACGCGTACTCCGGCGTTGTTCCCGTGCATGCTCTTTGTCTGAGTCATCGAAGCGAAGGCTGTCGGGGAGATCCTGAGCCCACTGGCGGACTTGCCAGCTGAGGAACTCCATTCGATCCTTCTGGATTTCCTTGGTGTTATCAAAACGTTGTAGGTACTGCCACACCTGGCCTGCAATCCGACTGTAAGAAACCATGACTCTGAGGTAAGGTGTGCGGTTATCGGGTTTGGGTAACAGCGGATCGATGTCGGTCTCCTTGATCGAAAAGGGCATGCCGGTGCCAAAGCTCCAGCGAATGTCCAGGACATAAACACACCACAGTAATCGCAGGCGAGCGTCCCGGTCAGGGGAGGAGCTCGCAAAGGTTTCGTGTCGGTGTAGCCCTGCATCCAGGCACATGCGCGCAACAATACCAATGGTACGCCAGGCGAGTCTCTCGTAGTCCATCTGGAAATACAATGTGGCCTAATGGGTGTTATTTGGTTTCGGCTTCCTGTTGAGTGTGGTCTCGGAAATCACCTACCACTAAAAAGAGAATTGTTATGCTATTTCTATCTGGTACTCCCCAAATACAGCTATTTGCCGCATCTTGTATGCAGCAGAATAGGCTCAACGCAAGCTCGCTTTGTCCGTTCCCTTCGGCTGTCAATGCACAGGCGATAACGAGACGAATAATCATGATATCAGCGTTCTCTAAGCCTTCGGGTGTCTCTCCTGTTTGCCCTGGACGATGACGTGGCACTTGATTCTCTAAAAACATGTAGAGCGCCTCGAGTTTTAGCAACAATTCAGAGAGATCGAGAATCGGGTATTGGATTCCCATTTCTTCTTCATATAGGTGGCATAGCCGCAGAGCCTCAATTTTTCCGATCCTGCGCAGTGGGCCGAGCGACAGGTTGTTTCTATTTTCGTCCGGTCGCAACGATAAGGAGATAGGTGCCAGAGAGGACGGACGGGTTTCATCCCCATCCTCCGCCGGGTCTTGATTTGCAACAATCCCTCGTCTTTGTAGGCTCGTCTTGGCTAAGTCCATGGTGAACGCTGATGCTGTTGGCCCACAGAATGCCCCTTGTCCTGCTAGTGACACGCCACTCAGGCTTGTCTGGGAAACTTGCTGAGTCGGTGGGGTCGCATAAGCTGCAGCAGTATTTGGAGGGGGTAGGTAAGCTTTGAAGGACTCGATCGTCGCTGCCATGGTCGCGATTTGTTCTTGAAGGGACCTTAGTTGGGCCGGCATTTCATCTGCATTTCTGTCTATCCGTTAGTAATGTGATGTCGGTGATAAGGCAGCTGTAGTTAACGTGTCCTTGCGTCTTACAATTGGGTAGTGTCAGCGTTTTTGCCTAAGCTCTCGGTACGAGCAGTCGGGGTATCTGTGTAGGAGCAATGGATATGCTGGCGAGAGCACCGGTAACAGGGAACTCTGCCATTGCATCGAACCTTACGTCTCCTGCACTCATTACTGGGATTGGAAATTAGGATATACATCCGTTGTCGCAGTTAATGTAGCGTACCATGCATTTGACACATATTTGCGCCGTAATTTTGGCTGAACGGGGCCCTGATCTGGCATCGTTTCGGTTTACAAGGTGACAGTAGAGCATTCAAGTTCTTTCCATTAAGGTCTAAGGAGAGGGAGTTGCGGGGAAAACCTCAACTCGGGGATTCGAATACCCACAGCAGAATCGGCTTCTTTTGGAGCGGGCGATTTCCGTCATTGCGCTTGTCCCTGCGCCGGATATCCGAATTTATTACCCCATAAATCTTTATATCAACCTTACTGGTGGCTCTGGATGATGCGGTCGACTTCCGGGGTTTAAGTGGGTCATATATGCTTAGCGTTGCTGACTCCCTCGCCTACATTAATTACGGTTCACCGCGAGACAAGATTCAAGTATTGGTCGCCAAAGGTGTCAAACTGTGAGGAAGGCACTCTAGGCATGCGGTCTCTCCAAGCTCTTGCGGATTCTCTGTGTTTCGTTGCAACTGAATAGTCAGTGCCTCATAATTCCGGGGGTAGATCAATCCCGAAATCTACACCCTTTGGCATGAAATCAGATTAGAAAAAGTGCCAGAAGCCATAGTTGGCGCTGTGCAACCTCGTTTGTGGCTCACGGCAGTGGAATCGCTGGTCTTCTCCTGGCTTTGCGGTCAGAAGACGCCGAGCAGGTCGTGCTGGCCAACGACGTTTAGCCGGCTCCTTTCAACACAGCCGCGTGATTCCGTACGAAGGGACCGGTGACATAATTTGAAGAATCCCAGCAAAATGTCGTACGAGTGCTTATGCGGCATCATATTTAATATCTCCAGAATGAATCCCAGAAAGCGCGGGACGATGACATCGCACGACACTAGGGCAAGACTTGGCTTCTTAAATCAGTGAAAGCCGGCCAGGAGATGTATTTGGCTGTAAAGTGCATTTCCTTGTCATCATGATCGTGTTTGGCCATCGCTCTGGGGTCTTCCTGGCGAACAATGTGCCTCTTCCATTTCATGTACACACTCTCCAGTGCGAACCCCAAAGAACAATGACTACGCCAAGGAACTTGTAAAGCTTTATTTTTCAGCAAGAAGAGCTGGCTAGCGGCGCCGGCTGTGATGGCTGCTGTAAATGTCCCCCTGTGTGCTGCCTTCCATGAGAAAGGGTTCGCTCTCGGGGATTGATATTCAGCCATTTGGGTTGGCTGGGACGGTATAAAGAAACAAATGACAAGCAAAAAGAAGCTTCGTAGGCGGGACGAGAAAGCTTGTCATTGCCGAGAAACAATATAAAATTCCCCAATGTCCCAATTATCATTAGGTTTCCCACCAGTGCCGTCGGAAGCGGAAACGGAGTCAGGGCTTCCTAGAGGGCCCAGTCAAGAATCATACACAATATAGTTGGACGATCTAATTGGGATCAACACCAGTGGAGAATGGAGATCCCTAAACCGACCACGGTTTTAATTCCGTGAACTAGCAACGCAACAGAAGTTGTGCATTCCCTTCCCCCTCCCCACTCATTGGCCTCCGCACTTTTAACTCTCCCCATGGGGGAGGGCGCTTGCGGCTGCTTCGAACCATCATTTAAGGGCGAACTCCTTCTTTCCTGCTCCCCGTTTTGGAGCGAGCTGTGCAACACCCTATACCTTTTTGGAGACCTGCTGCCATGACCAATCCCTCGCCCAGTGGCGCGTCCAGCACGGACCGTGAAACTCCTTCGATGCCAGATCTAGAAAAAGACGGACTCCAGGGGGCTCTTCATCTCGACAACGTCGGAAAAGTAGAAGAATTGTCTAGTGAGTCTATATCAACCGCTGCAGATGATCCCCTCAATCCGCGCAATTGGCCTGTATGGAAGAAG
Source organism: Aspergillus haitiensis (assembly GCA_027569155.1). Lineage (NCBI taxonomy): Eukaryota > Fungi > Ascomycota > Eurotiomycetes > Eurotiales > Aspergillaceae > Aspergillus > Aspergillus haitiensis. The sequence continues at coordinate 85,262 of JAPDEO010000054.1, forward strand.
AATGCACAGATCCTTATGATTGCCTTCCACTCGATGATGGCCACGTTTATGGCTTCCGGTCTCGTGCCAGCATTTGGGAGGCTTACCCAGGAGTATGGCGTGACAGGGCAACAGGCCAGCTATCTAACCTCTGTGCAAGTGAGTCCCCTTCTTCAGCTGTCTTGAGCCACCCCCCCCCCCCCCCCCCCCGAAGAGTACCCCACTAAGAGTAGCGTCGTATAGATCCTCCTCTTCGGAATCTCCCCCTTCTTTTGGAACCCCTTGGTGTCTCGATTTGGTCGCTATCATGTATGTCTCGTCTCTGCACTTGGTAGCATGGTATGTAATATCGGAGGCGCTCGCTGCACCTCGTTCGGCAGTCAGATGGCCACCCGTGCCCTCTTTGCCTTACTTATTTCCCCGCCCATGGCTATCGGAAGCGGCGTTGTCACCGATTTGTGCCACCCTGATGAGCGCGCACAGAAGCTCGGCTGGTGGACTCTAATGATTACCGTGGGCCCATCAGCTGGTCCCTTTATCATGGGCTTTGTTGCCGAGCATCTCGGTACGGAGTGGATCTTTTGGATCTTCACCATCCTCAACGCGGCTCAGCTGTTGGCATACATCCTCCTAGGCGACGAGACACTCTACAAGGGGAGCACTCATCCAGCTTCATCGCGTCCAAACAATCGATTCATGCTTCGGCGATTTGATGCTGGTTCCTTTCGTCCTACCGACCTCCTATCGCCCTTCCGACTCATCCGTTATCCGCGAATTATCTTCCCAGCTTTTGCTTACACGTTAGTGTTCGGGTATGCCATTATTGCGGTCAATGTCGAAACCCCCTCGATCTATGAGGAAAAGTTCAAGTCCTCTCCCCAGCAGATCGGATACCAATTTGTCTCCATCATTATTGGCACCGTACTTGGCGAGCAACTCAGCGGGCCATTGTCGGATTGGTTCATGAAGTCATTGCAACAACGTCGTGGTCATGTCCAACCGGCCGACCGACTGTGGCTCTCCTACGCCGGATACCCAGCGGTCTTTGCCGGCCTCCTCACCTGGGGATTCCAGCTGCAAAAGGCCACCCACTGGGACGTCACTCCGAACATTGGCTCCGCCATCGCCAGCTTTGGAAATCAGGTCCTCACCACCACGCTTCTCTCCTTCTGCATCGATTGCTATCGGGAGCAAGCGACGGAAATCGGTGTGCTCGTTAATTTCTGCCGCCAGGTTTGGGGTTTTGTAAGTCACCTTTTCTCCCATGGGCCCCTTAGATGAGCTTCCTTCTAACCATCGTCGGATGTAGTTGAGTCCTTTCTATTTCCCTGGCATGTCCGCCCGGCTGGGTCTGGGTCCGTCAACTGGCGTTATGTGTGCGATCATCGGCGCCTTCGGCATGATCCCCACCACGATGATCCATATTTTAGCCATGTTTCATCGAAAATAAGCCACCCCCGGGGGTGGAGGAAAGTACCGGGTTGGTTGCCGGATTGGTTGTTGAGTGGATATACATGAAATTCTTCTTTTCTTCTTTGTTTTCCTTTTTTTAAAGTAGTTGTGACAAGGGTTGTAACCCCCGTAGTATTTCGAGACCCTGCTCGTCATGTGTACACCAGAAGCTCATCGTTGCTGGGGACATTATCTCTCGCTTGCCTGCTGGCTAGGATCATGGGGCTATATTTAGTGCTATAATGCCAAGGCCTGTCCCTCTAATTACCAACACTGCAACGCAACTCTTTTCTTTATTGGCTTCTTTGTGGTGGAGCTAAATGAAACGCTCGAGAAACGAGGGCTGAGCGGTCGTGCACAGATGACTAAATCCTTGAAAATACGCCCATAACTACTCCGCCCATAACTCAGCCACGTCGTCCACGCAAAGCCGGTGGAGAATCTCTGTTGCGTTTCTAGAACCTCTACTTTTGTCATCCTATCACTTGCACTCGACCAATCTCGTATAGCAAGTAGTCCCAATAGCTCCAAGGCGGCCGTTTCCCTACCAAGGTAGTCTAGGGCTACGACGCTGCGTTTGTGCGAGTAAAGCCCCAAGATAACTCGCCCCCGCCAGCCTAATCCTGGGTTTTCTTATCATCTATCCCGCTAGATATTTCTTTTTTTATTTTTCTATTTTTTTTCCCTTTCAGTTGGAAGCCCCTCCAACCTAATAGGATAGGATAAGGTAGGACAACCCTAGTCGATCGGTCAACAGCAACCCTTATTGGTCAAGTCACATCACATCCCCGCCCCAACACTTACGAAACAAGAGAGGGTGACAGCAAATACGGCACGGGGTGAAAAAAGACCTACCCGGTTCAGCAATGCTGTCATAGCCTCGTCCTAGTCATGATCAACTTATAACTAGCAACGAGCCACACTCGTGCTGGACGGCCTACTCTCTGTGTGGTTGTTTCAGCACGCCTACTGTTCATTACCTCCTCTTTATCGTGCAGAGGGGGTTTGAGATATGGACGTTTTAACTAACCGTCCCTTTGTGCCCCCAACTCCCACCACCACGTCGGCAGATGTGACGTTCTTTTCCAACGGGGAAAACCTCGGATACTATCCTACAGGTAACCGTAAGTGTAAACAATTCGCATACGCTTTAGTTTCCATTTCTCAAGCTTTTGCTCAGGTCTTGTGGCCTGGCCGTGTCAGACCCGAGTTGGTTATAGTTTTGCAACCAGTGGGCCCTATGCAGGGTGTTGTGCCACACACTCTTCCAACGCCGCTCCAATCGCGACCAATTGTGAGGACTCGTATCTGACTTACAACAACGGCCAATCTACGTTCTGGTGCGTATACTCGTTAATTCTCTGGGTCATATTTATTGTCTGCTCTTCTCATACCCTGGAGACAAATAGTGAGAGTGGGTGTCTCCGTCAAACGGTCCACGAGTCTTACCACCATCCAGACAGTGGCTGGACACGACATGCATATGCATGCTCAACACAGGGGATTCCTGCCACTCTATACCGATCAATAAAGCGGCCTAGCCCGAGTGAGTTTTTACCAAGTCTTGATGTTCCTGTGATTGATTTGTTTTCCTGCGTTCCAGTGGATATGTGCTGATGGAGGCATTCTCTCATGTCGGTAGCCTGTCCTCCTCAGTTACTCTCTTGTTCGCATAAATTTCTAAGACGAGCTAGCGATATTTGGGAAGAAACGGATACGTCCGGAGTAGCAGCGTGGGTTTGGGCTGTAGGAGCGTTGGCGCTGAGCATCGGGCTCATCAGTTTCCTTGTCAGGCGGAAGAGAAGATACTAACACCAACGATTTCGTGGCATTCCACCAGTCCAGAATGGATCGTGGACATAGGTAGGTAGCCAGGTGAACATGTTTAACTCTAACTCATATTTTGTGGTAATGGATCAATCACCAGGGGAAACACCATACATATATTAATGTACAATTAATGAGTGAGTTGGGTGCTGGTTTTGGCGAGATAGTATTTTCTTTTTACCTCGACTCCTCTTACCAATCCTATATTTGGGGCATCCTTCTATCATCTGAATAGGATTATCTACAGCCACAGTCAACATTGATGTACTTCGGTAGCCAGAGGTAATACCCACTACTAGCGAGTGTTTATCTCCAGGGAAGCACGTCTGAGGTGGTCAGAAACGAGGGGTTGGTTTGGGGATCAAAACTAGGCTCCGACAAACATCCCAACAATATTCCCGGCGAGCCAGATCATCCCCTCCCGGTCGGGATTGCAACTCCATTGAATAAATATAATAATTTTTTATTTATATTTTCCTTACCTCTAGTGAAAAAGGAGAGAGGTAAAAAAGAAACTTATTTTCATCGTCTTTATCTTTAAATCTCTTTGCGATGGCTCATTTTGGTTTGGGAGGCAAGCGCCCCGCTGAGACGTTGCCGCCGCCATTGGAATCAGGATCCGAAGACCTCACTGGGGAAGGATGGGAACACATTTCGGCTCCCGAAGGAATCAAGAAAGGCTTCCAGGCCGGCTGGCGGAGCATCACGTCGATAACCTCATTCTCTCGGTCAAACGACATCCTGATTGCAGTCATGGGGATGACGGGAGTGGGAAAGACCTCCTTCATCCAGGACATGACGGGCCAGAAGTTGAAGGTCGGACATGATTTGGAATCTTGTAATATCATAAACCCGGTCCCTTGCCCCATCATTTCCAGATGTGAAGGATCTGAAGCTAATCTGGAGACACTTGGGCAATCACAGGTACGAAAGAGATTGAAGTCGTCACCACGGAAATCCAGGGACGCAAGGTCCATTTTATCGACACGCCAGGTTTCGACGACACGAAGTTGACCGATTCCGATATCCTCCTGACTATCGCAAACTACCTGGATGGGTCGAAGGGGTCCATCCGACTCACGGGTCTCTTATATCTCCACCGTATCACCGATCCCCGCGTGGGCAACACGGCGATGAAGAACCTGCGAATGTTCAGAAAACTCGTCGGGGATAACAATATGCGAAACGTCATGCTTGTCACGACTGGCTGGGACAACGTAGCGCCGGAGGATGGCGAAAGGCGCCGAGAGCAACTGAAGAGTACAAGCAACTTTTGGGGCGATCTTATCCGCTTGGGCGCATCATGTTGGGATTATCGTCAGCGGCCTGAGGATGGCTCTCGCATTGTGGCAGAGGTTATGAAAAACAATCCCAGGGCGATCAAGATCCAGGAAGAGCTGCAGCAGGGGACGAAGTTGCAGGATACGTCCGCAGGCAAGGAGGTCACCGAAGCAATGGAGAAACTAGCGGCGGATTATGAACGCCGACTTAAAGAAATGAAAGCCGAGATGGAAATTGCTCAGAAGGAGCGAGACGATCTGTTGACTGACATGCTGAAACAGCACTATGAGAAAGCTTTGGCCGACCAAAAAGCCGCAGCGGAGGCAAAGGAGAGGTTCTACAAGGGCCAGATAGAAAAACTTGAAGCACGGATTGAGAATATAGAAAAGAACCAGGGTGGTGGTGGATGCATCATCATATAGTTTTGAACCATGATGAATTAATCATTTTAATTAGAGCTACTGAACAGTGAGATTTCACAAAAAAAAAAAAAAAGGCAAAAAAAAAGAAGAGAAAAAAAAAGGAACCGTCAGCGACAGGATTCGAACCTGTGCGGGCGAACCCAAGAGATTTCTAATCTCTCGCCTTAACCACTCGGCCACACTGACTGAGGCATGTGGGACGCCCACATTTTTGCCACTATAGAGAAAGGCTCCTCATTTTGAGCTACCTTCCTTCAGATTCGAGAAAACAGTCGACTACCTATTTACACGCAGAACCGTGTTTTCCCATGAGCTTTAAAAAAAAAATGGAGAATTGTTTCAATCTATGGTTCTCTCGAATTGCTATTAGTTTTGCGATTAATTGTGTTATGGGTTGGAACCCATTTCCAGATTTGATATATATTTTGCTTGCTTCTGGCTGAAAATATTCAACTCAATCTCATTGCTACTCCAATGGCTTTTATGGACATTGGATTTCTCTAAATCTGCCCCTACACGGGTCATTCATTAAGAACAAAAACCATAACCAAGAAAAGGAACCAATTTGCTGATTGTCATACAAATTGAAGCAACTAATGATGAAGGAGTCGGCCTGAACACACGCTAAATGCAGCAAAGGAAAAGACAAAAAAAGAAGAAAAAAAAAAAAGAAAAAAATCGCCCAGCTTCAGCCCTCAAGATTATTACTCTCCACTCGTAATTTAGTGAAAGTCTCAATACTCAGACCATTAAGGCTATCCTCAAGGCTGTCCAATATGGGTAACACTTTGCCTTGGAGGTCGCAATCATGGGGGTCGCGTGCCTTTCTTGAATACCATGTTGGCGACTCTATTAGTGATTTGCACTTATAAAGGAAAATTTTCACACTTTGACCGCTAAAAGGGAGTTGTGGTTTTGGGGAGATCCCCAATTTGCGCATGTGTTTGGTCAGCGCCCCCAGCAGCATGCAATCGCATTCCAAAGAGCACTGGATAGGACCGTCTTGCAGCTCTTCATGCAAGTCGTGAAAGGAATCGATAATCTGAGAAATGGTATGTGCTCTTGCTGCATCTATGGCATCTGTTGTGGCAAAATGGTTATCAAACCGAACATGGAACCAGCCGAGCATTGACCTACCTAACACTGCATCGGGAATGGGGAGTTTGCTGAGACGGATGCGTCCAATACTCTCGAGCTGGATTATCTTGGTAATTGCTTCAAAGATGTCACATCGTTGGAAGACCCAAGAGATGCAGAGCCATCGCACAGCGCCAACGGTAAGCGTGATGGGGATATCCTTCTCGAGGTTCGCAATCCATAGGTCTGAAAACACTTCAACCACCTCGTAGCATTCATAGTAATCCACTAGGCCAGCCATCTCTGCTAACCTTTCGAGTGAGATCTTCCGCGGTACTGCCCGCGTCTTCCCGTGAATAATCATCATCAATATTAAGAACGGAATGGCATTCCAACCGGAGATGGGGATATCCAAATGTCCAGTTGTTTGGAGCTTGATGCCTTCCTGGAATTTCCCCTTCAACATTCGTTCAAACTGTGGACAGGCGAGCATGAGATGCTTCGATGAGGCACGAATTTGGATCGGCTTTCGAGTGCGCTGGTCGGAGCTTCGGCGACTCCCAGGCTTACTTGACATTTCTTCTTTGTCCTCATTGTCGGTGTCTGGCTCTTTCTCTTCAATCTCGAGCTCCTCTCCATTGACTGGAAGCCCGTCTAGAAGTCCGGCGTGGACCTCCTTCAGGCTGCATGGAAGCGACTGGGGTACATTGAAGACTACAAAGGTAATGTCACCTCTTGGATCCAACTCGAAGGTCGTGTCAGGCACATTGTCCGTGGACATTTTGGGGCTTAGCGGGATATTCACCATGAAACCGGCGGCCCTTGGGCAGATTTTAGTGATGGGAAAAGGGGCACCAGAGTCGTGTTAAGACCCAAAATGCGGGGTTTAGAGATGCAGGGAAGAGGTTGGTGGACTGCCTTGCAGCGTCGTGCTTTTGTGTTGGTTCATTAATGTTTTTGGTTTGTGCTGTACTACTAATCATGATGGATATGCCAACAACAGCTTCATCCAGTAACAGCTTGCCATGTCATGCGCCCACTGCAGGTCACTTAATCGCCATTTCTCAGCCTTGAAGAGCTAATCACCAGCTTAATTAACTACAGCTCATGGTAGAATAATTCACAACACAAAAAAAAAGCCAGTTTATGAGGTCTAGGATTTATGCCTTGAATGGTGCTTAAGCACTGTCTTGCTTAACCTAGGATTCATTGGTAGAATGGAATTGCATATTTATAAATGTTACCACACTCTATATGCTGCATCCAAGAAAACAGAAACCCAAATAAAAGGTAGTGAAAATTCCAACACAAGAAGTTCCTACGCCACTCCACCTAACACACGAGTTGAGGGCTACTCTCATCCAATTAAAAGTACCTGAGCTCTCCGTTGGTCCTCAATTTATCCAACTTACACTGATTTTGCCTTTTTAAACGACAATAATGCCGGGAGTTCTATTTCCACTCGGCTCAAATTTCAGACTCTTCGACGAAGCCAATCCATGTCGTTGGCGCTAGGAGTGAGAGAGTTGTGTTTTCTAACTTGTTGGTAGCTTTTTTTTTTTTTTTTTTTTTTTCGCCTAGTACCATAGGCTTAAGCTCGAATTGGAAGTTGTTCATACAAAATTGATCTGCCAACAATGAGCTTGTTCTGGTGAATTATTTCTCACCAACCGCATTCTATTCTACAGAATTTCGACCACGGCGAGGAGGAACCTATGGTGGAAATATAGCTACTGCCAACGCGAAGGTCGTTTCGTTGGTGGTTCATTTAAAAAAGTATCCTAACGCCCTAGTTCTCTACAAACATTGAAATTCTCCTCGCGACCAATAGACTGCAACTCTCCCGCTACTGTTGGATACGAGGTAAAAAATGAGCTATGGCAGAGTTTGGCGTCCAGGCCAGTTTCAGTGGCTCAGCCCTGTTTGCGACCAAAATCAGATACCCAGTCAATTGCCCCAAGAGTGACCTCTAAGCGCCCAACGTCTTCAACTCAATCCATCGATCTTGAAATACGTGAGTTAGCTGAAAAATGCAAGATTCATGCCCGGAGTTATAAATTATCGGGCGGGAAGTGCCTCACTACCCATATATGCTGTTTACCCTAATTACATATATTCTTGGCTATCACTGCTCCATCAGATGTAAATATGTTGGGATGTGGTTTATCATGACCAAGCTCATTGATATTCAGAAGAGTAGAGAAGCGGATATAGGACTTGTTTATTTTTATTTTCTCTTTATTTTTATTTTCTCTCTTGATTTGGCTGTACATCGCTCAGAAAGACGGGACTCTTCTACAGTGTATAAGAGAGGACAAGGAAGGAAAGACATAAAACAATGTGTAAATTCCTTCTAAGCAACTTTGTACTGATGCAGCCGGTCGCATTCCTGTGACTCAAATCTCCTGCAGCGATGAGATGAAACCCCAGCCTGTGACACTAAAGATTTATATTCACCCTTGATTTCCTTTCCCTCCTCTTGATGAACAAAATCTATGAGCAAACCCTACATGTTCATACTTACTTAGTCATGAAGTCATGCCCTGTATCTCCATTAAGTCCGTGGACAACTCCGACGCCCTAATTTGGCCCCTCTTTTGACCCGCCATCATAAAGACAGGCAGATAAGCAGATATAGTAATCCTCCCCCTAAACACAAATATCAATCTTGAAGATGTCATTCCCATCTTCCTGTTGCCTACAAGGTTTTAAATGGGAAGATGAACCTTGCGGTCGTATCGACAAACTCTCTACAAACAACGCTTACATCACTGGGACCAATCCAACTACAGCCGTCCTTCTCATCCATGATCTCTTCGGCTGGACATTCCCCAATATCCGACTCCTCGCCGACCACTATGCCCGTGGAATAGACGCAACGGTCTACGTTCCCGATTTCTTTGGCGGCGAGGTTCTCCCCTTTGACTCCATTGCAGCTGAGCGATGGCACGAGTTCGACCTGCACGGGTTTGTGAGCAAGAATAGTCGGGGGATTCGGGAGGGGGAGATCTTCGCATGTGCGCGGGTCTTGCGAGAGAAATATCACTGTGTCGCCGCAGTAGGATTTTGTTATGGAGGATGGGCGGTTTATCGACTCGGGTCCCAAGTGGAAGAGGGGATCGGAGGTAGACACAGACCGTTAGTCGATTGCATTACGGCGGGACATCCCAGTTTGTTGACCAAGAAGGATATCGATGAGGTGGCGGTGCCGGTGCAGATGTTGGCTCCCGAGGTGGACGAGGCATTTAATGCGGAGTTGAAGTTGTATACGTTTACGACTTTGCAGAGGAAGAGTGTGCTCTTCGATTACCTCCATTTGCCCGGGGTGAAGCATGGCTGTTTGGTGAGGGGTGATCCAGGGAGGCCGGGCGAGAGAGACGCCATGATTAGAGGGAAGAATGCGGTTGTGGCCTGGGTGAAGCAATTCGTGATTGATGCTGATTAACCTTTCTTTTTTTTTTTCTTTCTTTTCTTCCTTTGGGATTCTAAGCTCGAAGGAAGCAGTTGATTGACTTTAAATTCTCGTAAGCCAGTGCTAGTTGGTTGTGTTGTGCGGGGAAGAACTTGCGTCATTTCATCCCAACTCGACCTAATTAGTGAAAGATTTGGAGTATCCTCGGCTCATTTGTTCGAGGACCAGAGAGCCAATAGCCTTGCGGAGAGATAATAATAATACCACCACCCCAAGATCGGCCATATATAACCATCATCTATCCCCACATCGTACAAAACCCCGCGTACACAGCCGCACCTTCATCTGACCATGTCCGACGACACATTCTCCTCTATCCCTATCATTGACTGGCGACGATTACAGGATCCCAACACGAAAGAGGCCGCTCTAACTGAACTCCGAAATGCCATTTTCGTCGTAGGCTTTCTGTACCTGACCAACCATGGGTTGGAGGTAAGCCCTTGCTTCACAATCTCCAAGTCCTGAAATGAGAAGTTCGCCAGCTAATTCCAACAGCCCATTATCAAAAAGACGCACGAAAAGCTTCCGGAGCTGTTTGATCTACCTGTGGAAGTCAAGGAAAAATGTAATATGATAAATTCCCCCGCCTTTGTTGGGTACACGCGTCTCGGAGCCGAGACCACGGCCTTTAAAACGGACTTGCGTGAGGTGGGCCATGATACCCCAGCTGGTTGGACAAACGCAAATGTAAAAGATTTCAACTGATGAGCAAGGACTAAAGCAATACGACTTTGGGACTCCAGGGATGAGAGAATGGGCTGAAAGTGACCCCATCTGGAGGCGGGTCGAAGGCCAGAGTCAGGTAGGGCGCGGATTCTGATTCTCCGCTTCAGTTCCTCGCTATTGTAATGCTTGCCTGACATCTTATCTGCTGCCGATAGTATCCGGATGTTCCCGGAGTGAAGGAGTTGGTCGAAAACTATATCGCAGAATGCTCAAATCTATCGCAACAGTTCATGCGATATGTTTCTGAATGTCTTTCGCTTCTTCCAGATACATTTGAGTCATTCAAGGGAAATATGGACCGTCTGAAATTCATCAAATATCCTCAAGCACCACCGGACTCTCAGGGTGTCGGTCCACACAAGGATTCCGCTGGGTTATTCACATTCCTCTCTCAGGACAATACTGGCGGTCTACAAGTATTGAATAAAAATGGGGAGTGGATTGATGCCCCGCCCATCGAAGGTAGTCTGGTGGTGAATATTCAGCAGGGTTTGGAAGCAATTACGGGTGGAGTGTGCAGTGCGACTACGCATCGGGTTGTGGTATGTCCTTTCCTCACCCACCTCTTTTTTTTTTAGCCTCCTACACTGTCGATACTATGTGTGCACATCACAGCTAATGAACTAGGCGCCCACAACAAAAACCCGATACAGCATCCCCTTCTTCCTGGGAGTGAGGCTGGATCTCACCTTGGATGAACTCCGAAAATCTGCAGCGCATATTGTGCAGCAGATTCCGGCATCGGATGATCGTAAGAAACGGGCAGTTGATGTACCTAGCGAGTTTCTATCTCCACTCTACGCATGTGTAAGTGTCATGACTACTTGGGAACCTAGAGGATCCCTGCTAACGAATTAGTTCGGGGAGGCGTATTTGAGAAATCGCATCCTGAGCCATCCGGATGTCGGTCAAAAGTGGTATCCGGATCTCTACGAGCGATACTCAAAGCAGGTGCTTTAAGGTATTGATGGGGTGATACTGTAAGAATGCGGTATATATATCTGGATGGGGATTGCGATTGATATTATCAAGGAGAATGCGATCCAATTCAATTTTACCCTCTATTTTTCTGGAGGATAGACCACAATACGATCTATATCAGCACCCTTGTAATCAAAGCCATTGTAAAGACCTCCGACCGTGATTGTATTGTGTTTCCCCTTCTCCAGGGTCAACTGCAAGGGTGTGGAGAGGATGATTCCCTTGTGGGTGTCTCGTTGATAGAGGGTTTCGACGTTTTGCGTGTTGCCGTTTACGATGACACTGCTGATGCGACGAAGTTGCCAAGTTCCTCCGATTCGGTCAGGGGTTCCGCCCGCTGGTGGTTATGTAGCTGTTAGACCGACCCAATAACTGAAAAAAAAAAGGACGAAAAGAACGAGGGGAAAACTCACGTTGATCTCCGAATCCCATATCGTCGGTATCTGTCCATCACTTGAGGTTAACGCCAAGCAACATGACATGGTTTAAGGTAGGCCTTCGAGGGGGGGATATCTGACTTACTTTGGTAGTAGAAAGACACCCATTGTGGCTTCCCAGTGCCTTCAATTCCCTCAAAGGTGACAGTGCTGTCATTGCCGTAAATGCCGGTTAGTATGACACCATCGGCAGCGAAGTTCTATATGCTAGTTAGTATAGACAGGACGCGATTGCAAATGGTAGAGGGAAACTCACAGCCTCTTGCTTGTAAGCATTGCCACTCGTCTTCGCATTTTTGGCCGAGTAGGTTTTGCCGTGAATAGGCCTCCATTCTCCCGTTTTGCTACATCGACGCGGAATAAGTACTACCTCTTGACGGTCGAAAGGGGGCAATGACTCACACATTGAGATCGTAAACATCGTACCACTTTAGCTCGAGGCTCTTCTTCTGCTCGTCAATATCGATGGGAAGCCAGATATACCGACTCTCCCAGATAGAGTTTGAATCCCACTGTGTGTGCATAGCCCGTTAACACTCGGCACTTGTGTTGGAATAGAAGGATGGTTATCATCATACCTGGTCACCGAGATATAGATATGTTGTCTTCTTAGAGCCCTCGATCCGGAGTGAAAACCCAGACTGGGAATTGAAAGTACGCGTGTTCAGGGGAGCCACAATCCACGGCTGGGACCATGGGCCACTCAGGCTATCTGCACGGAAGGCCACGACATCTGGCAGGGGCTCGTGTTAGATTTCAATTATCTCAAAGCGAGAAGAACTCCAGATGCAACAACTTACTGTTTGGTCTATACCCAGTCTTATGACTCATGAGAGCAAAGTAACTCTTCTCAGTTTGGATGATAGTCGGAGCCTCGAGATCGAATTTAGGAAATCGGTATGTAACCTTCTCTAGGGCTGTGACATTGTCGTTGTACTGCGTGAGATACACATCGCGACCGTACAAGCTGTCACCGTTCGAGTATAACGCATATGATCTACCATCCTTGTAGTCTGTGAAGAGGCCAAAATCCTGAGACCAATTTCCCAGTGGAGCGGTGGCAGAGACGAACTCGTATGGACCTGCAATGTTGTCGGAGGTGGCGAGGCCCTGCAGAAGTAACCCGTAGACAGAGTTATCGGCATGCCACCACATCTACCAACAGTGAGCTTCTTCCTTTATTGTTTTTTTGAATAATATGGAGGAAGGAAGTGGAAATCAGGTGGAGATGCATACGTGGTACTGATTAGTCTCTTCGCTGTAAACGACCTTGGGACGTTGGATAATGTTTTCTGGGGAAACATATGGGTGTCCTTCAATTGGCTCTGCAGTTGATAGTAAATATAGAATTAGGCCACACAAAATATAAGTCGACTCGTTCAGGAAGGAGTCGTGTTATTTATTCAATTTCTCCGGGTAGGAAACCTACCTAAAGCCAATCCATGGGGTTCCCAGGTAGCCAAATCGTCCGAGCTGTACACAGAAACACCACCACCCTCAGGCTGAGCTTGGGTCTTGTACTCGCCAAACCACCAGAACTTGCCAGAGTCTTTGTCAAAATACATCCCTCCAGCGTGGGCACTCATTATGTCTCCATTCGTGTCTCTCCATCGCGCACCAGGGACTATGTATTTTCCATGGACCAGGGTCGTCACCAACAGTGCAGAGAGAGTTCGGAGAGCCAACATTTTTCAATGAATAGTGTCAAGCTCGGAGTATGTGCACCATCGAATGTACAGGCATTGCGACACACCTTATATTTCATTCCCGACAAGCTAAAAAGAAAAAAAAAGGAAACAAGAAGAAAACATCGGTGGAAGCTACCCCGAGATTGCGGGGTTGAAGATGAAGCTCTACTTCAGTTTCTCCGGAGAAATTGTGGGTATAGAAGATGGTCTTCTTGGCCTCACCTGGTATTGGCTTCTTCACCTAGGTTGACTCCTTCGGTTATACTCCCACATAGGAATTTTTCCGGGCTACGCCTGGTGCGGGGATGATCGCCAGCACCATGTATATATAGCCTTCCTCTTCGAGCTCTGCCAAGCCAGGCATTTTCGGTCAAAGTGATGCAATTTTTACGAGAATTCTAAAATCCCTACTCAAGACAAGTAACCAGCGGAGATTTATGACTTTGGTACTGGTGAAAGGGAATAAATATTCTCTTCCATGAAAGTCTTTCCTTTTTTCTAATAAATGGTATGTATACCTAAATATAAGTATTTCCTTTTTCTTCGAAATTTCCTTCCACTTTGACAATACATTGTCCAGGGAGTCCTTTATTTTTCTGTCAGTTTACACTAAATATATTTTTGTCAATATTATAGAACAGAGTAAGAAGGCATGGTTAGCCTTGGCCAGCAAAAGTTCTACTGATTTTCATTGAAAATGGATCGCTGTCGGATACTTCAAACTTCATTTCAAGTGCGAGGTAGCCCCAGGTATGTTTTTGGTTAGGGTTCATGGTTCAGATACTATTAAAGTTATCTTGCATAATTTTAATTCATTTGGTTTGCGGCTCTATCTTTGTGAAAGCCTGTAAGCTCTGAGAATCCTGTATTAATGCAGATAACTCAAAAGACCTATTATATTCTCTGAGCTAATTTAATTAGGGGGGTATATAAACTGTCTGCTGGAGTAGTTGTGTACTGATATATCAAAATCTAAACAAGGCTCATGTTCTAGCAGTTCAATAACCTATAATGTGGATGGAGGTAGAGCATCTGACTGACTTCAAATTAAAAAAAAAAAAAAAAAAAAAAAAAATCTACATGAATGAGCTATAAAAATTATGCACCGACTCTCTTGTCTGAATGAGGGTGTCTGACATTTTATTATGCGCTGTTATGACTAATAATCTATGTCTAGATTGAACCCGTATAGAATATATAGCGTGAATTCCAACACAACCTTAGTTCAGAGTGTGGGAATGCACTTAGGTATTCTGCATGTAATACTTAGGTAGCTTAGTCCCTTATCCAACCTATTAATATCACTGTAAGTTGACGGAATGAGCGAAGCGACTCCACATTAACCAGCGGGGTTTAGGGTTTGGAAACACATATACCTCAATTAATGGGATAGAGTGAACTCGGTTGATTCGGAGTCATCTATATAGAACCCAATAAAAACTCTTCAGGACTTTCCCGTCACTAGAAATTGGAAATCGTTCTCAACTCACCGAATCGAATCCACCCACACCATCTCAAGTAGGCCTATCACTGGAGAGTGAGAGTGTTCGTTTGCATTTAGTACATCTACTTAGGCAAGTACCTGTCTTAGTGCTGGCTAAGGCATGTATTGGTTCTTATTGTACTATGAGCGCCCCCTAATTCTGGAAAGGGGTTTGTCCATGATGCATCCTTCACTCTCCTTCACAAGGCGCAGTGAATCTCTCGATGAAACCACCATGCTCGGAGGAAATTGCAAATTAGGTATTATCTTATCTCCGAGATGAATCGGGGACGGCACGGCACAGTGAAAGTGGGGGGAATCTATTGACTGCTTGCACGCTAGATCGCTTAATTCGGGCATGTTGCGAAAGTTCCACCAACAAACTACAAGTTAGACTGCGACAGGAATGGGGAGACTACCTCCTGTTTGGGCTTAATTCCTTGAATTTCTTAGGTAGAGCGAGGATCCAGGGGGCTGCAATAAATTCCCCACTCATCTCCCCTCAGTGATTCGATTTTCCAACACAATTCCTGCCCCCTTCTCCTTCAACATGTATTCACTCCTCTTCGCTAACGTGGTCATGTTGGCCACGGGGGTCATCGCGAAGACCACCACCCAGCTGTTCAACTTCACTGGCACCACCAGTATTGAGAATAGTATTCTGCGTCCCAATGGCCATCTACTTTTCACCACGATTGTAGAGAATAACCTCTACTCACTCGACCTCTTTGCACCGCATCCCCAAGCCGAGCTCATCGCGACCTTCCCTGACGTCACGGCGACCAATGGTATCGCTGCGATCGGTCGGGACAAGTACGCAATGCTAGGAGGCGTCAGAGGAGCGAACTACCATTATACTAATGAGAGCCTCTTCACGATTGACTTTACATCGGACACCGCAATTGCGACCGTGGCGACTCTCCCCGACGCTGTCATGCTCAACGGGCTTGCGGCACTTCCGGCCAATCCGCATATTGTGTTGGCTGCCGACTCGCGTCTCGGTGCTCTGTTCCGGATCGACACTGACACCGGGGATGTATCAATTGCGTTGCAGGATGAGCTTTTGGTTGCGCCCTCAAACGCATCAACCCCTATTGGAGTAAATGGAGTGAAAATTGCGCGGGGTCATGTCTATTTTACTGTGACGGCGCCGGGGCTTTTTGGGCGAGTGCCGATCACCGAGGATGGCGAGGTCGTGGGGGACGTGGAGATTCTCGCGTACAATGAAAGTGGATACAATTGGGACGATTTTGCGATTGATATAGATGGTGATGGCAGCGCTTATGTTTGTCAGGGGGATAATTCCATTGTTCGGATCACGCCCGACGGACGACAGGAGACTGTGGTTGGCGGCCCTGAATCCCTGGCGATGATTGGGCCGACGTCTGTGTCTATCAGGCCGCACGCCAAGGGGGAGAAGAAGGTGATGTATGTCACCACTCGAGGAGGCACTGTGAATGGAGTAGTTTATAGTGGACAAGTGGTTGAGGTACGGTGATTTTGAGTCTTTTGACGGTGGGATTAGGTAGTCCAAATCAACTGAACGAAGGGTCCGATGTGGCTTTGAGGGGCTCGTTTAGGTTTCGAGTCATGTGTTGCAGATGATAACTAACAGCTCATTTATCCTGATTGATGGTTTCTACTTAGCCTGTGCATGGACAACAGTAGACAGGGCATATGGGCTGATCGAGCCAACCCTTACAATCCTCTCTCAAACGGGGTCTGTATTCGGTGTTAATGGTATGCTCCGAAGAGCCAATTCGCAATCTGACGTCACCGGGACGTTCAAAGCCTCTAAGCAGAACTATATTGAGGCAATCTGCGATGGTGATTGTAAGCAGGTCCACACCTTAGGAAAGGGTCCACCCGCAAGCCAGTGTTTCAAGCGAGGATGATATATATGTCACTGAGAAACGGCAGTGCCCCTCACCGGATGAAAGTTGTTGACAAGGGCATACAGATTGACCTATGACAGCTGAAGAGGTGGGTGGCTGTTTCACTGTCCTACCACCTATTTAGGTCCCTTGTATCAGTCCCGGAGATGTTGTCTAGGTAGGCACCGTGCCTAGATAGAGGGGGGAATTGCCCACCTGTGACTGGACAATACGCTCAAGTACAGCTACCCCAGACCCAGGCAACCTAGGACGACTCGCGATTATTACCTAGAAGCCCAAGGTAGATACCTGGAGATACCTGGAGCTAAGCCACGGCTCCTGAGGAGGATCAGTGAAGTGGATAGGGACGTTCCTCTTGTGGCCGTCATTGGCTGCCATCCTCGTATTTAGCCTTTGGTGCCTGGTGCTGCCTGGTGCTGCCTGAGTGAAACTGCCCCACCCCCATCACCCCCATCACCCCTTAAGACTCTCTTCAGACTTCCAAGTTCTCGCCTCTTCTTCATTTTATATTTCTTTCACTGGGTGCGATTCATCAATTGCTCCAATTCGCTGGCATCTTTTGGATCCCCCAAATCAGTTGGCATCCGCTGTGGTCGTCAATTTGCCCCGTCACTGTCCCTTGAGAACCACACAACATGGCCGACCAACTCACGCTCCCATCAGTCCCTGTCAAACATTCTGAGTTCTTAAAATATATCAGCTCCCAGACCGACAAGCCTGTGGTGGATTTGGTGCAGCCATACAGGGAATTTGATGCGGCTGCACGCAAAATCTACGCCCAGGCGCCAAATCACCCCGCCGTCGCCGACAATCTTTTGAATCTAGTTCCTCTGTTTGATAGTGATGGAGCTACAGATATTCGCATTCGTGCTCGAGATCTGGCCTCGGAGTCAGAGGAAATTAAATCCAAATATCTGATGCCCCTAAAAGACGAACAGCGCAAAGGAAATGGTTCCCCCGCCTTAGTCCCCACGCTCAGGCAATTTCAGACTAATTTTAGCGTTTTTTGCGAAACTTCCCTCAATGATCTAGATTGGAGCAATGTGATTGCCGCAGGGAGTGCGGTGACAACCTCCCTTGTGCCAGTTCCGGATAGCTATGCCGACTCAAAGCGTGGGATTCGCAAATACTACCATGAGGATTTTGCCCCTGCCTCCGACGTGGACCTCTTCCTCTACGGCTTGACAGAGGAACAGGCCATGGAGAAGATTAAGCAGATCGAAAGGTGCATCAAAGACTCAATCTTAACGGAGACATCGACGATCCGTACGAAGCATGCCATCACAATCGTATCCCAGTATCCTACCCGCCATGTGCAGATTGTCCTACGCCTATACAAGTCGATTGCGGAGATTCTCACGGGATTTGATGTAGACTGCTCTTGTGCCGCTTACGATGGGAACCAGGTGTACCTCACCCCTCGAGCTATCGGCGCTTTCATGACACAGATAAACCACATAGACCTGACCCGACGGTCCCCATCATACGAAAATCGGTTGTCGAAGTACTCTCATCGGGGATTTGAGGTATTCTGGCCGGACTTGGATCGTTCTCGTATTGACCCGGTGAGCAAACCAATGTGAACGGGATTGATATCACTCTGATTATATGCACTAACCTGGATCCAAGACCATTTTCGAGAGGAGTTTCACGCGCACCCTTGGTCTTGCCCGGCTTCTAGTGCTAGAAAAATTGCCCAAGGCTTCCGACAGAGATCGCTATCTAGAGCAGCGGCGAACTGAGCGGGGCCGCCCCCCTTCCAATATACACAGACACGACAAGAAGCTCCGGGGTAACATCAAAAACGATTGGAGTGATGAAGTAGCAGAATGGGTCGAGGAAGAGGACGTGTCGAATTATCACACCTTTGTGAGAGCTACCAATTATAAGATATTATACATTTTGTCCTAATTAACGACTAGACGATTCCGTACGGCGCAAGATTCCACGCACGGAAAATCGAGAAGCTGCTTTATACAAGAGATTTGCTTCTCAATGCGGAGTGGAATGCACCAGACGACCGAGAAGTCAACCTTCATCGTCATCCTGCATTCTTTGGAAGTGCAGAAGACGTCATGCAAGACTGCTGTGGCTACTGCCCGCAGCCTACTACCCTCGAAGAGAAAGAGATAGCGGAAGCGGAAGGAAAAATATATATCTCAGGCTCAATTAAGTTTTTGAAGGACAACCCCGGTCGCCAGGAAATTGGGAGTTTTAATCCGATTACCGATGCCGACTGGACAGGTTAGTTAGCAACGCGAAATTCTACCGTAACCGCCTACTAACTTTCTAAAGAAATGGCATATATCGGAAATACCGCTGGCCTCTGTGAGGCTATAGTTGACTGTGATATAGAAGAGGTGAAGAGATGGCTGGGCCAGGGTATTGATGTGAATCGGCGTGACCATACTGGTCGCACACCACTCCAATTAGCGGTGATGTCATCCAGCGCGGAGATTGTACAGGTTCTCGTGGATCATGGAGCGCGCTTGATTTCCCGCCTCGTGGATGGAAGGACAGCCTTGCATCTTGCAGCTGCTAGAGGTAGTGTGGACATCGTGAAAATCTTACTGACCAAAAGTGAAGAAAACGAGGAAGAAGCCTCTCGCAAGGAACTTGCCCGTCGCAACCGGCCCGAAAATCAAATTACGGACAAAGACTCTGACTTGGGAGATGACGTTGAAGTCATTAGCCATTCATCTGATGATGATGGTCCAGATGACCAATCATATGCCACAGGTTCTTTTGTGAAGGTGAAGAAGGATGGGGCGCAGGAGTCCGCCATGCCTGACGATGCGAATGATCTTGATCCTGATATTTATGATGTCAACGTCATTGCATGGGATAGCAAGGCATCGCCACTTCATCTGGCTATTTTGAAAGGACATGTGGATATTGTGCAAGAATTGGTCACATCTTTTGGTGCCGACGTCCTTCTTCCGATCAAGTTATTCCATGACTGGGATAATTCGCCGAGAGACTCCATACTATCTCTCGCATTAGCCCTGCGGCTTCCAGAGCAAAGGTGCAAGGTGATGACAGCCAAATTACTTGAAGTCGGCGCTTCACCAGCACAGGGCGATTATAAGGGGTTGACCGCATTGGATTATGTTGCAAAATCCCAGTACGATCTATTACCCATTTATCTTGAGCATGATCGAACTGCGGTTGAAAGAGCAATCAAGCATTATTCTTCGTTAGGAGATAGGGTTCGTTCAGTGCTCATATCAGCAATTACAGCACGCAATACCAAAATGGCAATGCAACTACTAGAACTAGGCGCGCCAGCGTTCACCAGTTTTGAAGATTTTGTCGCATGTGTAGCGATGGGCCATGAGGTGCTCCGCGCGAAATCTACTGAACAAAATCTCAGGAATTTTCGCTTGAATGTGAGGCAGCCGATCTTTGAAGCTGTTGATCAAGAGATGCCCTCTATCGCCATTGAGCTGCTCCATCGGGGAGCGGATCCCAATACTATTCTACAGCAAGGGTATTCCGTTCTTGAAGGAACCTGGAACAGCAAAAACATCGCCGGCATGACCCTTTTGGATTTGGTCCAAACAAAACTAACTTCTCTGCGTCAATACCAAGGGGAGCGGGTAAAACACTTGAAGCCTTATCCACTGGATCCAGATGACCTCACTTATCTTCAGGGAATCCCGGATGGTAGCTACCAGATGTGGGCTACAAAGCTCTTGTTGGATACTGAACGGGATGCTTTCAACAAAAAGCTGAAAGAATACCGGAAAGCCACCGAAGAAGAGCCGAACATCGAAGGACTTGCAGAGAAGAAGTTCGCTATCAAGGAGCTCATTGACGGATTTGAGAAACTAGAGACGTCTCTCCTATCAAGAGGGGCAAAGAAGTTCCAAGAGATGCACCCAGGAAAGGGCTCTCTTCGTGAAGAGCAATCCAAACCCGGTGATGTTAAGACAGAAGAGCAGCCTTTCCGGATCATACTTTCATTCAGGGCATATGATCTTACTAAAGGAAAGAGGGAAGACTATATACAACTGTAAGCTGTCCGCGCAAAATCCTTTTTAGGTGTTTGACTAATGAGGCCATTCCACAGGTTCGAAGCTGCGTGGAATGGAGACGTTGAGACCATCAAGGCACTCACATTGGGAATGTGGGGTCCGGATCAACAGTACCCTCCCCTTGAGATTGGAATAGCCGATAGCCGCGGGTTCTCGCCCTTTACCCTTGCTCTGCTGCGAGGACATCTGGATGCAGCAAAAGTGATACTTGCAATCGCAACGGTTCAGTTCAAGCCCAACGATCAGCAGCGTGTCCAATATCATATGCAAGACTATGAACGGGACTCGTGCAGCAGTGATAATGATTCGGACAGTGATAATGATTCGATCCGTGTCGAATCCCGCTTAGTCGATCCTAAATTCACCTTCGATAATATAGGCGAGGTGAAGTATCAGGTAGAAAGCAGGATCTCACCATGGAGTATCTTAGAAGGATCTGGGGATTTTAACTTGTTTCTTGACAAGGAACAGCGCGCGGACACTAGTCTCGACAATCCTTTCGCATACGCAATTTGGAGGAATGATGTTCAACTACTGGATTTTCTCATTAGTTTGAAACAAGAGCTGGCCACTAAATATCCCAATGTAGATCAGCGTGACTCCTTCGGCGATGCTCAGTTCAGGATGGCCATGCGCCTTGGGCGACTCCGTTGCTTGGAAACATTAATCAAGCGCACTGGAGTTGGTCTTCCACTCGACAAGCTTGTGGAAAAGAGTGGGATAGCGGATAAGGAGAAGCCCAAGTATTATCAAGGTCTCTCAGTTCATGGGAAGAAGCGCGCTGACTGGGCTGCCGCTGGCGGTGGAATCCGACTCGTCTCACCAGAAGACAAAAGTCCCCCGCTTCTACTGGCTGCTCGAGAAGGCAACCTTGAGGCCGTGGAATGGTTTTTGGGCACGGCTCCTGGCAGACACTACATTCAATTCGCGAAAGCAAACAAGAATGATAGTCGGCTGAAAAGGCTTTCTTCGGCAGATGGAGGCATTGAGCGATCTATCCTCGAGTGGCTGAATTCAAGCCGTAAGTTTTTTTTTTTTTTTTTTTTTTTTTTTTTTCCCATACACCCAGCATTTCAGGTCTCTATATCACTGCGATCTAAACCATATTCCATTGCTTGATTTATGTCCCTGATAGCCAAGCTGACCATGGTATTAGGCGATCTTGTCCTTCACTGCGCGGTGATATCCAAGTGCACGGAGGGTTCCAAACGGCTCATCCAATATTTGGTCGATCATATGCCCCATTGCTTGGAAGCTAGGTCTGCTGATGGTTTAACTCCCCTGAGTCTGGCATTCTATCTTCATCGGGTAGAATTTGTGAAAATTTTGATCAATTATGGTGCAAACCAGACAGTTCGCGATAAAGAAGGCAGGAACATTCTCCACGGTCTCCTAACCAGTGCCTGTCAAATGGATAAGATCGACTCCACACAAGCCCTACTTCGCCTTATCGACCCTTTACTGGGCCCCTCACTGCTCAGTGAGCGATGCTCCATCCCCCCTGGCTCCTTAACACCTCTTGGACTTTTCATACAGCTCCGGTGTCAGAAACGTGGGGCCTATAATATCAACCAATGGAAAAAGCTCTTACACCTGATTCTCGATTTTGCCGATAGTTCCAATCAAAAGCACCTCGAGCTGTTTGACGGATCAGGCAACTCGCCTCTACATCGGCTTGTAAAAAGTCGCGACAGCGAGATGCTCAAAATTCTTACAGAACGTCGGCCCGATCTTCTATGCCTGGAGAACACGATTGGAGTAACTCCTGCTGAGCTTGCCGAGAGCATATGGCTGACTGAAGCAACGAACAATCCCCCACAAGATACAAAACCATGGCGGGGTAACCGCGCATATTATGATCCTGTATCCTTGGTTGCTACGGCCGTGGTGCAACCCCCTGCCCATTTCAAGCGCAACTCTGGGGCTGAATCTCTAGAAGGGGATTCAACCGCTCGTGGGATTTACCAGTTTTGCTGCATGCAAAATGAAAGGGCTACCGCTGGAACTTATAAGCGAAAGCTCGTGAGCTTGCTTGACGCAAATGAGGTGGCGAAAAGGCTCAGTGGGGACGCCAACGCCCCCAAATCGACCTTGCACCGGGAGAAGAAGCGTAAGACGGATGATGAGATAAGTAAATGGGGCTTGTCTCAATACCATTGGCACTAAATAGGTAAATAGAGGAGAGAAATGCAGTTCAGGTCAAGTTGTTCGGATATATACTATGTATTATGTCGGCAAAGAGTGTCTTGAAGTTATCGGCAATCAGGACAAATTTTATCCCATATATAAATATTACTGCCTATGCTTCAGGGATCATCTAAAACCATATCTCATTATGAAAGCCATTACCATGACAGATCTTAGCAAGCCTCTTTCTCATCCTGCAAATCCAATTCACGCACTGTAAGATCGCGGGCATTACCATCTTTCTTAGCCTCCCGCACCGACAAGAGGATGATGCCTGTCGTCCAGATTGCCAAAGCAATTGAACACCCAATCATTGCCCACATACCGCGAGTGAACCGGGGCGCATAGGTCGCTGAATAGAATAAGATGCTCCACCAAGCATTCACCGCATTACTCCCCATGTTCATGCTAGCAATGACGACAGATCGAAGTCGATCGTCCTTATACCGCATAGCGTCATTGCACCAGGCAAAGAAAGTGGCCTGACAGGCGTAAACAGCGCCCGCCCAGTAGTATGCCCCGAAGACGATAGAGGTTGACTCGAACTGGGTGAGGATCAAAGCGGATGTGATGATGCCTGTAATTGCAATGAAGTAACCGACGAGGTACCGCTTCCCGCCAAGATAATCCGTTAATGTCGCCCAGAAGAGCGTCGAGATTATCCCCACTGCCGGAACACCGGTGGGATAGTTGTTTAATTGCGAGACACTATAGCTATTGGTGGGGTGGGATTTCATATATAGGGCGAGGAGAGCATTTGTGGAGAAGGATTCAGTCTCTCCAGCAATTATCCAGAGCATCACAAAGGCATACCAGTACCAGTTGCAAAAGACACTCTTAACGAAGGCAAGGTTGAGCGGTACCTTGACGCTACTAGACTCAGGAATCCGGGCCAGGGCGAGAGCTTTCTCCTCGGAGGACAAATACCGTGCCGTAGTCGTGGTCGGGGTATCAGGGAAGACGAGAAACCCATAGACGGCAATTGGAATGGTTATCAAGCCATCAATCTGCAGTTACGCCTTTTCGGTTAGTTGATCTATGCCCCTGGAAGAGATCAAAACGGAAGAGGCCACCATAAGGACTAGGATATAGGGGGGGGGAACACACGATAAATAGCCAGCGCCAACCAGAAATTCCTTGAGCACCATTGAGAGAGGAGTGAATTCCTGTCTGGATGAAACCACCGAACATGGTGCCTGCCAGTCCCGATGCAGTGAAGATTCCGCTTCGTTTTCCGAGCTCCTTCTCTGTATACCAGGACCCCAGAATATAATGGGTCCCTACGAACGTGCTTGACTCAGCCAATCCTAGGAAGAAACGTAGGGCCATGATTCCCTGCGGATTGGAGACGGCCGCGGTGACCATAGTAAGACCACCCCAGATAATCATCACACCTGGGAAAAACAGCCGCGGAGGGACATATGTTAGAGCAAGATTGGAAGGAACCTGGCCGATAATGTACCCCACGGTGAAAATCGTGTTGATAACATTCAGCTCATTGCCTTGGAAATTGAGCTCCTCCTTCATGCCGGAGACGTAGGCATTGCTAAGGTTCGTGCGGTCGAGGTAATTGGCGAAATAGCAGAGACAGCAGAAGGAGAGAATGAAGGCATCGAGTTTACGCAGGAGCTTAGTCTCTCCGGGCAACCTCTCCTGGCCCTTGAGATAGGAGGTGAATTGGGCGAACATGGTGGTGTGGGGAGAGAGGGAGAGGGTATTAAAAAGGACCCAGTACGACCGCAGATCAAATGGGAGTCCCCGGGGAAATTATGTAAAAGAATCAAACGCAAGTTCTCGTCTTTGGTAGGCAGGATCCCCTTTATACCGAGTCAGATCTTTAGCCAAGAGAAGGCGTCTTGGAGAAGAGGGGGGGGGGAGGGGGGTTTTTCCCGTCAATTGCAGGTTTCTATGACTGTGAAGATTCATACTATTGTTACCAAAATCAAGCAGGCTTATCTCAAATGCATACTAATTTCTTATTTTCCTCCTTTCCCCTTCACTGTACCGGACTACCTACTCTGGGCTTAGTCTAGCTTCGTATCTCAGATGGTTATCAGCCATAGTTTGACGCTAAGGAGGAAGTTGGAGAAAGTTTGACTTCTGAAGCTACACTTCCAAGCCCGTCGATTCGTCAACGGCCCACTCGGTCCCCAGGATTAGTCCCTTTCCACCTTAGCAAGCCCTCCTAGTGCTCGTTTGAGAAATCCTGGCTCTCCACACTTTATCAGTGTTTGGCCCGACAACGTTCCTGTGACCTTTTGGCATTTTTCTCCCCGACTCAGAAATCTCACGCCGTTCCTTTGCGATATGATAACCTCGGTGATGCCCTCTCTCCTCATGGGCCGAAACCACCGAGTAGCTTATCAGAGTTCTTTATGTAAACTCTAGCGTGCCCTTGCCCTGGGAGCGTATAGTGGCGGTGCAGTCTGGAGGGGGGGTTTGGATCCGATATAGCCGATCTTAAGAAGACCCCGCATTACAAATTGGAGACGATAGTAAGATGTTGTCTCCAAATTTATCCTCCCCTCCCCCCTACTTTCTACAAGAGATTATTTTCTCCTGTGTGTTCTCTTCCTTTCCGTCGACCATTGAACCTCAATACTACTCAGCCCCCTATCATCATGACTGTTACGTGGGAAACTATCGCAGCCTCGAAGCGTCAAGCTCTCAAAGACGCCATCCCGGCCGAATGGGTGATCCCAGCTGATATCCTTCCTTCACACGATCAACTTGATGTAACAACATTTCCCAAGGAGTCGGGCTTTTTCACAAGTCGGGAGCTAGAAATCACAACTACGCCGGCACAAGTGATCCTTGCCCAGCTGTCCTCAGGATCGTGGACTGCCGAGGAAGTCACGAAGGCTTTTTGTAAAGCCGCGGCGGTTGCCCAACAACTGGTATTTCACTCTTGTTTGCTCAGAGTCTCTCTCTACATTGTTGGTCTCAGTGAGTCAGTCGCCTAACTAACGAAATTCAATCTCTCCAAAACTACATAGACAAACTGCCTGTCAGAAATCTTGTTTGATCGCGCCATCGCCCAGGCGAGGGAGCTCGACACATACTTCAAGGAAACAGGAAAGACAAAAGGCCCCTTTCACGGTCTCCCTATTTCTATCAAGGATAACTTCAATCTCATTGGATATGATTCTACCGTGGGTTTCACGTCCTTGGTTAACGACCCAGCTACCTACAACAGCACCCTGGTCGATCTGCTGCTCGGCGCCGGTGCTGTTCTCTACTGCAAAACCAATGTCCCTACTGCCATGATGATCGCCGAGTCAGTGAACAATGTCTTCGGGCGCACGGTCAATCCCCGAAACCGCAATCTCACCTCCGGTGGCTCCTCGGGTGGTGAGTCTGCGCTGATTGCGTTTGGTGGAAGCCGTCTTGGTGTTGGCACCGATATCGGTGAGTATTCTTGAGGAGCTTCCTTTCCTTCCTTCTTTCCTTTGATATCAATATTTCAAAACTCGTTAAAGCTAATGCAAACGGAACCGTCAAAGGTGGCTCTCTGCGCATTCCTGCGGCCTGCACTGGCATCTTCACTATCCGACCTTCCTTCGGCCGGTTTCCCAACTTTCAGACGCGCTCCGGTCTCGCCGGCCAAGAAGCTGTAAACAGCGTCAACGGTCCCATGGCGCAAACCCTTGAAGAGATCGTTTTTTGGGCCAAGACTGTTGTTGAGCAGGAGCCCTGGATATTCGATCCCAAGTGTCTTCCGATCCCCTGGCGCCCAGTCGAGCGCAAGGAGACACTCAAGATTGCCGTGCTCTGGAACGACGGCGCCGTGCGCCCAACGCCTCCCGTGGCTCGTGCGCTGAAAGAAACCGTCGAGAAACTCCAAAAGGCTGGACACGAGATCGTCGACTGGCAGCCCAAGGGCCATCGGGATCTTCTTGAGATTCTGGCAAAAATGTTTGTTGCCGACGGAGGAAAGTCGGTCGCGAAACTCCTGGAGCCGACAAAGGAGCCGTTCCGCCCGGAGATGCAGGCCTACGAACAAGCAGAGGAGCTTGGTGTTTATGAAATGTGGCAGCTCCAAGTCGCCCGGAATACGCTCTGCAAGGCCTATCTAGACCGTTGGAATGAGAGTCAGATCGACGCTATATTGTGTACGTTCTTTGTGCTCACATATCCATCTTCTTTTAATCTCCCTAGAGCTCGTTACTTGTCAAAAACGTGAACGCTAACATGACTTGCGTGTCCAATAGGCCCTGTTACCCCGTATAGTACTGTGGAAAATGGCAAATTTGCCTATGTTGGATACACAGGCGTCTACAATGTCCTAGATTACCCTGCCGTCTCATTCCCCTGCGGCATCACCACAGACAAGGCGATTGATGTGGCTTATGCCGATCATCAGCCCCTCAGCGACATAGACGCCAAGGTTCAGAATGACTGTGAGTGTGAACTAGCCCCCGGTAGAAGTTGTAATTAAGCTCAGCCAAGGCTAATCAATGTCTAGATTCTGCGGAGGCTGTCCATGGCATGCCAGTGAACCTACAACTGGTTGGACGAAAACTTGAAGAAGAAAAGGTTCTGATGATGACGGATGTGGTGCTCCAGGCTCTTGTCTAAGGAATGGAGGATGCGACTGGTTATGAATAGAATGCATTGCTTGGTGTCTGGGATCGAATTAGGGTTCAGGGATTGATGAATATGAATGCCGGCTCCTGCGAAATAAACATTATTTTCAACCAACATGATTAGATGTGACCTAAAGAAGGCTTTATGCAAAATTTCGCCCTAGTAGAATAAGCTAACCCGCACTAAGGGGAAAGTTTAGATTCCAACTAAGATAACCAGAAGCACCTCAAACCCCGCTAGCTATCCTCCTCCTCTCTGTTCTCCTCTGCTCCCCCCTTAGCTTATCAAGAACTCACAAGAAACCAAAACAATACTCATCAGAATGGCATCAAATACCCCTCAGCTCAACAAAAAGAACAAGGAAAATAAACCGACAATCTACATCCTCGACCCAATCCACCCCCAAGCCACCAAACACGCCCAGACCCTCTTCCACACTATCCTCCCCGACGACCCCGAATGCGCCAACTGGCGCCAAAACGCCACCGCGATCCTCGTCCGCGGACGCTTCATCACCGCATCAGACATACACTCCAGCCCGCATCTAACCGTGATCAGTAAACACGGAGTCGGTCTCGACAAAATCGACCACGAGGCATGCGCCACACGCGGAATCACCATCCTCAACACGCCGGGCTCAAACGCCCGTGAAGTCGCTGAATTAGTGTTAGGACTCACCCTCGCCGTCGCCCGGGGTTTCCGCTCCATTATCACACGTCAGCAAACCGAGGCCGCAGTCTCCCGGGAGTCCTGTCTTGGACTCTCCCTCTCCGGCAAAACCGTCGGGATCATCGGGATGGGGAATATCGGCCGTCAGGTGGCGGAAATATTCCGCGGAGCATTCAATGCGCGTATCCTCGCATATGGACCGTCGCGGCCAGAGGGGACCTGGTCGGATCTCGTCCATGAGCGGGCACAGACTCTAGATGAGGTCTTGGTTGGAAGTGATGTGGTGACGATCTGTGTGCCCTTGACGGTGCACACCAAGGGGTTAATTGCGTATTCGGAATTGAAGCGGATGAAGGCTGATGCGATCTTGATTAATGCGGCGCGAGGTGGGATTGTGGTCGAGGAGGATTTGGATCGAGTGTTGCGAGAGGGTCATCTTTGGGGCGCTGGACTCGATTGCCATGCGCAGGAACCTCCAACGAGAGAGAGATATGCGTCTTTGTGGGAGAATCTGAATGTCATCAGTACGCCGCATATTGGGGCAGCGACGGCGTCGGCACAGGTGGCTAGTGGGATGGCGGCTGTGAACAATCTACATGATTATTTTAATTCTCGTTAAAAGACATAGTGGCTAGGCAGATGGCTTTTTAGAGTATTTATCATCACCAGCATCCGATATTAGGAGTCTAAAAGCATCTGAAGAAGGCTTTCACCCAACCCTCATTACTACTTTAACACTTGGAGCCCGTGGGACATTTCCATGAAATCACTTCTCTTACTCGAGGATAAAAGCGCCAATTTGGTCCATCAAACCTTCCCAATACACACTCGAGACCTCAAACAGAAAAGAAAACATTGCAGATTAAGACGCAAGTATACCCCGAAAATAGCATTATAACGCATTTCGCATTCAAGTCAAACAGAAAGACAAAGGGCACATCAGGGCAGTATCAACTCATGTCAGTTAGATGTCCCTGGCTACCCTTAAAACCAATATGACCGTGACCCATTATCAGCAACTGCGGGGACGTCGTCAGGGCAAATCTCAATAGGGCACTCGGAAAAATAAGTTTGTTCAGATGGAGTAGGAGTAATTTCGGGTTGATCGTCGAAATAGGGAACAGACTCGGCAAGGTGTTGCTCATATGCTTCCAGCGCGGGGGAGCAGGGCAAATCATCTTCCGGAGCAGGCTCCTCCGCGGCTGGCTCTACATCAAGGTCTTCAGGGGGTAATTCTGGCTCGGCCGGAAAATCATCTTCTAGAACAGGTTCCTTTATAGGCAGCTCTATCTTGACTCTAGGAAGGCATTCCGGCTCTAGAGCTTCATGCCTGCAAGTAGTGGACTTTGCATCGTATTGACTTAGTTCCCTGCATTCCTTGCCTAGCCCACAGGACTCGTGCAAACTGGATAACCGCGAGGCGTACACTCGACAGACCATCTTCGAGATTGCTCTGGAGAAGGTATGGTCACATTCTAGCTCCTGGTAGAATTCATCCCCGAGGAAAACCTCTTTGTCAAGGAGGTATGCGTCCAAAAGCCTCGAGTGGAGATAATCATGGAACCACTCTTCGTTTTCTGGCAACTTTGTGAATACACGGCTAGCCACACGGAGTATTTTATAAATCGACAGCGACTCGCCAAACTGCTCCATGTAACGTTTCGCAAGTCTCTCCAGGTCATGAAGTTCAAACTTTCTGGCAGCATAGTAGACTTGAACACTTCGTCGGTATTCTGTCTCTACAGGGTGGTTTTCCAAGCCCCTGAACCCTATATCTTCAACAAATCTTATTCCGGTGCTTGGTCGGAGAGTTTCGTACTTCCCTGTATATAGAAAATGCATAATTGTGTGTCCCACATCGCCTTCAACGTCTGCCAGAGTAATGCAAGGATTCCACCCAAGATCGCCCTGCCATTTTGGAAACTTTTGCAAGATACTCCGCGGGGCGCAATACTTCTGGCTTCCAATACTGATGACCACAATTCGGCTTTGCAAGTAAGGGCTATATTTTACTTAGCGGACGATCAAGATAAAAGGATTTTACCAGCTTACGAGATTTCTGGTTGAGCATAATCAACTTTAGATTTCCCATCATCGGGGATCAGCTGGACGGAGGACGTTTCGCAGTTATTGCAGCTCTTCTTCTTCTTCTTGCCTGCCATGACTGACGCTGAAACCTAGACAAGACACTGCGTGTTATAGTAACTCTCAGCTCTATCCAGATAGGCACAAGAATCAAAAAATGGATTTTACTTCCTCCAAGTAACTCCCTGATATACGTCTGTGCAAGGAGGATATA
Organism: Aspergillus haitiensis; assembly: GCA_027569155.1. Classification (NCBI taxonomy): domain Eukaryota; kingdom Fungi; phylum Ascomycota; class Eurotiomycetes; order Eurotiales; family Aspergillaceae; genus Aspergillus; species Aspergillus haitiensis. Next base: position 115,764 of record JAPDEO010000054.1, read on the forward strand.
TAAAAAAAACGGGGAAAACAAGTCTGAGCTGTTCCCCCTAGCGCTTACACCACCATCATTCTTACCCTCCTCGCACAACAGCAAGCATCTAGCCGCTGAGCGAAAACCACGTCACGATCCCCTACACGCATTCCCATAGCATTGGTTTCATTGGAAGGTCTATCACATATGCAGCCCGTGCATCAAGGTCAAGCAAAGCTGATTGGGTGAATCTGTCTCGCAAGGCTGACGGGGCAGGTTCCCCGGGCTAACCCGCCTCGTCTCTTAGAATTGTCGTCATCGACTCCATTTATCGAGGGACTGATTCGAAAGAAAATGTGCCAAGGGGCCTTATATCCTCCCAATGCCAAGTATGGCTTAGCTTCAAAACTTGTTGATGGGCCTAGAAGAGGAGAGGGCCAGCCCATCCAACCACTTTATATTCCTCAAAACCCCCGAATAAGCGATCAGGTATTATTGAGTCTCCAAGGATTTTCCAGCCTTGGCACACTGGTCAATAATAAGGCGTCATTATCCAAACAGTTTGGGAGGACCGTGCACATGTAAACAACCTTCGCTAGCTTCCAGCTTAGGACAGACACACGACCTTACACGAGCCTATTTATCGGCGCAATCACTAGATCTTTCAGACTCCTTGTGTCCTTGGTAGCTTCACCGGACCTAAGACTTAAGAACCGGCAATCTCCGGTTTTCAAACGAAAGGCTGGCTGGCGTGTGGGGCAGAAACAAACGCCAGACCAGGATCTGCTATGGCCGCCAATTATTGTTTTGCCAAAACAGAAGACCCTAGTTCAAGTAGATATTAGGGCCTGCATTGGCGCAGCGTTCGCTCCTGAATACGAAGTAGGCATAATGGGGGCCGTTTTCGATAATAGATAAATGCGCAAAGCGAGGCGCCCATATAACTCTGGGCTTTATCTACGCTCTTAATCAAAACAGGCACATTGTCTAGTCGGACATTTGAACTTGGTCATTCACTGCTAAGATGGGAGACAGTCTGGATCGGGACTCCTCCAACATGGCCGCACAGAGATCCCCCCCGACGGTCGTGTCGCCAACGGGGAAGAGTCCTGCAGAACATACATATTATCCCACTGAGTCAAACGGGCTCATGCAGCCTCTTGGTTCACCAGAGCACCTATTGAAAAGAGGTCCCGCATGGGCATTTTCCATTATAGTCGAGGGGTTTCTCTTGGTCGTTGTAATTTGTTTTATCGGTAATTCATGCTTCCGCAGGGTTCCTTGCCCATTCACTCTGCTAATTCCGAGGTACCTATAATATCTAGTCCTTGCAGGCCTTGCAATCTGGATGGACGGCCATCCCACGGGAACCAACGTCGGAAATACAGTGGAAGAAATCATGAGGCTCGTAAGAAGAGTTATATCGAGCTTGTTTGTCATCACTTTGGGCTCATAAAGCGTGACAGGGCCCCACAATATATCCAGTCATCTTTTCTGCCCTTCTATCTCGCTCCTTAAAGAATATCTGTCGATTCTACGTTCGAAAGGAAGTCCGCATAATGGTAAGTTGCGCAACTCCCCATGATCGACCGAGAATGACCGCAGCATGATTTAACCGTCTCATAGTCTCTGTGGACGCTGATGAACACAAATTCCTTGTCGGATACTTTCATTCATATACTCAGTTTTCCAGGCTCGCTACTACTCTGGATCTTGCTCCCCCTCTGGGCGATGTCTCCTTTAGGTGGCCAGGGGTCATTGCGCCTTATGTATCGCACAAACCACACTTCAACAGAGATTCAAGAACTGCGGTATTCGGATAGTGGCGCGTTGGGCAATGCCTTTACATATGAGGCCATCGAGATGTTTAACGACGGAAGCTAGCCACTGTCTATGCGCGACGGCTATCTAACCAGCATTATGCAGAGCAACACTGCTAAGACCGGGCCTATTGACCAATGGCAGAATGTCAAAATCCCACGCATCGATGCCTAGGATGCTGCTACCGCTGATGATGAAGGATGGATCGCCACCAACGACGCTTCCCAAGTTGAGGCGTATACCTCGTTGCTCGGCCTGCCGGTGATAACCTAACTCAGCTGCGACACACGGGAGATCTCCAATTCACGGTAGAAACTAGTTACGTGGCGGTATCGTGTCCCTCAATAAACCTCGTGGACGACACGCTAAGACGAGGAATAGAAATCACTTGCTTAGACTGTGATTCTGATCCATCAATTCAAAATGTACGTTTGAATAGCTTTCTTGGGCCACTATTTCCTGGTATGATACTTAGTTAGAAGGGAAACAGTAACTATACCAGGCCGCGCAAGCTTCATTTCGAGTCCGGCAACATAGGGGGAAGTTCGCAAGCAACACGCACGGTGGACCAGCACCATGTGGAGACCATGATCGAGTGCATTCATGGCGACTGCTCAGCAACCAAGACTCGTCAATCCACAACGGACCACCGGAGTACGTATGTCACCAGCTTCGATTACTGGGCAACACGCGTCTTAGAGATGATATCCGGTGCGAGTCGGATAAATCAAGTCGGCGTTACAATCGCTGGAGTAAGCACATCCGAGTTATTTTTAAGCGACCCAGATAGCGCGCCCTTGCAAACTACGCAGGTCTCAAACAACGGCAACTTCGGTTTCGTCGATCTATACAAACTTGATCCGGCAGTGTTTTCCGTTCGCGCATCTATCCTTCTCAACACGGGCATCCAAGTCTTCATGGCTCCAAAAGGGTTTGTTGGCGGTCTTACCACCAATCTCACGCTTTATGGTCCGAGTCATATCCCTGCCGATGGTCTTCTGGCGGTAGCGAACGCCTCCGAGTGGGAGTTCAACAGCCCTTATGATCCTCCGCTTGAAGCATTAGTGCTCATAGACCCGCCCTTCCTAGCAGCATCAACCAATGCCACTGTTAAGCGCTATACAGAGGTTTATCAGCCCAGTTATGTCTGGGTTGTTCTCCTTACTGTTTCGGCCGTGCTTCTCCTTATTACAGGGGCTTTAGGCCTTTCTTTGCACTTTGTCACCGTGGGACCGGATATCTTTGATCCCGTTATGGGACTCACCTACACAAACCCATACATGCCAGCAGCTTCCCAACAGGACCCTTTGGACGCGGCGGACCGGCTGAGAGCTCTCAAGGATCTGCGCGTGAGGCTGGGAATGGTTGAGCGTCACGGAACAGTCGCCGGAGTGGCATTCGGGGACATCGCAGAGGTCGACCCTTTAATGAAACCTCGAATACGCCACGGTTAAGGATGTAGACGGGGGATTCTCCTAGTCTTAGCTCATCGCAGAGAATACCCAGAATAAGTGGTAGGAATTTCCGAAACGGGAAAAGTCGGCCGGCTAAACTCTCCGTTCCCAATTAGGTTGTTGCCATCCAACATCGTGTCAACAGCCAAAGATCTCCCAATTTGTTCGGGGAGAGATTGGAGCTAACTCTACCTATTTTCAGGGTGTATGCATGCACAATTATCCGATTGTCTGTTACATATAGTGTAGGCAAAGAAGAGTCGGCAAATAAAGGCAAGCCAACACTGCTTATTGTGTTGAATTAGAGTGAAGGAGAGTTTTGTCCCCAGCCTGGCGCCAACTCAATTCACCGCGTGATGATCCGGCTTGATATAGTTAGAACTGATAAGTATGATTAGATAATATACACTATTTAGCCAATGATTAGTAATATTTAGCCGGCCTTTCCTTTTCGGTCCTTCTCCGTCTCACCAACGGAGATGCCTCCTCTCCTTCCCACCTTGGTGGATGTAGATGTAAGGTAGGTAGAAGAAAACGATCATATGAGGCTAAAGAAAAGAAAACAGAGTATCTCACCTTGGCCAGTCCTCAATGCTCGGATCACCCTACATTTGGGTAGAAAATGCTTATCACTAGCAAGGGAGGCCCGACGCGCTACATCCAAAACATCGCTCCCAACTCATCTGGTTTCAGAGCAACGACAAGACCCTAAACCAGGCTTGCATGCAAATATGCCCGCAAGCCATGTCATTAACAGCTCTTTACTTATTTATGGGACGCAATCATGCATTCTCCTTGGGCTTACCCTCACCGCTCTCTTATATCCATCAGATTCAAGGCAACCACCACAAGAACAGCTTAGACGACGCTAACCTAGTCACCCAGTCCCTTCAAGGCGAGACGCAGCCAAGGTGCATAGTATATTGCACTACCTGTCTTGCGCATGACTGTTGTACTGGTAGCGATAGCCGAGGTGTGGGTCGGCAAGCGTTCGAGTGGTCCCAATTTCTGGAGAAAATGGAGCAATATTCCGCAAACCTAGGTGATAACAATCCATCTCACGTATCACCAGACCGTAAATCTCGATGCTTTTCTTAAGCTGTATCCCGGTATATTCCCCAACAGGATCGTCGGGTGTGTCCTTGCCTGCAAAAGGGTTAGAAGCGACGTTGATCAGGCATTATTACGAGGCTTATTCGAGGAAATTGTTTAACCAAGCCGTCCTGCCATCTATATGTGTGTGTTTGAGAGACACTCCCCCGCTGTGTTTCCTGTTTGAGCGTTGGAAAAGGAGCAGGAGACAATAATAGGCTGTTGCATTCTCCCGAATACCACACTCTCCATGGCGATCGATTTATCCTTGTCCTAGGTAGGCCCTTTGTGTGGGATTACACCTTCGCTGCTGGCGCTATAATTGGACAAGATGCCGTCGAACCAGCATTGCCAACTCACTCGCGAAAATTTCCGGCAGGGATTAGTGAGACCAGTTGCGACCTCGGTATTGCATCCATCCCTGACAAGACAGGTCCAGCCCCTCCAATCAATTACCACCGGAACGACAGGGCGGATCTGGCGGATTGATGGGCGGAACATCCGTCAAGATGGAGATAGTTCCATCCTAATCCTGCAGCCACATTTCTATCATGATCTAGATCTCTTATCAACAAGCCCCCCCCCCCCCCCTCCCCGATATCATATCATGTCAGCTGCATGAATATCTGCATCACATCCAGCCGCGTACGCCCTAGTAGATATCCGCCGTCCAGATGATGGGTGTCATCTGCGTCATAAATGTAGAACAGCATCAAACGATACAGGGCTCAGGTGGGGGCATCAATGCACGTTATTCACTAGTTCGACACAGATAATTGAAATGATTTTCATCAGAGAATCTGTGGACCCTCATGTTAGATGCGAGATGCCCTAACGGCATCCAAGGCCCTACTTTCCGCTAAATCGGACCGATTTCCCTGAAGAAAAAGTGATGCATCATTCCTCATCTGACTATCCCGACGTCAAGATGACTTTTTACTAGAATATATCTCATTATCGTGTCCATGACTCGTAGCAAATAACTATTAGTACCCTATGCATACATTGGGCCACTGTCGATCGGCCGTTACCATACTCCTTGCTGGTGATTGTTAAGTCACCAAGCCTCTGCAGATTAGGAGGGTAGGTACAGACTATTCATAAGACACAATAGAAGTACCGGCAGAACTCGCGTTAAGACGCCCTAGTTTGAGTTTGAGGCTACGTGGTCTCGAGGAGTCACAGTGGGCGGGAGTTGGTCGCAAGAGTCGTCGTGTCAAGTCAAGTAGGGATTGGAGGTCAACTCCGTCCCGCAATAGTATAGATGTGTTTCGTAGTAGTCTTTCTTCTTGCGGCACGGATGCGACCAGCCTCGAGTATGACGACGTCTGAGGTTAAGACACCTGGAAATGAGATCTTTAAAATTAAGCTCATGGTGGGTTTAGATAGTTTATGTCTTAAAAAAGATAAAGCAAAAAAAAAAAAAAAAATGAATCCAACCTCAATCTAATAATCCAGTACGACCAACACAACCCATCGTAAAATAAGCCTTAGAGCTCAGGCTGGAGCTGTTCTTAAATTAGGACCGGAAGAGCTCCGCCGGAAGCAAGTAATGCCGGGGTTCCGTGCCCAATCGAGCGGGTATCCTGCATACCTATCTGGGACTGGCGTCGAGCATTAGCGTCGGAGAGTCCCCGGGGCTGCTGAGTCATCAGGACAGGGGCTGCCGAAGTTCTGCCGGCTCAGGAGGTTTAGCTCCGAACTTACAACACTCAAAAAAAACTCTACCCCCCGCCGTGTATTTACCCGCCATTCCAGGCAGAGTTTATCTACCCTTTTCTCCATCGGAAAAGGAGGCGCTAGCCAGACCATCGATGATTGTCGTCCACTGATGTCACGGCTAGATGATCATGTCCGTCGTCCATTCCAATCAAGGCTGTGGCCCAGTCAACCAAATTGGGTACGGGCATTCGGGCCGGGCCACCTCAACCCTTTCGGGAAAGCAATGATTGCATTATAAGGAAAAAGTCCCCCCGTCACGTCAATAATGGGGGAGGGGGCGGTGTTCATGTGTTCATGTGAGCCGCTGGAGCCGATCTCGAACGCTTGTCCTAGATCTGACGCTGAGACTATGAGATCTCGAGTCAAAAATCCCCGACACCCTCACAACTAAAACGTGAACAGTGCTCAGTCCATCATCATGGGATCGATTGAAGCCCCCAGCTTTTCTTGGGTAGAGACTCGGCCAGGACGGTGGGAGCGCAATGTCGATGAGGTGGAGCAGTTTTATACTTCGCTCGCGAAGTCGTACCAGGGGAGTGGTCGGTATTTCTTCGCCATGACCGGGTACATCACCTTCTCCGCGCCGGGTAGCGACACCGATATCGAGGACGCATTGCGCAAGGCTTGGTTGCGGATGCGTTACGATCACCCTACGGTCGCATCAAAGGTCGAATATAACCACGAGGAGAAGAAATGCAAGAAGGTTTATGAGGGATTCCCGGGTCCAGAATCCCAGCAGGCCTGGTTGGATTCCACTTTCCGGGTCGTCTCAACTCGTCTCACAGGGCTACAGTGGTGCAACCAAGATCCCCCTGTGCCGGAACTCCCAACACTTTATGTCATCAAGCCGTTGCTAGGTTCCCCCGGAAAGCTTAAGGCCGATTTGGTGCTTCGCTGTCGCCATGATATTGTCGACGGTATTGGGGTATTAATGCTCTTCAATAACCTCTTCTCTCACGCCGCGGACGCTCTGGAACAGGGTCCTGAATACTACTTACCCACATTTGGTGACGAATGGAAAAATTTGAGTCCACCCCTTCGTGTTGCAGCTGGAATCCCGCCTGTCTTGGGTGCGGAACAAAAATCCCGTCTAAACAAAATCATCTCTTACAACGCATCCCTCAAGAAAGGTGTCGAGGTCGCCACAATGCCATTCAAAAAGGGCTCAACGATACCGGGAAAGCACCAGCGTGTCGCCATTACGCTCTCAACTGAACAGACCCAACGATTATTGAAGGCCTGCAAAGCTCTAGGATTAACTGTGACCCACGCCTACCACACAGCGATTGCCGTGGTGCTCAGAGACATTCAGAGACGTACCTTCCGTCCTCGAATGGTGCGCTACATTAGCTATAGCCTCATCAATGAGCGCCAGAAATGCATGGAGCCTTACAATACCCCCACACACGCTGTTTCAGCCTACCACTCGGTATCTGGTGGCTGCCTGGCAGTTGACATGAGGGTCCCGGGTATGTCCTTTATCTCACGGAGTAGCAATGCCGATAGCAGCGTGCAACGAAGGAAAGAATTTATGAGGATTGCAACGATAGTCCGAAAATTCTACCTCCAGCTCCGCAACGATAAGGACCACATCAACATGGTGCCCTCATATTGGTCGATGGGAACCCTTCCGTACCCCGCCAACGATGAGACTCCTCCGGTACCGAAACCGAACCAATCACCGTCAGTCTCCATTTCGAGTATGGGTATGCTCGAGAATACAATATCGCCAACGCACGGCCTGTTTGAGCTTGATAACCCCTGGGTCACGGGTGAAGAGCTCGGAAATGGATTGGGATTATTCCTAGGGACCTGGAAGGGACAACTCACCCTTAGTGCAGCATTTAATGATGCGTGGCACAGTCGAAATGCGGCCATCGCATTTATGGAGAGATGTAATGTAGTTACAATCCAAGCGCTAGGGGCGTAATGGATTCAATAATTCAGTCTTTTATTGAAGCTAGGGAGTTTTTTTCTTTGTCTTTTTTTCCTTTTCTCCTCCCCTCTAGTTTCTTGTTTTATTTTTCTATATATTTTTTTTCTTATTTTTTGTTCATACCACTTTGAGGGCTTCGGATACCGGAAATTTGTTCATTTGTTTAGTTTCTATTTCACTTCTACCACCACTGGTGTCAATATTATTAGGAGTCTGAGAGACTCAAACTCCCCCCTTCTGCATGTTCCGTAGGACCATCATGTAATAAGCATAATGAACCTAGTATTTTGACTATAATTAGGAATCTTCAACCTGCACGCCGATCTCATGATGGTTCATTGGGTAGCTAGTGGAAGTTCTCCAGAGATGCTTGGCCCCCGCCAGGGTTTAAACTAGTGTTGAGCGAGGCTCTGGTTAGCAGCATTCTTCATGCCATACAATCGTACACTGCTGTTCTGCTCCATCAATTGAGATTCGTCGTAGCGGTCAGACTCATCTTTTTTGTAATCGATTAATCGATGGAAAGGAAATTAATAGTAATTCCGATAAGTGGAATGTCCTGTGTGGATCGGACATACCTACCCAGGCAACAAGATTTTAATGATGAATTTACCACACTTATTTGACACACAGTCCAGGCAGAAGAAAGCGACGGGATTCTAGCTCTGATTTGTTGAAATTAACCACAAAAAATGTCGCCCATTAACTATCTTGGAGTCAACCGGCGTCCTCCGGATTGTGGGTATTTGAAACATGCCATTTTCGTTAGACTCTGTTCGACACGGGGAACCCCATTGTGGGGGGAAAAGAGTGGTCGGAGATTGTCGTAGGAATACAAGCCACACACTAACAAATTGGATATAATTATATTACCGTTGGCTCGGCTATTCCTCGAAACTAACTGCTTCCTGCTAAGTGAACCCTGAGAAGACCCTTACATCCAACATTATTATTGAAGGATCAGTCCCCTGATTCACTTGGATGTAACATGATCCATTCATTTATTGATTCTTTCCCCCTCTTACTGTATTATTAATATTGTATAGAGCGACGAGGGACAAATCCCATTCCAATTCTCAACGGGTGATTGGTCCCCAAATTTCAGCCGATGATGAATGTGGGGAATCCGGGGCTTTGAGGGATTCTGAATCCACCTCGTTAAATTATTATTATATTAAATTTTAATCTCTCATATAAATCTAGAATTGATGTTAGCAGAGTCCCCACAAATCTCCATCCCCCTGAACTATTCATGCCTATTATTAACCCTCTATGGGTTGGGTTGGACAAACTCGGGTCTGGGTCAGGTGGGCAGCCGTGCCAACTAGTAACCAATGACTCGAGCCTCTTTCTGAGCTGCACAAATCTTCTTCAATCGGTTGGACCTTCCCTGTAACACCCACTTTCTGTCATTATGGATACTTGCGACACTACAGGCGCTAGGCAATGATACAATTGGCCAATGGTTTAGTGATAAGGGGCTTTTCTTCATCTAAAGTGTCTGAGGAATGATACATCGGCAGCCAAGTTCTCCTATTGTCATGCAAATGTTGTGTATGTACAATATATATTAAGCCTCGGCATGAGTTAATCGATTCTTGTACTCGGTAGACAGGAATAAATTTGAAGAACTAATCTGCTCGTAGTGTACCTACTACTCTGTGATCATAGGGAATAAATGTTGTAAGAAAAACGCATGTGCTTAATATATATATTCTGTATGATATTGATGTTGTTTTGCTTGCTCCCTCTAAATCTTAGAAGTATCCCATTGTACTGCAACTCTTTTCTACAAAATAAAGATGTAATATTTTCCAGAGAAGTAAAATAGATTCTAATCTTTGCATATTGGCAAAAACAATATCTTCCAGAGAGGGGAAAGGAAACTGTAAACAATAATATTGTGATAAGGATATAAACTACACAGGAAAGGCCATATCTTACATATAGCCACAACAATTGATATACAAGCCCCAGAAAGCATCACAATGAAGTTAATACCTTTAAAAAAGTGTGGGCATGTTGATGTTGACTGAAAACTGTGGGAAGGGTTTACATTAGGGCTAATCCTAATGTTGTAAATGGAGGATGCTGACCGCACTGGTCAAACATAAAAAGTCACAAGGAGTTGTTGACACCCTATGAATAACTTATATATCAAGCAAAGGAAATTTTAGAACACTTCTGACCTCATCTACACAATTATGCCAAGAACATGAAAGTGCTTCTGGTTGATCTCAGAAACTGGATGGGTGACCAGTTTCTAAGCCAGATAATTTGCAAAGAATTCAATCAACTTGGGACCGGCAACGTCAACATGATCATACAAATCTGCATGCGTAACCCCATCCACAACAAACAGCTCCTTAGGCTCCTTTGCCTTCGCAATCGCATCCTCGCTATACCACTTTGTCGCCGCCTTGGTGCCCGTAATCATCAACAATGGCCTCGGACTAATCATAGCATTATACGCAAAAGCATCGAAATTCCCCATCAGATCCCAGCTACGGGGCAAAGCAGAGTTATCCACACCCGGATAGGGGGCTCTCTTCCGATAATAATTGAAGAGATCTTTGAATGAGTCTGGGTAGCTAGGTGGCATCTCCTCCTCCGATGGCGGCAACAAATGCACGATCGGCGCAGCCTCGCCTCCCACATCGCTGTTTCGGTCTTTGGCCGCGGCTTCAAGCTGTGCCTTTAGGATGTCGAGGCTGGAAGAGTCCTTGTCGAATCCACGTCGTGCCATGGTACCCACGCAGACGGCCGCGGAAGTCGCACACGCCTTGATGCGGAGATCGGTCTGCGTAGCGAAGGGAACATATCCGCCCGATGCGCAAATACCTAGGGCGCCGATTCGGTTGCTGTCAATATCTTTGCGGCCCACCAGGTACGTGACGGCGGATTTAATGTCCTCGACGCGCTGTGCCGGGTCCTCGAGGTTGCGCGGCTCTCCCTCGGATTCACCGTAGTGAGCTGCGTCGTATGTAAGACAGATGAATCCTGCTTGGCTAAGAACTTTGGCGTAGTTTGCGGGTGCTTGTTCCTTGATGGAGGTCCAGGGATGGGCGATTACGATGGCTGCGCCAGAGCGGTTGGGTGCGTCGGGAGAAGGGTGGTGGAGCAAGGCCACAATCTTGAGATTGCGGGAGGAGAAAGTAACTTCTTCAATAGCTATCGCCATGGCCTTTACTTGATATTTCTCTTTTGCTTTTGAGAATTTCGGCCCTTGCTTTTTTGAACGTTGCGTTGTTAGATTTTTGGGAGATATGCCTGTTTGACTGGCAAATCTGAATGAGGGGAAAATGCGAATAAAACAAAAGGCTTTGTAGCGATTGCGATCTTACTTTATTGTTAGAAAGGCGTCCCTTTAAACATGATATATGCAAAAAAAAAAAAAAAAAAGATTTGGCCCACACACATGTTCTGCAGATGTCCGAAAGATTTCGGCGATGAACATGCGATGACGTCAGGAGATGATGCCGGAACTCGTTTTATCTGACTTCTCTAAACGAATCAATTGCGAGTTTTGATAAACCAAGCTAAAAGCAAAATGTAATATCCTTATGTACTTGAGCGGAGGTTAATGGTTTATCTCCGGGAGAGGTTTATTTTTGTAATTGTCGCCTTCACAGTTTCTTTACCTTTGGCGGGTTCTGGGTTAATAGAGCTATCCTGAAGGTCATTATTGAAAAAAAAAAAAAAAAAAAAAAACTCAAAAATAACTCTCAGTATTTAAAGTTGCATCCACCTACGTATGTCTGTCTTTAAGAACATCAAGTCATTGATTGAGATATATGCTTCTCTGTACCCTTCACCATCTTGGTGTTTCAGCCTTCCAGACAACATACTTGAGGGCGTGCAATTTCTACGCAAGGTCACAACGTTAAGCTGGCTGGCAAATCCAACCTGCCATATATGCTCCTAGCACCCCAATGCAAAGCACAAACAAGCCAAAGTTCCGAATGGCGACATACGCACAGTGGAGCATGTTGTTATCATAACGTTGATTCGTAGCGTCTAACGTATTTCCTGACGGAAACTCCTCCGACGGCACTGGTTTTTCAAGGAATCTAAAGTAGCCACCACATTAGCATGGAAAATCGACCACAAGTTGTAGAATAGAAAGGGAAGAGAAAGAGAGACTCCATACTTGCAAAGAGGCTCCCACCCATCCTGCACCTTCCACTCGAGCAATCGATCCGAGGACACTGCCCCTCTGATCTTCGCCGAATGCTCCTCATAAACCCACTTCCCATTTCGAAGCAGTGACCCGTGGAAGAACCGATCAAAGCAGTCCTTTGCATATTGGGTAGCCCAGTACATATCCGCGTTGAAATAGGGCAGGACATGATAGCCAAACCCCTTCGCATGCGGAAGGACGACATTACAAAGACTCTCATACCACGAGTCTACCTCGCGATAGTTGAGGATCACCTTCGCCTCGGGGTATGCCTTGATGAGCTCAGTGGCAAAAATCGCACAAGGCTGGTCGGTAACAGCTTCTGCATGGCCCAATAGAGCATCAAAATCCTCCCGTCCTAGAGAGGGATCGCCGAGATGGGTCCCCTGCACGCCGTACTTGCGTCTTGCGAGAAGTGCCCACTGTTTCCACATCATCGGTTTCGTATCACTCATATCAAATCCGTGGTAGACATGATCATAGCCCAGCATCACTAGCGCCCGTCGCAGGGAGTCGGTCCCAGAGCGGGACATGCCAAGGGCTAGAACCTGCATGGGCCTTTCCCGGGTCCTTTTTGGAGGCTCAGGGATCGCGTAGAGGTATCGTTCGAGGAGGCTCATTGTGCGGTATAGGTTCTTGGATGAGATTGGCAGAGTGTGGTTTGGTCGAGAGGCCTTAGTGCTTCTTCAGCCTGCTTATCCCAGGGTCAGCGCAGCCGTGTGGTGTTTCGGACCTTTCCTCTTTTTGTTGGTGATCGGCATGTCGGGCATTGGGGAGCCAGACCGCTCGAGTCATGCAGCCTATTATTGGAGTCCTATAGCTTTTCTTATTGTTCATCATGGCTGCTAGAAAAACCTGAGCCTGGTATCTCGATCCAACAAGATATCAAAATTCTGTCGGTGATCCTAGGTGGAGGTCACTAAGTTCACTGGGACGGTGAATACCGTTCAAACAGAGCCTAAAGAAGCAAAAATAAAATTTTGGGAAAAGAAAAGAGCGAAAGACAAATTCAATTATGGTGAAACTAGCCAATAATCTAGGGTAGCTTAGGGTTCCACGAGGCTCAGGCGCGGAGCCAGTGATGCCGCTGCACACACACACACACACACACACTGCATGTATAAGCATCGTACCTTCGTATGTCCGAGCCGTGCTGAGCCAGCCTCCAATCATCGAGACTCTTCCGATTTTGCTGTGATCGTCTTGAGAAATGCAGCTAAACCACCTCTGCATACCCGTGGATATGACCGCGGGGAGTTCCTCGAATCGTTGACTGCCACCTTTCTAGCCATTTACTCAGCATCTGTTCAAGAATTATGATTGACTAATTGTTCTTACCCTAGGGTCATAAGAACACAAAAAAAAAAAAAAAACAATGTTAATTTTACTCTCTGCTAAACTTCACAATACTAAAAATGAGACCGAGTCGTGTGCTCCAATCATAATATTTTGAGCCCACAATCGTCAATATGGCCGGATGGCTGGCGTAACAGGAAAAGAAGGACTACTTAGAAGGAAAGAAGAAAATCGAATAATCCCTAAAAGAAAATGGGTGTCTGGTTGTCTGGTCAGTTGGAGAAGCGAAAAGACCTTCCTGACACGGGAGTTGAGTGAATGTTTCCTAATGATCTTAAGAACAGAGAAGATGGGCCGCGCTTCTTGATTCAGGATGAATGAGTTAGTTTGAATGTGATCTAATAGTAAACTTATTGATATGGCCCATCCTAGTCATACCTCCACTGACATACAGGATGCTGCTCCATATCCGGTCTCTAATGCCTAGGGGATATATTATTGTAGGTGGTTATTATGTATCTACCACTTAACTACTCCCCACCTCAATCACGCATACATTGAAGGGGGTCATGGTGGTAATACACTGAGAAACTGAATTAAATAAGACCCTGGCTGGTTCCCAGGCGGGAGGTTCCAATCATTATCAACAATATGATTCATTACCTCATCTGAGCATGAGGTTACTACTTTAGGCTCATTTGGGAGTAACCAAATACATTCTACCATGATTATTTTAAAAGACAAAATGTGATTGGAATAAAACTCTACCCTACTATTCCCCTCATCGGCATATCCTCAAACCTGGTTCCTTGCCTTAATTGCAGCAGGAATATTCAGCTCCTCTAGCCTGTACCGCTTGCAGGCAATATGATACATGACGTATCCCTGCATGAACTGTTCGATATGCCGCGCAAGCCCCTTGTCAGCTGCACATGTAGCCCGTATTTTCTGTACAACTGCGACAGCCTCGTCTTTGATATGATGCAACGATTGGAGCGAGCTAAGATTATGCAGCTTAGCATGGCTGCATACGAAACCCGGGAAATCCCCGGGTTTGATCTCCTCCTTGTAAAATGATAGGATGTCATTGACATAGCCGAGAAAGAGCATGATATTCGGCACGGCTGCGAGATAGATCTCCAGCTTCGTGGCCTCAGGGTAGGTATCTTCCGGGAAACAAAAGAAAGCGAAAGGCTCGGCAACCCCGGTCTTCGCTCGAAAAAATACGAGGTAGTCCGATGCTTCTTTGACCAATGTGATGCGCTGGCTTTGATTCTCCTCGATGGGAATGGAGGAGAGAAACTCAAGCGTCCCTTTAACGATCATGTCGCCACCAAAGCTGCCGAATAGTCGACATTGATCTCCCAGATGAGCCGTAAAGCCAGTCAAAAGGCTGTGGCCCTGCGGCTGACCCAGCGCCAATCTACTCGTGTACATCTGGAGATCACTGCAGAGTTCTTTCGCAAGATCATCGATGCTGATGACATACGACGCGTATGTGGCGATAGCTTCTTGTACTTCAGGTGATACATAGGGGTATCCATAGGTTGTGATTCTTACACCTGTTTTGATGTAGGGCTGAATCTGACTTATCACGGCGGGCGAAACTCCATTTGCCTTCAGACGAGATTCGACCTGACTCTGGAGGGCCTCCAAATCGGAATCTTGTTTTGGGGCTTGGAAGGAGATATCGTGAAGTAGGCTGTTGACGATCGTCTCGTATTCCTCCCGTGTGCTGGGGTTACTTATGGAGACTTTGTTGTCTCCTGGTGCCTCCTTTGGCAAGAGAATTCTGGAAGCCAGGCGGAGCTGGGATACACAAAATAGAATCGAGATAATGAAGAGGGCAGGAACAATGTAACGAAGAGGGAAGATAGAGGAGGTGCTTAGTGGAAACCAGTTCGTAGCATAGTTCCTCAGGTTGAGGATGGTACCTGCTTGAGACGCTGCCTGGTTCATAGCGATAATAAGCATTCTATCAAATTACTGACAGCATTGGGGTCTTGCTTACCATAATGGATGCTTGAGTGCTTCGTCTGTCTTTCAGAGTTTTGGATTAACGCGGAGATTGTATCCGAAAACGAGGGAAACTGAGCGCACTTAAATATGATTATAATAGCACCCTTTCCTAGACCATTGCAATCAGGCTCAAACTTCCTTGAAAGACGAAGTATCAACACCACCACCATCCGGAGCTCAGGAAATGACCACGCTCCGCACTAGCAAACTCTGAAGCATAAGGATGATAATACTACACCCAATCCTCTCAAAGTGTATGGACAATGGAACTGCAAGGCTAGCTAGAGCTTTACTCTACCTCGTTTATGTGAGCCTAGCTGAAGTAAGCCATAGATATCTCGGCTTGGGTGTTGTGTATATGCAAAAGGGTGCATCGGGCACCGTCATAATCATCCATATTCCCCACTCTGGTGTTCTTCTGGTGTCTCTATAGGGGAGCGACAGAGCGTGGGCAAAAGAGAGTGGAAAAATATCACCCAATTTGGCAAGTGGACTTACTCAATAGCGTGCTGAAGCTGCTCATCCATCCCAATGCCATGCACTGTGAGATCAATATACGCCTGTTGATTGGAAGCCTAGAGATGCTCAGGTGCAGGTCTGAAGGGAATAAAGGGACCAAAGAGAATATCTTTCAGCTCACCACACATCTAGAGGCCAAAAATCGCGCACCTGTGACGCCATTATTCGTTTTTCTTGAATGGTAGGGAGTACTATGGAGGTGTCGGCGAACTCCGGCATTCTTGGAGCAGGTGTAGACTTAAATACGCAGTGTTTGGCCACGAAGATCACTCTCTGCAACGACAAAAAATAACACAAACTTCACATTGCAAGCGCAAAATCACCTCAGAATGAACACCACTGACCAGGTTACTTCACTTGGTGAAGCCCTCCCCTCTCTACCCAGCCGAATGACTGATTTCCATTGGAGTGTACCCCTCACCATTCTCACTTGTATCTTTGTGTACAAGCTGGTATGCCCAAAAGGCACCACCGCATCCCTGCCTCCAGGTCCAAAGCCTCTCCCCATCATTGGAAACGTTCATGAGATGATCAGAAAGGATCCTATGAAATGCTTCCAAGACTGGCACCAACAATACGGACCGATGGTGACCATCCGTTATGGGAGTCGTCTGGTAATCAGCGTGAGCTCATTCGACATCTGTCACGAACTGATGGATAAACGCGGAGCCAAATATAGTTCACGACCTCGTTTCATTATAGCCTCAGAGCATATGACAAAGGAATTGAACCTGGCAGTAATCCCTTACAATGAGCGCTGGAAACACCATAATCGCATTGCAACCACCCTGCTTGATCCTACTATGACCAAGAGATACCGACCCATTCAGGATTTGGAAAGCAAAAAAGTGTTGTTCGATTTACTGTCCTCTAATGACTTCACCAAAATCCTCACTCGATTTTCCGCAAGCCTGGTGCTCACTCTAGGCTACGGCATACATCTTCCAGACAATAACCGCAGCGAGCCCCATGAACTCCTCAAGATCAACCAGCACCCCTTTGAGGCCTTGGGGAATATGTACTGTCAACTAGTGGAGCTCTTCCCCATTCTCGACCTGACTCCAACCTTCATGGCCCCATGGAAATGGAACGCCGCCAATGCTGAGCGCGAAACCACAGCCTTCCACATGAAACATCTGGGAATCGGAAAATCTCATTCAACGTCTTGGAACTGGATTCTGGAAGCCATGAAGTCCCAAGTCGGACAGACCATGTCAGACGAAGAGATCGCATATCTGGTGGGAACACTAGAGCAGGCCGGCTTCGAGGCAATCCTTACAGTGATCAGACTCCTTGTCAAAGTTATTGTGTTGAACCCGGAATGCATGCGCAAAGCACATGAGGAGATTGATCGGGTCGTCGGAACCGAGAGACTTCCCAATTTAGACGATCAGTCAAACCTGCCGTACATAGACGCCATGATTACCGAAGCCATGCGATGGCAGCCACCTACCCCATTCGCAATACCTCATTCAAACACCGAAGATGATGAGTACATGGGATATAGAATCCCCAAGGGGGCCATGGTGATTCCGAATATCTGGGTTATGGCCTATGACGCCAACGACTTCCCTGACCCTTTTGAATATCGGCCTGAGCGGTGGCTTCAGGACCACCCGGCTCAGCATAGCTCATTTGGTTTCGGACGGAGGATCTGCCCCGGGAGACATTTGGGATATAGCAGTGTTTTTCTCGCCATTGCACGGATGCTTTGGGCATACAAGTTCACGCATGCGTTCAGAGATGGGAAGCGAGTCGAAATTGATCCGTGGGATCTAAAAATGACCTTTACGGCTGCGTCACGGGAATTTGAGGCTGAATTCCATGTGAGAAGCCCGAAGCATCAAGAGATTATTGAGACGGAGTGGAGAGATACGGAAAAGAATGTTGGGGCTATTCTCGAGGATATCCGTCCCAGGAGAGCTCATTGAGCTGAGGTTACACCGAGTCCCCCCGGATATATTTCGTTCAAGGATTTTTATTTTCAGCTCAGTGTCCTCAAATAGTTACAGAAGTTCCAGAACAACATAGTAGTATGCCAATATATTGATTACACTGCCAATTCTAGTACATTCAGCAGAGGGTGCGAAGGGGTGAGGATTGGAAGATACATGAAAAAGTATGCAAGAAAATACAAGTAATCAATGCATGACTATTAGGCCATTGTAAAGTGTCAATCATTATGACTGTGATAGAGATTGCGTTCGTCGTCTTTTCTTTTTTGGTTCACTGGAAGAACTCTCGTATATACTCGTAAGTTCCGTGACTGTACTCGATTTCTCCACCCCCGACTGATCGGAGGAGGGCAAATCGCCTTCAGGTTGTGTATGTGGCCGTACACGGGAGAGAAGTAGCTTAGCAAAGGCTGCAGCAGTGGCTGCTGCGTACCTTTGCCATCTATTGTTCTTGTGAGAGTCACAATAGTCACAGATCCCACGGATGACAAGGCACGGAAAGATGTTCATAACACCTGCAGCTTCCATCTCGAAGCAAAGGATATTATGATCTTTCCCGAGCTTGTCCCGTGTTTTTGCATCCTTGATGAGTTGATTCCCCGACGCTATCGTACCATAGTGAATTTGTGGCTGACACGAAGTTCTTGCGGGCCTGACTCGGATGCGGTTAACGTCACAGCTTACGCAGCTAGGGCTGTCATTGGGGTGTGGGTAATCCGATGCGTACAACACATCATGTTCCTGGCCTAAGTAGCCATAATTCGGGTCTTTATTGTGAACGTCTTCTATGTAGGGTTGGAGAGGCTCAAGTGAAAGCTGTGGATCCGACCGCATCTCGCTCAATACCGATCTCAGGGCCCGTGGTGGAGCGTGCAAGTGACCATTCATTTCAAACCGGCCCTGCTCAAGTGTCTTCACCATATCGTAGGGAAGGACACCTACTTTATTACCGATCGGTGTGCTCACTACAACATCCCCAAGTCGAATATCGGCGTCGTCGGACGGAACCCCTCCTCCAATTCCCACCACAAGGCAGAATTGTATGTGTCTACAGGTTCGTTTCATATTTGAGGCCACAGCTGCAGCGGCGGTAGTGCCATACTCCCCATCGGGAAGGCAAGTGGCGACAATGTTATGCCTGCCCATACACCCGAAGGCGTAAGAGTTGGCATCATTTGTAGGGGTTGACACATCCTCATGGACGTTGTCGAAGAGCATACGAACTGCCCTCAACTCTTCGTGAAGTGCGCAGATGACCCCAACTGTGTAGTGTGTAGTGTTTCGAGGTGAGAGTGATCGAACCTGCCGTGACTGTAGTTCTGGGGTAAATGAATCTAAATAGAATTGGCTAGAACCGGACCTAGTTGTATTATTAGTGTCAATAGGAGTTGACAAGACTTGGCTATTTCTAAGCTCGTTATCTAGCGATAACGCCTCAACTTCGTTCTTTGGCTGTGAAGGAGACCTTTGGGGAGGTCCTTTCTCAGGCCAGTACCATGGGTCAGTCGAGTTAAAACCAAAGATAACAGCACCACGGGGCTCCTTCATGATTGTCGGTCCCTGTAGCGATTGTGCTGGTTGGGAAACCATATCTTTAGGAAGGAGCACTTGGATGACATCAGAATGTCTGTTTCTATCCCTTATGTGGCATTTACATCTTAATTGACCGTCATGTGGAAAGTCCCAGGTTATTTCGTCCGTCAGTCGAGCTGGGATGCTGTGAGGGTCACAACAGTTGATTGTCATAATCTTCTCAAGATCCGCACGGCAGACGGCCAGATAGGATTGTCCTTTGGGCACCGTTTCCCACCTTGGGCATGCATCTAGTGGCTTAATGAGGTCACCAAATCTGCGACCAAAAAGGACAATCGCAGATATTGAGCGCACGAAATCTACCCAGGACATCCCCGTAGTATCCAACTTTGTTTGCCTGGCATAGATAGGATCTCCCCCAGTAGCAAGGTCATTAAAATCCCATCCTTCAATACATGATCTAGGTCTGGATAAACCAGTATCACCGCCAACGATAGCCCCCTGGTGGTCAATCATTTTCTCCAAAAGCTCGTAAAAATGGGTGACATGGTCTTGAAACCGCATAGGCTCCTTGGTGTCGGTATAGGTTTCCAGCATCATATTACTTGGGGTAGCGAGAGACTGCGCAGCCGAGTGCGCTTGGTAGGGTTCCGGATACACCATCTTCGACGGATCAAAGATCTTAGCAGAGGAAAATTCATTCAGACTGTCATACTCCAAGGCTGTGCGGACTAGATGTAGCAGGGCACTAGTTCCATTGACCAGCCAGCCACGCTTGTCTTCTTCATCCCATAGGAGCACAAATTTCTGAGCGATCCATTTCAACTTCCACGCATAGCCGTTGCGAGTCACACGTGGCGAGATGTCCTTTCGGCCAATAATGAACTTGGGTCCCCCTGTTAAAATCTGCCCCATGTATATTGATGTATTTGATAGAGGCGAGGACGCTGAGGCCTTGGGTAGCCTTGAATTCTGAACGCTATAGTGGGCAGCATTGGCACCTGATTCGATTTTGTCAGTACAATACTGCTGCCCCATTCAAATTCAAATCGACAGAGATATCCAGACCTGCCAGGAATTGCATATCCGAGCACCACCCGAGAATATGTCGTGAGCACTGCAGGTCACTCATGGTAACCCTCGTCTCGCACAATCCCATACCTGCATTGTATGAGATTCTATCACCGTCATTAGTGCTAAGCAGGTGCCACCATATGATATTTTCGTCACTATCAACTGGGACAAGCATGGTTGAGATTCCTTTAATGAAAAGATTGCCAGCGAAAGGCTGGACGCAGCATGTTTGCGCAAGCGCTGCCATCATAATCAGTGGTATCTCCAGTCCAACGGAAGAAACTGATCGCCGTGAAATTGGATACCCAGCCACAACGAGGGGATTCTTGAACAACCCGTACCAACAATCGCCATTGCGTGGTGTCGTATGGCTGGCGTTCTGGTAGGTCACGTACGCGATGTCGCATCTTTTAGCAAAAAGTCTGTCATCCAGGTTCTTAATCACTGGCTTGATGTATGCGATTTGGTCTTCAAATGGGGACGATTGGAGTGCGGCTCCCATCCAGACTAAAATTTCCGATACCTCCACGATATGGTTTACGAGACCAATGATCTGGACCCTAATAGATGATCCACCCTCCCTATATTTACGCCATGACGTAGCCCGAAGGAATGTAGCTTCCGGCAAGTAGGCTACTAAATAGAAATTAGTCTCAGAGCTCCCTCAATTGAAGCGATGCTGAACATTGCTGAACTTACATGGTTCTCCACCCTTTTTGAGCACATTCGCAATCAACTCCATCACGACCGGTCCAATGCGCGGCCAGGTCTGTCGTACGTAGTCACCACACGTTGATGCCTGAATAGCCATTCCTGAGCCCGTTAGTACAATAGCTTCTCTTATTGCAACTTCCGGGGGCACTTTATATCCTTGTTGCTCAATGAATAACTTTGGATCCCAGTCGATTTCGAGGCAAAAACTCTCCCGAGCCAGCTTTGGATAAGACGGGAAGATTTGGTAAATAGAATTCCGAATATCGTCAATCACGCTCGGTTCTGATTGTGAGAGGATGCATTCTCGATGTAGGTCTTGAAGAAAGCTCTCAAACGCAGGCATTGACACCAGGAGATCTCTATAAGTCCAGGCCACAGAAAACTTCTCCCTATCCTGAGGTTGGCTTTTTTTAGAATGTCTTTGGCCATGCGTGCCTTTTGCTGCAGACGGTACCGGGCTAGAGTGCTGGACTTTGTCTTCTGGGCCATGCTGCTGCCTCTTGTCCTCCCCTAAAGATAGGTTGTCGGCCACGGGTTGGGCATCCCTTTGTGAAATCTGTCCCAAGACTATATCTCTACAAGTAGACGCGATTTCCCTAATCAGAGTAATGAGGCGGCTGGAACAACAACAAGACTTAATGACTCGAATGGACACCGGTCTTACCTACGGTTTGTCCCGATCAAGTCACAGAGGTGATTGTGATAGGCTGCTAGCTTGTAAACCCGTGAAAGGCCCTTGTAACTGAGACTCAAGGACAACGATGCGAGCAGTCTCGGAAGCGCATTGTATACTTGGTCGAGGATATCCTCACTCGTCACGTAGGCAGTAATTGAATCAGCAATCTCTTGTGAGATCAGAGCAGTTATCTGGGCATCCTGGTCCGAATCCACTAAAGTGGAAGTCCCCCGCTTTTTGTCAGGTACTTTTACACCCCAGGGATGCATGAAGGGCAAGCAGTTGACCCTCTGCCCGCCGCCTCCTTAAAGCAGCAAAAGGAGATACAGCAAATAAAGCAAGAAGGGACAGAAGGGAAATATTAAAATCAAGGCTCGTCGCGCAGGTTAGAGGCGCGGGGTTAGCCACTCAGCCACAGCGCCAGCCCATTTGGCGCCATCATTTCGTCTGCCAATCATTTGGCGTTCGTACTCGAGCGACAGGCAATGCCGCGCGCCTTTTATGAATCCCTGTGTTTCCCAGCAATTTTTTACTTACTCCCTCGAAACATCCATAAGAAAATGGGTAGTCGTCGAGGTCGGAGCAGGAAGAGCCCCATCAACCCCTCATTGCGCTCCAACCGAGGTATCTCGCGTTCTGGATGTGATAAAACTGGGGGAAATACCCCCAACACAACTTATGCACCCTTCACCCTTAACGCGCTCAGCCTGAACACCACGTTCACTTTTACACACCAGTAGGTAAAGTATCCATCCCCAGCTAGAGACCGATGGATCCCGAACCGAACGCAGTCATCAGTACCTCCACGCCCAGCGGAATCACCACTATCCTCCTCAACCGGCCACAACGACGAAACGCAGTGGACCCAGCCACCGCCAAGAAGCTCTATGAAAAAGTGATCGAGTTTGAAAACGACCCGGCACAGAAAGTATGCATTCTCGCCGGTCAACACGGCACATTCTGCGCCGGAGCCGACCTTCACGAAGTCGCTGAAATGCGACCGTCAGATACGTCCCAGGAGAACACGCAGCCAGTCAAGAACGGGAATCTAGGGCCGATGGGTCCCTCTCGGCTCCAGGTCAAGAAACCCATCATCAGCGCGGTGTCAGGGTTTGCCGTAGCCGGTGGTCTTGAGCTGAGCTTGCTCGGGGATATCCGGGTCGTGGAAGAGGACGCTGTTTTTGGTGTGTTCTGTCGGAGATGGGGCGTACCGTTGATCGATGGTGGTACCGTTCGTCTGCAAGCGATCGTCGGCCTTGGACGCGCCTTGGATATGATCTTGACGGGACGACCTGTGGGTGCGCAGGAGGCGTTGGCTATCGGTCTTGCAAATCGAATAGTTCCCAAGGGAAAAGCTCTGGAGGAGGCAACAGCAATTGCGACCCAGTTGCTGTCATTCCCGCAGCTTTGTATGAATCTAGATCGGGCTTCATGCTATTACAGTGCGTATAATGCGCGCTCCATGGAGGATGCATTGCGGAATGAGTTTCAGCATGGCGTTGAGGCCATCACTGCAGAGAGTATCCAAGGCGCTGGGAAATTTAAATCGGGAGAGGGAAGACATGGGAAGTTTACCGGTCTGACCAAATTGTAATGTATTTAGGATGATCTACCTACAAATAAGTGCTATTTCTAGGTTTCTCCCTCCCCTGGCCAAACCAAATGACGATCAATGAAAACAAATTCCGTTCTCAGACTAGTTATCGGGCGAAAGAGAGATCCTGCGCAGCCCCTACCCCCCCCCTTCACTCATTCAACAACATAAGAACATAAGAACATCCTTCAAATCCAATCCAGACTCTTCCAGTGGTCAGCCAGAGGCTTAGGGCCATAAATGATCTTGTCCGGTGCTGATGGCGTCACGCGAATCTTAACATACTTGTCGCCCTTGAAGAAATACGCGTCACCAGTCGTGCTACCAGGAACGGGCAAGATAGCATCAACGGAATCAAAGCCAGCCTCAGTCAGCCCGGGCCACTGGGCCGCAATCTCATCGGCACCATGGAGAATCGCATTGGTCTTGATATTGACCCGAACATATTTCGTGCCACGGAAGAAATACACCTCATCAGCTTTTCCCGGCACATTCATCGCAGCATCGATAGTATCGAAGCCAGTCGTCTCCAGACACTTCAGACGCTCGGTGATTTTCCAAGGTCCACCGACAACCGTGTCATCGGTCTTCTCGGGAACAACTTTGATCTGGGCAAATTGGCCTCCAAAGAAGAAGTAGCCCTGGTCGGTGGTCCCCTGGACTGGGAGGGCCGCCTCAACTGTTCCAAACCCTGCCTTCACGAGAGAGGGCCAGTATGGAGCGAGTTTGGCCGGTCCGAAGGTGATTTCATCATCGTCATATCCGGGGGTAAATTTGACTCGTGCGTAGCGAGTTCCTCCGAAGAAGTAGACTTGTTTATACTCTTCATGATAAAATGCGGCGTCGACCATTTTGTCTCGTTTCGAAAGGTTGAAAAGAGAAATGGGGTGATGTGATGTAGATTTATATTGAGATAGAGATTTGCAGAGGATTGTAGTGCTCGTTTGGTTTGCTGGTTGGGAAGGAATATGGATGAGGACGAGAGGCCGGTATTTATACCCGATTCCCAGATCCCAATTCAACTTAGGCCTCAAGGCATATGTGATCTATTTCCTGTTTTCAATGGCAGATCCTTACTTGATTTTCGTGATGATACTTCTAGCCGGAGTAAAGTAGTGGCGTGAGAAGAAGGGGCTAGATGGGTGATTAACCAGATCTTACGCCGGTAGATCACCTCCTGGGCGAGTTTCGTAGCACAATCTATTGGTAGAGTGGGACCTTTTCATCCGCGATTAGCATCATCATCACCACTCCTCTTATGCACGAGTATCACACAAGAGATCCTAGCTCGGTTTCTGTGGCTTGCGTTCCCCGCATAATTGAATTTTACTCAGCAGCACTCCATTGACCAGGGTCAGCATTCAATGGACCGCACGGATGCGGTGTACCCATTTGTGACATCACTTCCTTCGATTACTTCAATTCGAGATCCTGTGCTCCCCGGAGTTCTGTACAACCTGTGTGATCTCACCGGCATTCAATCTCCATCTTCGCCAGCTTGGGGTAAGATGTCATGATGGACACTCCGAAATGTTTCTCCGGTGATGGTGGCAAATCCAAAGCACGTCAGCGACGACACCAGACGAGTTAATTTGTCTACAGGAAACTTGTTTATTTTGTCCAGCTATTTCCCCTAAAGGAAGCAGGCCTCCCCCATTGCATATACATCCAGCGAGTCCCTCCCTTCAGGCCCCGGATCGAAACTCAGCTGAGAAGATTACGCGTCCTATTCACCCAATTCCTGAGTGGGAGAGGTAGATCTGGGTCGCATGAGAAAAAGAAGGCAAGAGAGCAAGAAAAAGAAAGATGAAAAATGCACCAGCCAGCTGATGAGAGCATTTGCCTCTAAACCTATTCCAACTAGACATTACAAAACGAGTGCAGGTGCATGTTCAAGTCAATTAATGCACTTGCGATGGACAATCGAAGACCCTGTTTCATGGTACTCCTCTTTGGTGATCCACATTCGCTGAAAGGTGGACAAAGTCGCGAGAATCGATCCGCCGATCCAAACCGAATGGTCACGATTAGGAGGGGCAATGACTTGAATCTTGGCCAGTGGAGGGACCAACGCAGACATTTCCTTTCTCATCCGGTCACATAATCCGGGATACATAGTGTTTCCTCCGGACTAGCAAAGGTTTTTTTTTTTTTTTATTAGTCTGGGCCCTTTTACTTTTCACACTGTTCAACATGGATAATCCCATGATGAAAAGGACAAGAGACTAGAAGGGAAGAGTCAAAACACTCACTAGAATAATATTCATCCAAAGATCCCGCCGCATGTCAATATCACATTGCATGACCGTTTTGGCAACCATAGAGTGAATGCCGTCTCGGTCGATTCCCAAAAGAGAGGGCTGGAAGAGCGCTTCGGGGACCAGGAACCGCTCCTCGCCAATAGTGATGATGTGTCCATCCGGGAGCTCATATGATTCCTCCAAACAGCGACTACGACATGCGGTCTGAATCTCCTGCTCCGTATCCAATGCCACATAGCAGGTCTTCTCTTTGATATCGCGGACGATCTCACTCCCCGCCGTTGTGGGCAGGGAAAACTCCCGATGGACCAGCTGCGCCGCCAGCGCATGGGTCAGGTCACGACCACCTAGGTCCAGACGGGATATTGCCCGAGGCACCGTGAATCCCTCGTAGATAGGCACCGTGTGGGTGACACCGTCCCCGGAGTCAAGGACAATTCCTGAAACGCGCCCCGAGGTGAAGAATGACAGCACAGCGCCCAGAGAGACATAGAACGCGGGCGCATGGAACGTTTCAAAGAAGATATGTGCCGTCATCTCGCGGTTCATCTTAGGGTTAAACGGGGGCTCAGTCAGCAGCACAGGATGATTTGTGGGGTTGACGCAAAGCTTCTGGTGATATAGATAAGACCATAGTTTCTCCATGTCTCCCCAGTTGGTTACGACGCCATGCTCAATAGGGTATTGGAGAGCGAGGAGGCCGCGCTTCGATTGGGCTTCATCCCCGATGTACGAGTCATTATGGCTTGTGTCGAAAAGAATACTAAGGATACATTAGTGACTCTTGAAGGGAAAGGAGGGAGGGAGGTAGTGTAAGATGGGAAGAGTCCTTACCTATTGTATTTTGTTTTACCAACAACAGAGGCTAACAAGATGATGATGAGGAGGAGGAGCAGTGTTAGTGATTGCTTTCTCAAGTGTAATAACAGCAGCCGCGCGAAGGAGAAAGGGAGGTCTTACGGAAGGCTGCAGTAGGAGCATCGTAGCCCGCAAAACCCGCCTTGCATGAGCCGGAACTAAGGAGTAGGATAGTCCCATTAGCCTCCCAATATCACCAATACTGTGGTAAAGGAGCAGAGCATACTAACTCACCCATTATCAATGACCAGCGGGGCCACCTCATCAACCCCTTGCGAGAAATAACCGTCAGTCCTGATTTTGGAGATCATGGTGGACGAGGAATGGGAGAGCGGTACCTTCCATCTTGATCGCAGATCGAGAGTAGAGTAAGACCTGTCTGATAGTTAGGCCTGTCCCCAGTCTGGCGTGGGTACACCGATGAATGCTGCCTAACGCACTAAGCCCTGCCCTAAGCAGCGAGTGGGGGAGGAATGCGCATGGATGTCGCATTCCTCCCTGGATCGATCCAGGTTACAGAGCACACACCCACACCTTGCATGGAACGGGGAGGAAAGGCAAGGGAGGACACAGAGACACAGAGCAGAGGAAACCACAATCAGGGAATCTGGTTGAACAAACCTGGGACCGGGAATTAGAGAGCCACTTCTTGGGCTCTGGACAGAGTTGTGTACCTGAACCTTGGGTGAAAGCCCCGCATCGGGATTATTATGATTTCGGAGACAAAAAAGCAAAAAAGATCACAACAACAACAACAACGAAATTCTATTATGATTGAATAATACAATAACCAAATCAGAGGGGGTCAAGTCAAAAGTACCATGCTGAACACCTGGCAAGGTAATAATGGAGCGAGCGCTACTCAAAACCTGTTCCTTCTCTGTTGTCTTTTTGGGGGGTTTTTTTCCCCTTTATACGAATTCTCCATCTTTTGAGGACATCAGTGAAAAGTGATAGCTACAGGACTATATCAAAGTTAAGCTTTAAGTTATCGGGAAGACCTCGAGTGGGTACGCTTGTGACATTCTTAGAGGAGAGAGAGGAAGAAAAGGGGGAAGGGGAAGCCACAAAAGGGAGTCAAAAATTGGATCCTGAGGCAGGAGCACTTAAACCCCTCCCAGATTGGGTTAGCGTTTTTAGTAGCCAGATTTTCTTCAGTAAAATAATGTTCACCGTTCTATCTGCACAGGTACTCTCCTCTCAATTCACCTTCCCCAGGCAATCAAGCGACGACAGTATGGTAAGTATTGGCTATCTGGGGTATGCCTTTGCTCGGTTTTCTCGGCCTCAGAGTGTGTCTGTTTTTCGCAGGAAAGTCTACTGGAGTCTTCCTATCTATTTAGCTAAGACCATATCTCTTCTACTTTCAGCCCTAATGTTGTTCCAAATGGATTATACTGGGCAATCAAAGCTCCAAAAATCATGGTAATATCTACAAGAGCAGAAAATATAACTGAAAATTCTGAAACACCTTTCATTGACTATTAGGTGAAAGTGATGATACTTGAGTAGATACTTGGACCCCTGCAAGTTGTCTAGAAATTGCCTAGTGTTCGCTCCTTCTTTTGCTCATTGTGAATGCACCTGTAGACCATATTAGGTAGGTAACACCAGGATATGGGCTGCCGCAAGGGAACCATAATTGATGTGGACCTTCATTTACAATGCGTTCTATAGAATTAGAGTGAGTAAAAGTCAGCCTTCAACCTAATAAATCTGCTCTAGTACATGATCATTAGTAGCCATCATAAATAAATGGTAATATAAGGTGAATACTTACAGGTGTTTGTCTACCTCAGGCATCATTCACAACTGTCGAGCTCGGACCCTTTCTTCCCCACAAGGCTCCTCCGAGTTCTGGTCCAATCATGTCTTGCATGTGGGAACGTGGGTCCAACTCCACTTGGAAAAACCTCGGGCCATCAAAGCATTACTGTTCATCCCAAATAGGTATAGTGTATCTAGATGCTTCGTGAAGAAGATGATCCTTGTCAAACTCACTGCATGAATTATTACACCTTCATTACCTAGGGAGATCAAATTGAAAAGGTTAAGCATGTGGAATCAATGACTCTTATTAGAGTTTGCAAGGCAATAGTCTACAGCTGAGTTGGCTGAGATCCACCGTCTTCACGATCCTATTTGGCAAAGAAGATATATAGTTTTGTACTCGGGGTCGTACCTGCCCTGGAAATATATTTCAGGAACAACAATCCTTTGTCATGTGGCTCTACAACACAAACACACCGACTCAACTGTGCTCGGCAAGGGAGGAAAACGAAAGAAAGTTTTACACGAAAGCTTCAAGCCATAGATCTCATCTAGATTCAAAGGCTAAGAATAATAATAGTACTGAAGAATAAATAGAGTTTTGAAACTCCTTTGTGCCAGCCCCCCTTCTCCCCCCCCCCTTTCACAGCAGATCAAGAAAGCTCAGCCACATGATAATCATAAAGCATAAGGTTGAAAGAAAGTAGGTAGGTATCAGTGATTTGAAAATAAATTATATATACCAACACAGTGGAGAATCGTCAAGCTAATAATAGAAATAGAAAAAAAGAAAAGAAAAAGTATTATTTTTTTTTTCCGGGTTTTTACGGGTCATTTCATTTCATTCATGAATTATACGTTGAGATGTCATCGTGGTTCGTGAATATCCTCCAACCCTTGTGAGTGCGAATTTCGCGCCGTAAACTCCACCCGCGTGCCATCGGAGCTGACACTGATCTCGGATACGCCAGACGTCACCCGCGGACGCTGCAGGGGGTCCTGTGCCTCCTCATCCTCGGGGACTGTCCCACTCGGCAGAACGGGAATCGTTGAAAGGCTGGACACGTTGCGTTGGTGGCCTGGTCGTGCAGATGAGCTATTGGTGTCTCCGTCCTCGGGCTCGGGAATGTCGGGGGAGACCGGGGATACGTATGCGACCTGGGGACTCCGGGGCGCGGACGTTAAATAGGGCTGGTTGTGGTCTGTGGGAAGCTCAACGGGGGGGAATGTGTTGAATGCGGCTTGTTGCGCCGGCGAAGGGCGTAGTTGGAGTGGTGGAGGATAGAGATTTGGTTGAGTTGGGGCTGGAGGCGGGCCGTTCGATGCATTTACTGGAGAGCATGAACGAGAGGAGTTAGTATCCATATGAGGGTTTGAGAGCAAACGGAAAAAAAGGGGAGAATTTCACGACATGTAGGTCAAGGAAAGAAGAACAACATACAGGGCATTTCGTAGACGGGATTGCTTTGAGTTTCGGTGATCGTCGAGGGAGGAATGGGAACAATGTGATCATTGTATCCCGTCGACGAGACGGTCTCAATAGTGTCTTTGGCTGGATCGCCGGCCATCTGCATCCACTGCATGATGCGGTGTCCGCGGCTGCCAGAGACCTCACTGGTGCGTCGTGAACGACCGTTCTTCTTGCGACGGCGCAAGAGCCAAAATACGAGCGCCGAGGTGAAGAGGAGGAGCCCGAGGAGGACACCGATGATGGCGCCCGCCCAGGCGGGGAAGCTGGAGCCTTGAGGCTCGGGAGTCGCGGAAGGGATGACGGTGGGCGTGATGGTGGCATTGTACGGGTACCAAGTTGCGATCGTTTTGGTGTATTTGGTGGAGAAGACGTCGGCCAGAGACTCGTTGGTCCACGATTCGGGGACGGTTTGTGTTGCGGCGCCATTGGGACTGCGGTAGTGATAGAGAAATTAGTGGGGAGAAAGCCAAAAAAAAAAAAAAGGAAGGGGTTGTGGATTCGGGGCAACTTACTCTCCACCAATTTGGGCCGAGACCAAGCTGGGCACTTGGTACTCGCTCCACTCTGTCGGATCATAGGTATTCTGGAATTCCCCGGTGTTGAGGTTAAACACCTGGATCACTTCGACACAGTCTGTCCGAGCCGATCCCATGCCACCCAGAACCAGCATCTTGTCGGGATAGGGCTTGACGCATTTATGGGACTTGCGACCATGGCTGGACACTCCACTGTAGAGCTTAATCCACACGAAGGACGGGAGAGAGAGCACGTAGACATCATCGATGGGCGCATCATCGGGGCTGAGGCCCGAGTATCCTCCGTAGATATAGATGTTATGGGAGGAGCCATCGGAGGCGCTGGCATAGACGGAACAGAACTCCGTCAACTGTGGAGGGATATCCCCCGATGTCTCTTGAAGGTACCTGCAGGTTCGCATGAGAAAAGGGGCGCGTTCGGAGCACGAGAGGGGCGTCTGCTTACCACTGGCCGCTTGCAATGTCGTAGACGGACACCGTCTCCATGAAAGTGGGACTGATCTGTCTGCTCTGCTGGGTCTGGTTGGCGGTCAAGATCCCGAATTCAGCCAGGGACTCCGGATAGATGACGCCTCCGACGACCACCAGAGCTCCAGAGTCGGACACGGGAACCCAGACAGCCTCCGCGTTGGCTCGAGCCCGAACGTACGAGGGCAGGGTAGAATTCGTCCACTCGCTGTTCCACTCGCCCGAGAAGTCGACTTCGATCATCGTCTGGGCGGCGCCTGGGATCGAATCCCCATTGTAGATGGGACCCCAGCCTGGGGCGTGCGCTCCGCTGAAATAGAATCCTCGGTTCTCGCTCGGTGCTGAGACTCCTGCGCCGTTGGTGACGAAGCGAGTCACATTGCCGGGGCTGGCGTAGCCAAATCCAGGCTCCCAGACTGGCGCATCGTTGGCCTGGTACTCCTCATATCCCAGGATGTCTTGCCCACCAGGAGGGAAGTTGTAAGCATCAGTGTTTGTGGGAAGACCCCTACAGGAAGTTGGGTTAGCTGGATCTCTCTTTCTTTCCTTTTCTCTTCTCTTTTTCGGGGAATATTTGAGTGGGATGGGCTGCATTACCCATAAAGCCAGAACATATAGTCGTTGGCTAGGAGCGCTCCGTCCGTGTAGGGCGGAGCGATGTTATTCCCAGTACCCCCGGGTGTCTTAGGCATGGTGCCGAATAAGCTGCTGAGATTCGTGGTGGTCGTGTCGAATGTGGTCGAAAAGTTGAGATACCATAGTGTCCCATCGGATATGTCTGCATGGTGAGCATAAGGCTACCACCCCAAGTCAATCCTCCTCCCAGGGAAGAGAAGAGCCTACCTGCAATCAAAGGATTACCGAATTCATAGGTGCTGTTGCGATGGCGTCAGATCCTGTCGATCGCAACCAGGAGGGGTGAACCAGGGCAACTTACGAGTTCCACCAGACGGTGCCTCCATCAAGAAAGACGGTATCACGGATCGTTCCCACTACAAATGATGATTATTACTATTTCATGCCGACCGCTGAGAAGGGCCTTAATTTCTAGGAACTGCGATCGCACCTCGTGCCTGTCCCCAAGTACAGAACTGACTGTCAATCTGACTCCCCGAGAATGCGCACGAGCGGCCGATGGCGAGCGCGACCGCTAACCAAAATGGTGAGGACATTGTGGATGAACTGCGGCCAAATTTAAACAGCGTGGATGCTCCTGCAGGACGGGGTCATATTTTTGTTTTCTCTTTTATTTTCTTTTTTTATTTTTCGATTCTTTGTTGCTTCTGTTGCTTATTTTGACAAGCGCAGGAGGGACGTTGCCCTAGGGTGGAGTGGGTTGAAAGAAGAAAAAGGGGTTTACGTTCGGGGATAACTCTTCTTTTCTTTCATGAGGAGATAATGCAGACACAATCCAGGCAAGGGTTAGTTGTCAGCACTTGTTGAAAGACAAAAAAAGAAAAAAAAAAAAAAAAGAACACGATAAAGTGCCGACCTAGGGTGCTGAGGCGCGGCTCTTCTTTCTCCCCAAGCGAAGTGCGGCTCCCCTCCTAAGGATTGATAATGAATGACTGATATTACGGATATTACTGATAATATGGTGATATTAAACTGACAGCGTGACCGACGATAGATTTAATCTAATTTAATCAATTCTTTAGGACTAATTGATTACGCCAAATCTTTCTGCTGTTGCGGATAAGCCGAGAGGGGCAGAAGGAAAGCAAAAAGGACAATGGATTATGAAAAGAAAAGAAAAAAAAAATAAAAAATAAAAAACCAACAAACAATAGGAGAGACAGCCAGAGAGAAGAAAAAAGGAAAGATGATTAGGCTGTTGGTAGGCTGCTGCCCAAAGCTCAAGAAAGACTAGCTGGTGGTCGCTTGGCATCAGATTGCACCACCACAGTATTCCTCATTCAGTGCCAATTCCCGACAAGAGATTGATTTGGTGACCTTCAAATCCACATCATTCTCCCTGGGAAATTAATTGCTTTAATTTAACTTCCCCGCCTTCGGGAGTTTTGCTACTCCCAGAATCCATTCTCGAGAGTGAAAATCTCCGTGCCAGCATCCGGACGAGAGGGACTCTTATTAAATGATGACGTGCTCTGACTGGTCCCAAGTGTCAATACGAGACTTACGTACAGGCGAAAGGCCTTAAGTATGCAAGAGGCTGCAGGAAACCCCGTGATTGGGCGTCTCAGCTGGACCAGGATTTAGATACGAGGCAACCACCAACCAGAGGGTCAGATTACGGGGGGAGTGGCTGGAGGCCACTAGAAATGCAGCAGTGTGGAAGCGATTTGGCTTGGGGATTAGCCGGTATTTTTAGTTTAAGTTGTGTGTTGGTAACTGATGAGGCTGAAAGCTATTTATTCATAGAATCGGCGGAGCAGGTTGGAAACAGAGTATGGGAGTTAGGTTGCGGGAGATACGGACCCTGATTGGAGAAGAGGTAAGGGGTAGAAGAATGAAAGGGAAATAGTGGAGGAAGAAGCAGAAGAAGAGGGAGAAGGGGAAGAAGAGGAAGAAGAGGGGTTTGAGGGGAAGATCGGCCCTGCGCAACTCGACGTAAATTGATCAAAAAGCTCATGGCACGATCTAGAGCGAATCCAACCCTGACTCGCTCCTTATTGGAAGTAAGGGAGCACTTCGGGAGAGAGACTATTCCTACCTCCAGCGTGGATTATTGCGAGTCCATCCCCTCACATCCCTAGCGCGGAGTTTCTCGTCTTACTGCATATTGGGAGAAAACTAGTGGCAGACTAGCGAATTCCATTGGCTCGTAGACCATGCCACGGCCGCCTTTTCGCTGTTTATCCCGTTGACAGGTCCACTAAGAGGGACCCCCGTGCAGGACATGATTCCACAAGGCGGAGCCTCTGCCTTATTATCAACACGAGCAGCTTCGTTAGCGTCCCGGCGAGCTTTGCAACGCGATTGGATCCAGGTGTTTGTGCACCCCACTTGTCCTTGAGGCTTGGAGCTGCTGATGGTTCGGGATGAGTCTTTTGTTTAGCGGGCCTGGATGCTGATGATGACGAGATGTCCTGAACTTTTCTCCCACCTCCCCCTCCCCTCCCCCTTTTCCCGGTCTCCTTAATATCTGACCTGAAGAATCAATTATTTTTCTTCATGGTGAATGCAAGTTGATTGATCGCTTTTGCGTGACATAGTTGCCCCTGTTGTGGTTCTGTGAAGAAGTCTTCTGCACCACCCTCACTGGAGGGAGAGAGAGGAAAAGACAAAAGAAGAAGGAAAAAAAGGAAAAAAGTTCCGAACGCTTGGTTGGTCTCAGAGTTTGCAATTCACACTTGTATGAAGAGCGCGGAGAGCCTCCGCTGCGTGCGCTCAAGTCAACGAGAATTAGCGAAAGAGACATCGGTCTGCAGCCCAGTTGAGACGTCAAGATGAGATTCAGCCTGGGCACCAGCACATTGCTGGTCACAGCATCCTTGTCGCAATCAGCGCACGCGTGGTTTTCGACACATTGGCATCCACCAACCCATACAGTGACAGAGACCTGCACGGAAACAATCACAAGCCCTCCAGACTGTGGGGTAAGTCTAGCTTACCGGATTCGATTTGGGTTCCTTGAGTGAGAGATTCTAAAGAGATACTAACCCGATGCACTGTCGCATTGTAGCATTATACGGGATGGCCCGGACACTCAACCTCGTGCAGCACGAGTACAACGACAATCACTCTCACGCCTGGACCTGCGCCAACGGTCACTTCGACGAAAACAACAACCTATTATGAAACCGTGACGGAGCCTCCCATAACAATCACCGAACCGCCAATTACGGTCACTGAGACTGAGACAACTACCTGCTATGAGACGGTGACGGAGCCGCCAGAAACCATCACTTCAACATATTGGCCTCCTACGAGTGAGATTTCCATCCCCTACAACGCATTGACCTTGTTACTAACCGGAATAACAGCCTCTTGCAATCCAGTTACTGTCACGGACACAACCACCGCGTGGGACACCACGACAACGACAGAGCTGCAGACTATCACGATCTACAACATCACAACCACGACGGAGGTGGTAACGACGACGACGACAGACTACGAGACCACAACCACTGAAGTGGTTGACTGGTCAACGACCACAGTGACGGAGACCTCCACTACCACCGACGTTTCGACGGCAACGGAGACCTTCACGACGACCCAGTTCAATGTTTCTACTACCACAGAGGTGGAAACAACGACGACAACGGATTACGAGACCACAACTACAAGTGTAATTGATCTGTCGACGACCACCGTAACTGAGACCTCCACGACCACAGAGGTAGAAACCACGACGACAACGGATTACGAGACCACAACTACGAGTGTCATTGATCTGTCGACGACGACCGAGACTGAAACCACAACTGTGTTCGACACTACGACGACCACCGAGCTCGACACAACAACGACAACAGAGGTAGAAATTTCAACAACCACAGAGTTCGATACCATAACTACAACCGTGCTTGACGTCTCAACGACAACGATCGTCGATACAACAACCAAGACCGTTGGTGGCGACACGACAGTGACCGACACCACGACCATTTTGGATACTTCGACCGTTTTCAGCACGATCACGGACACTCTGATCGCGACAGGTGAGCCTCTTTGGATGCCTTTCTCCTCCGAATAGAAAAGGCGCTGACATGGAAATGTGTTAGGACCAACTGTAACTGTGACCGTCACCGGATCAACTATCACTGAAACCGATTCCGTCACTCTGCCGGGTAGGTTTGATGTCTATTTCTCCACGGGCTTGGAATATACGTGTGCTGACTTGATATCCGATATAGCCACCACGATAATCGTCTCAATCTGCCCTTCCTTAACAACCAACACGGCATACACGGCCCCAACTTCGCTCCCAGACAACTACACGTGGGGATGCCCCCCCGGAAAGATCTGTAAGCCCAGACACGTCGGCGCTCCCGGTGGATGTAACCTTGAGGTTGGTTTCCCAAGCGACGACTATGTTTGTAGTCCCGAAGAGTGCGTCCCTGCACCACCATACGAGCAGGAGCAGTCGTGCTGGGGCGATTCGATCTACTCTGATAAAGTGGGCACATGGGAGATAACGGAGGGCTATTTCAATCTCAATCCATTCCTATTCGGCTTGAATTATTCCGTTTTCACCTTCCCCGACACTGAGACCAGTGCCCGAAAGAGGTCAATGCTCGATGAAGTCACTTGGAAGAGTCTGCTCGCCCGTCAGTCCCTGACAGATGGCCAAGTTCCTCAGCAATGCTTCGACGAGTGTTCGCGCGCTGCCTATGAGGCCATGCACACCGGAAAGTCTCAAGGCCTGTGTGATACGGGCTCTTTGTTCAACTCCTATGTCGA
Source organism: Aspergillus haitiensis (assembly GCA_027569155.1). Lineage (NCBI taxonomy): Eukaryota > Fungi > Ascomycota > Eurotiomycetes > Eurotiales > Aspergillaceae > Aspergillus > Aspergillus haitiensis. Next base: position 152,044 of record JAPDEO010000054.1, read on the forward strand.
CAATTGCAGAAGGTGTGCTCAAGTATGGAGCAGGCAAGAGGGTGTCACGTACACGGATCCAGCAGTAACCCTCAATTTCGCTCAATGGTTGGACTACTGTGACGGCTCGAAACCAGGAACAAGTACTACTACTGCAGAGCCCATTGTGGAACCCACCACCACTACCACAACAACATCGACCACGACATCAAGAGCCACTACGACCACAACCACCACCACTTCAACCACGACAACAGAGACAACATCCGACACCACTTCGAGTACAACGGCATCTTCAACTTCGTCCTCATCCTCTGAGCCTACATCCACAAGCCCAACTACCACCGCCACGACCACCACAAGCGGCTCTGTTGGTCCTAGTTCATCAACCACCACTACTACATCGAGCGGTTCGTCGACATCCTCCACATCATCTTCCACTACCTCTTCGTTAGCCTCCACTCCAATCATCAATCCCGGACCGACGGGTAGTGGTACACCCACTGCTCTGCCGTCACCTCCCGTGTTTACCGGTCTAGCCACCACGATGTCTGCTCCCTCGCACTGGAGTCTCTTGACTCTTGCCTTGGGAATTTTCGCACTTTACTAATACAACAGCGGTGATGAGAGTCGGCGCGACACTTAATATCGCTTCGTTTTGCTTTTTATGCTAATTTTGATGTTCATTTTTTGTTTTTATTTTTATTTTTTTTTTATTATCATTATTTTCTTCTCTTTTATGATACCATGTTTCATTTGATGTGCTCGCTTTGTCACGAGCATATGACATACACTCCTTAACGACTTGATGCATGCATGATATATGATATGGGAACAAATTGACGGACTTATGGACCTATATGATGCGATGGAATATTGAATTTAGGATTTTGAGCTGACCTATATATATACATACCACTCCTTAGATAATTATTTTTGAGAAACATGGTTTAAGAAAAAAACGAACAAAAACAACAAAAAAGAAAAAAAGAAAAGAAAAGAACAAAAATAGGGAGGGACCGATGACCGATAAATTGTATGTACAAATTACTTATTATCTTCAAATAAATAAACTCTTCCGAAGTATTACCTCACTGTTGACCACTTTACTCAAAATTCGAAGTATAAGAGGACTAGATTAAATTTCTGTGTTTGACGCGAGCCACAAACAAATAATTAAAAAAAAATAATTACGCACACCAATATCACTATTTGTATGAGTCAATATTGTGTAGATTCACTGACAAGGGTGAGCATCTGATATATCCGAAGAAAACTGCATGCCATTGTGAGACAACTGTAAGGATAGGCTCGGGTGTAAAAGGAAAACGAATAACAAAGGATTGAAGACGAGCGGCTGCAGTGACATGGGGATCCGATAAGAAGTAATCCGCCTTCCATCTGGAATGAAAAGTATAATCCAGAATAAGACAAGGAGTGGGAAGGAGGAGGAGCTAACTGGTTGCCTATATTTTTGGTCTGTAAGGGATAACACCGCTCAAACTAAAGGGGAAAGGAAAACCATGTCCAATGCACACGCATCGATATAGCTATATTTATACTCAATCTCTTCGCGATAGCCCCAACTCAATGCTATGTAGCGTCTTGTGCTCCCTACTTGGGGTCTAAGACCCTCAACTGCAGCTACTGGTAGCAACTTAAGATTCAATTATCAACCTAATGCCTCAAACATTGCAATTTTTGGATGCTATGTAAGAGTTACGTGAAGCCAAGGACAGGATTCTATTGGATAAATTGCGAGAGCGAATACACAGGGTAAACAAATTTCCACTTCGTCTCCAGATATCAAGTCCTATTACAGCTCACGTGGGGTTCGTAAATACACCGAAGCAGGAGTAGGAAGAAGGATTCCTTTATGGTGTCACTTCCACTGCCTCTAGGTAGTCGACCTAGGAGTGTCGAGTTTGTATTCTAATAAGCCATGGTGATGAGTGACATCGATCTGGAGCCATGGGAACGATCACACATCAGTGGACACATTGGAGTTATTGACTTGGAGAATCATGCTCATATGCGAGCCATGTATATCCCACACATAATCTCATGTGTTAGAATTTCCTAGGCGAATGACACTCTGCACTTACAAGGCCACAGGGGTGGGCCTTTATAATGAGTAGACATTTAACTGCCTCATAACCAAGGAGCTGTTCTGGTCTGTACCCAGCTTAAGGGCTGTATGTCCCCGAACATCTCGCACACTTGTGTCGGCGCCCCCTCGCAGGAGCAACTCGACTACCGCCGAATGACCGTGGCACGAAGCCACTAACAGAGGCGTCCGCCCTTTCTATCCCTTGGCCTCAATATTGGCGTCTGGCCGGATAAGAAGCTCTACCGTGGCCCACTCTCCATAGGCATCCGCACAAATTGCCCCCGTGTTTGATTAGCACCTCCAGAACTCTCTGGTTTCATCGTATAGCGACGTGCATCAAAGCTGTTCTTCCCTGAATATACTGAAGCCCCTGATCGGCACCCATATCAAGCAACAGGGTTACAGCATCAAGGTGTCCATGTTGTGCCGCAAGCGTTAGGGTAGAGTATCCATTCTCGTCTTTCAGGTCGATGCTAGCACCAAATTTAAGAAGCGGTTTGACAATGCCAACCGAGCCCTTCGAGACTGCAGCTAGAAGGGGCAGCAGGGGGAATAGACGCGAAGCATTCAGGCTAACTTCGGTCTGGAGGAGAAACTCCACCGTCGCCTCATCACCGGCTTTAATTGCACATAACAAAGCAGGTTCAGGCTCATGGAATTGGGCCGGTGCACCGACAATATTAGCTCGAACCAGTAATAGCTCAAACAAATTCATATGCTCCGGATGGGCAAGTCGGTGCGGAAGGGGCAATTGAGTGTCCTCACTAAGAAAGACCTATTTCCAATATTTCTGTATGTATAGCCGTATCCAAGTATCTCGTGATCGAAAGGGCTTTGCTTGTCCTTCCAGTATATGTGTACCTCAGATTCTTTGTCACTTTCAGTATCATCATGTGGCCCTTGGGGCACTGCACTCCTCGCCCTGACCGGCCTTTGCTTCTAATTACCTCGAAATTGGTCAATGAGAGTCAGGAACTCGATCTGTCATCGTGAATATACTCTCTCATAGAGAGCCTGGTTTCTAATCTGGGAGTAGAGTTATGAACACTCATTGCTTTTGCAGTGTGCACGGCCAACTCAGCGGTCTCAAGATACGAGATATGATCTCTTCCGTGGCTCCAGAATTTGGCATTTAGCGAGAGCACGCAGTGTTCTGCTGCTCTGACATAATCTCTTTGCCGATAGTAGACTGCAGCAAAGATTTGCTGTTTTTCACCATAGAGGCTCGAGTTGTCGTTATTTTCGTCACAAGCCTCTAAAGCCACGATAGCCTTATCCCATATCTCGTGGTGGTACAACGTTTTTGCTAGTTTTAAGCTTTACAGCCCCAGTTGTTGAGGGCTCAATCAAGTCGGGTTCCGTTAAACGACGTTGGCTAACCTGAGAAAGAAAGTCGGTGATAAACCACTCTGCTCCTGCATAATCCTTCGTATCTAGCGCATATTCGATCTTCAGGTGGAGTACACGGAGGGATTCTGGTTCTTCTTCAGGGATGATATAGAATTGCTGCAAGGGGATAGGCTTTTCAGCTGCTCTGGGTTGCAATATATTTTCCTGTCGGGAGCTCGGGGGTCTTCTCCGGCCTTCTAAATGGGGATACCCAGGACCGGATACGATGCCGTTTGTCAGGGGGAATCTTGTTTGACTCTGACGTGACAGATAACAGATTGGGCGTTTGAAGGATCAAAGAGATGAAAGGCTTCCAGTGCTGTCCTTTATGTCTCGCAATGTCTTCCCCTCCTTCGTGCTATTAGTCCCCGATTCCCCCACGAATTGGCGGGGTAGTTGTATTGAAATGTGAGTTATCCAAAAGATATTCGGCACTCTCCAAGTAGATGGCCGGGAGCGGTCCGCTGTCTGTTCTTCTAGGATTCTCCTGCGAGATCCTAGGACATTAATTTTTTCTTTACTAATTCATTACTGATTCTACAGCTATATATAAAGATTTATAAGCTCTTGATTAAGAGTCTCTATATCTATAGGTTCTTATACTTTATTTATTTCTATTTAAGAGGACTTCTGTTAATAAAAAGTAAAACCTAATATTAGAGATTATATATAATTAACTTAACTATGGTAGGCCCTTCATATGAAGAGGTTTCACTGAGGATCTAGTGTGTGTGAGTGTCTTTTTATGGTTGTCAGGTTAGGGCTTAACCGACGTGGTTAAGTGTCATCTGGGTTCGTCTGAACCCTAACAGTTTGCATTAATAGTTTATTTTTTTAGGTTATTATAGCTGGTTATAATTTATAAAGATGTAAAATAAATCCCGAAGTAATTTAGCAGGCTAGAAATAATTTTCCAAAGTAAATAAGATAGTTTGGAAGCAAAGTGTAGAAAAATTCCAGGTACTATATAATAACAGAATAACAAATTAATAGCATAGCAGGTATACAGAATTAATAGAATAATAAATGATTAGGATAGGCCGAAATACTTTCAGGGTGGTTAATTCTAATCCAGGAAGAGACATGGATTGAAGAAACCAGGACTTAGAATAATCAAAGAGGGAACAGAGAAAGAATAACAGGGACTTTAAAAATGACAGGCACTTCACAGGCACTTGCTAAGAATGATCTGAACTTCACGGGGACTGTGCCAAGAAACAACATGGACTCTGGAATGATGGGGACTTCCCGCGGACTTCTCGGCGACTCGACATGAGGAAGGGTGGGAGTAAAACTAGATTAGTTCCTGCAGCAGTCAGTACCAATCATGTTGTGTCCATCCTCGCAAATAAAATCCGTTAAAAACTGGGAAACCATGAGACAAATTACCAATCAGGGTTCATCGAGTTCTCCTGCTGCGATCCAAAAAAATACCGTATTCAAGGTAATATGGACCACATAGGACGCGGTAGTCAGCCAGAATGTCAGGGCACCATTCCACGCGAATGGACCATCATGCACACAATGGGTGCCCCAAACGGCAAACCACCCCATCGGCAGGAACCAATTCGCCCAAGACAGCCAGCGGGGCACAACTGGCCGAGCCCGTTTATCAGAGCGAATCAGAATGCCAATGAGAATGTCTTGGAATAGCAGCATGGGGATTAACATGGTGAAGTACAACCAGGCGATATCACTCAAGACTTGTATGAGGAGAGGATCCCGGTCGAGTCGGAACGTGACCGTCCCGAATAGGATACCACTATTCATAAACATGAGTCCCACGACAACCCCCGCAGCGGATTGGGTCATGACCAGAATTGGATCGCTGCTGGGCACGGTCGATAGCACGGTGCTTACGCCTATACCGTAGAAGGGATAGATTATCGAGCATAACAGGACGAAGACAACACCGGCTCGAAACCCTTGGTAATGATTCTGGTAATGGCGGGCGAGTGCCTCTGGCTCAAGTGCTGGACTCACTGGAGGCAGATTCCCGGAAGAGGGCAGGATGATGAGCAGAAAAATAATGGATATTGGCCAGCAGAGTATTTGAATTCGCGTCCAAGTTAGTTTGGATAATGGACGCTTTCTGAATCCCGAGCTCCCTTCAGGCTCGCGGAGGAGAGCTTGTTTGAGAGTGAGCATAGTGTATAGAAAGATTAATTGGTAGCTCTCGATATTTTACTTGATAATGATTAGATTAATGCACACCGGTGATAATGAAACTGATCCCACCAAACCACGATGGAAATTTGGTTGCTTTATAGTCTTTCTGTAGTCATTTACAGATGGGTGCACTTTCCCCCGTAGCTCACTCCAGGATTACTGACCCCCATCTTGAGCTTGTATTGCGTAATTTTATTAGGGTACATACTTTGCCTTATTCTTGCGTGTGGTATATGGCTACCTGGGTCGCATTGAATAGGTTCGGACGATTCGATCAGATCTCATCTGTAGCATATGATGCATATGATTGGGCATCAGGAGCCCCATCTGCAGGTTTATTATGCAACTGGGATTCGCAAAGGCGTGACAGGGATTGAGATTAGGACGCGGGGAAGTTATTTTACTCCATCCGCTCAGGCCAATATGGACAAGTTTTCAATTTGGGAAGGGTAAGCCATGCAGATCGGTTAAGGGTAATATTGATGCGCGTGCTCTGCACCATGCAGGGATCCCGTCAGTGGATTCAAAACTTTATTCGCTTGAGGTTGGCACCGCTAAGGTACAGATTGTATCACCACATATCGATTCGCACGAGTAAGAAGGTTTAATTCTTCTAGATAAGTCTCCAAAAAGAGGGGGTGAATATACACAACAGTTCTTAAAGGAAATACTAGCTAGATTAGGAATGGTATCCGATCGTAGAGCGCTGATCTATATAGGACTTCAAGGGAAAACACAGAATGAAATACCAGCAGCCAGCCAGCCACGCCACACAATTCAGTTTTTTAATGCATTGACAATATGCAGGCTAGAGAAAGTCAGGAATCATTTTAACTTTTCTCTCATTTTGCCACCAAATCGGGCTATCTTGTTATTTTTCTGCGACTGTTGTAAAAATATTGGTTGGACGAAAACCCTTATTCGCTGCCTTACATTCACAGCATCTTTCATTTAGTTTGGTTCGAATGTCGGTTGTTTCTAGGTTCGAACGGAATTTCCGGAGCACTGTCAGCTTGCCTTGGATATCATGGTCTTTGGTATCTCTTCACCAGAAATTCTATCGCTGTTATCAAAACCTGGCTTATATTTGGGGTCCGGCGCGGGGTTTGAGACGAATCAACCCCCAGGATTGGTCATAATTGGAGGATGATTGATCGCACCGAGTAGGGGATAATGGTTATAAATCCGGATCTAGTCATAGTTCAATGCTAACTAAATGATTTGCTTCTCACTCCAGTCGGTTCCGACCTTTACTGCACGATGCATGTTATTTCTTCACGGCTGACACAAGCAGTCTGCAAGAAAGCAGGCTGGGGAACCCGGTAAGCCGAGAGAAAGCGAAGATTGCCGGGGTAGGCTATGAACAGATGATCCCATATTCCAAATCCTAATTTGATTGTCTCTAAGCTTCTGCCCCCCAAGATCCTTGTACGCACCTCAAACGGGGGCTCATGCGATATGGGCTCACCAATGTGCCCTAAATCGTTTCCAATTCTGAAGCCTGATGCCTTGTCATGCCCTCGAAAAGGCAAGAAAGAAAAAAGACCAAGATTAGGTACCGATGCAGATGAGTATACTTACGCTTCGATAATTGCCACACTACGAAGCATACTCATCTGGGATGTGCCCAGGAGGGATAGTCAGGGTCCTTCAGTAGGTGTGTATGCTGTGCTCAAAGTAAATGATCAAGTCAGTATCCTGTGAGATTAGTGCATATCAGTGTGCGCAGCTTATTCAATTCAAAAATTTAATTGGGTCCGCCAAAAGTACATCATTTCCGTAGATAGCTATACTACTGTCCGACCAGGCCCACTCAGATTTATCTATTACAGCTCTCTTCTTCTAGTTGTGGAAAGGACGGAAGCATTGAAGGTATTACCCATACTAGCAAAGGTTTAACAGGAGCTTATACTAAGCCTGGTGTAACGGAACATCAATGACTGGAATAAAAAACCTAAATCACTAAACTCAAAGAATGATAATCGTCTACTGGAGCCGGTACGCTTCCCCTCCATACCGAGACATGACTGTAGAAACAAAGACATTGCCACTCATTACGTGCAAGGTGGTATCAACGAAACGCCATTCATCCGGGGTAAGAGTGTCCTCAATGAGCAGGCGCTCGATCTCAGCGTCAATCTCAGTCTCGATCTGTAGTTGTAGAGACTCCGTCATCGCTACCGCCGCGGACTCATTTGCCAGTTTAAAAAGCTTTTGGACGACGTCAACAGCGTTGATGATATAGAGAACTTTCCCTGCGTCATAAGCGTCCTTTTCCTTCCTCCAGGATCCCAGGTCATTCGCAATCGAAACGTGGTCCTTGAAGAGACGGAGGTATTTCGCAAGCCGAGGACTCTCAAGATCAACAGAGGAATTTGAAGCGAATTTGGTGCAGCCTAGCACATATCTGTTTTACAGTTAGAATCTCGCAGCTTTGAGCCTTACAAAACAAAAGGGAGGTTAAAAGGGGATAGAGGTCACGAACGGTACTGCAGCATCCTCATGTCGATACAGTAAGAACTCCTCCAGATCCTTGTATTTCTCTGGAGGAGGTGGTCTCAAGAAAAACCGCACCATGAGGTTAATCATTTCCTGGCCCGCTGTGTTACCTGATGCCCTGTCCAGGTCTTGGATCTCATGAATTATCCGGTCAATGACAACCTGTAAAAGGGAGGCAGATTCCCCCGCATCACTGAAACCTGGTTGCATCCGCGAAATGAATTCGTTTCGGACATCAGTAAACTGTAAGGCAACAACAAAATCAGAAACAGTGTGCGACAGACACTTCGTAAGAATTGGAAATAAAACCTACTGAATCAATATTATGCATCTCCCAGAAGTCTGGAAAAAAAAAAAAAAAGGCCCGTCAGCGCTGAGGATGTGTGAATCTGGTCCGGAAAAATGGTTTCTTACCGTCGAACACAAAGATGAAAACATTGACAGCTGCCAAAAGACGGGTGCGTTGCTTGTCACCGTCGGTAAATAAATAGGTGGGAAACTTGGCCCAACCCTCTGCCATCTGGCCGGAAAGCTCCGCTCGTGAAATTTCTCCAATGGACTTGCCTGATTTCATGATATCCTGGGCTGATTCATCGGCAGCGAAAAGAGCCAGAAGCACTCGTGTTGTATCAAGGGTGAGTTCCCAGTATTTGTTCTGGCGACATGCGAGGATCCCCGTTGCCCATGGGAGCCCAGCCCTGACCGGGGATAGGTCTATCCCGTGCTCAGAGCGGGAGGGCTTCCCCCCAAGCTCACCAGGGGCATAGGCCTTTGGATGAAAGATCCAGAACGTAAATGTTCATTGAACTTTAGTCGTGGCAAGACGAGGTATCCGATACCACCAGCAAGGTAATCATAGGCATAGTTCACTGAAACTTGATGCTTCTGATCCTCTGCTGAGGACAGATTATCTATTTTGGCCATTTAGAAAGGAAGAACAAGTTGGAAGATACGCTTACCATTGACCCGGGCCACGGTGTTGATCAATCTAGGCATTGTCGAAGCTAAGTCTTGATACGTAAATCGGCGAACGAGTATTAAGATATCACTGTGCTAATGCCTCATGGGGTTGAGAGGAATGCGTCTATAAGTACTGCTGAACTCTCTGATCCGACATCTGCCGGTCTTTCGCAATCCCCTACGAGGGTTCATGTAGTGGGTGGTCCTTAAATGAGAGATGGTAGACGTGTTTCTCCGCAGGCAACCACCAGACCCAATTTGGTGTTTTCAACAGGGAGTTACGCGAGTCAGCTTGCAGACTAGGCGATAGTATTGTAGAGGAGAGCAGGGTCTTTCCCTGATGGGATATCATCTGAACAGCTGGAGCTGAGGTTGGACCAACCGCCCCGGTGAGGTCTGTCGCCATCCGGGGTTCTAGATAGCCAAATTTCATTATATATCATCAGCCATTGCATCATCTAAGTATGCGAGAATGCCTTTTCGGTGGCGATGCATTAGACCCCCAACCTTTCGCTGCCACTGAGTGCTTGAATGCAGTGTAACTTTATGGGTGTGTGTGTGTGTGTGTGTGCAAATATTGGGCCGTAAAATGCGCCATGCCGATCACTTATTCTATATTCAGCTTTCTTTCTTTCAACATCCTTTTATATGATCTGGCAAGGGTCACGCGCTAGGGTAGAAGTGCGCTCTAACACCGCTCCCCCGAATCTTATCCGCATCTATGATGTACCTATGAGCGTGGGATCTGAGTCCGTGGGTAGGCACCTGGCTTGGGCACAATATATTAGACTGTAATCAAAACACTACTTTCCCCTGGTATTGGCTAGTATACTTGATTTACGATATCTGCATGAGTTCCGACAAGCCCGATGGGGGTTGACGCGGCCAGCTGATAACGAGCACCCACACCTGCTCTCACGCTGTAGAGGAATCGGAGAGCCACCCCATTTTGCAGATGATATAAATTTAGGATTTTAATCCATTTATGAACTATGAACCAGTGGATAAGAGATAACGCATCAATGGGTTATTTCAGCTCTGTTGAGAGAATGATCCCCTCGGGAATTGATTTCAATCCCCAGGACCATTCCCGGGTGATCATGGTTGTAATAGCTCTTTATCTCTGCTTCGTGGCCATCCTACGGGCCATCCTCCGATCATTTTACAAAAAAGTCTCCTCGCTGCCCCCAGGGCCCAACCCACTCCCTGTCATCGGAAACATCCACCAAACGCCGGCAACCAAAGAGCCTATATGGAACATCCTCCAGAGGTGGCACCGCAAGTACGGTCCAATCATATCTGTCAGATACGGGTCCAGGACAATAATCAGTCTTGGCTCATACGACGTTGCTAGGGATATCATACAAAGACGAAGCGAGAAATATGGTTCTCGGCCCTGGTCTGTCATAGCAGAATATTTCGTCAAGGGACTCCATACGGCACTCATCCCTTCCGGCAGCCGCTGGAAGCTTCATCACCGATTCCACACAAGAATCCTCAATTCTAGTGTTGCCCAAAGCTATGAACCTCTGCTAGATATTGAGAGTGCACAGGTGCTTCAGGAGCTACTACTCGGGCCAGATGGGGATAAGTTCCCAGTCATATTTTGCCGATATGCGTATAGTTTGACTTGGGCCCTAGCATATGGCGAGCGTCTTGAGAGTTCTACCGATCAGCGACTTCGCAATATAGTAAAAATCACACAACAAGTGAATGAAGGCTTCCAGAATCCTTTATTCCTGTTCGTTGAGATGTACCCATTTCTCAACTGGCTTCCATATCCCCTTGCGCCCTGGAAGAGGCAGGGCCGCACGCATTTTGCAGAAAGCAAAAAGTTCTTCCAAGAATCCGCCGAAAAAGGGCTTAAGGCAGATTCATGGAACTGGGTCAAAGATGCCATGCAAAGAAACCACGAATATGGTCTTTCAAACACAGAGCTATCCTTCGTTGTGGGGTCTCTGGTGGACGCGAGTATCAACACCTCATATCTGCTGGAGTTTTTTGTTCTGGCCTGTGTGCTCAACCCAGATGCAGTTAAACGCGCACAAGAGGAAATGGACAATGTCATTGGTCATGATAGACTTCCAGCGTTTCGTGATGAGCCTTTTCTTCCCTTCGTTCGTGCTTTTATTCGCGAGGTACAGCGTTGGAGGCCAATCACTCCGCTAAATGTACCTCATGCATCTATCATGGATGACGAATACAACGGCTACAAGATCCCGAAAGACACCACAATGCTTATTAACGAATGGGCAATGAATCACGACCAACAATTATTTGCAGACCCTGATATCTTTAGGCCAGAGAGATGGCTAAATGACGCCTCTCTATCCACTTACTCCTCCTCTGCTTTTGGCTTTGGTAAACGGACTTGCCCAGGACAGCATATTGGTCGAAGATCTCTTTTCATAAACATTTCTCGGATTCTCTGGGCGTTCAATATTTATCTAAAGCCCGGTGGGACTCGGCCTGTTGAGACCACAGGTTCAATGTACCGTCTGACGTCAGGCCCAAAGCCATTCGAGGCCTCCTTTGAACCTCGCTCACCTCAGAAACTAAAGGTTATGCATGATTCCTGGTCTTCCATGCCAAAGACGGTGGGAAATATACCGGACTCCTCGAACAAACAACAGTCCATCTAAGTCGAGCTGTGTAGCTTAACGACTGAAAGGATTCGTTCCACCTACACCAAAGAACAATTTTCTCTCCCAGTCCAATCTTTTACCTGTCATTTTTGAGTTCACTATGGTTTTTTTCCTCCTTTTCCATCATTTGTTTTGCCAATTTTCGGGTTGCTGCCCTCGCTTCCTCAGACCCAACACAAAGCAAGGTAGTTTATTTTACTTCAATGCACCTTAAGTAATACTTGATTCGTACTCAATCAATCAAAGATCCTATCAACCAAATAGAAAATAGCTGATATTGGCTTTCCTTTCATTCACGACGTTAATACCGGCTTGCCTCACTCTGTAAACAGTATGTAAGGGGCGAAGCCGATAAGGGACGAAGCCGAAGTAAGGGATAGTATTGGGCAGAATACTAAGCACGAAGAGAAGAAGGAATCATTCTGGGAAGCAGAATCATGACTAAATATACAGAGGGTTTATAATGACATATTTCCAGCTTTAGGGCTAGGTCTGTGATACTTAGCCCCTCCTCGAATTACGAAGTCTCTAAGATAGCTAGGAAAATTACATATATAATAGTAGTAATAATAGTAGAAATAAAAGAAACTATAAAATAGTAATACTTAGTTAAGAAAAGATAGTAAGAATTTATTAGCATGTTACTGTCAGATAGGGCCTGCTAATCTGTCTTAAGTCTAGGAGGATCGATAGATCTTAAGGATAGTACTATGTTAACAATAGAGGAAGCAGGGCGGGATGTACAGATAACTGGATAGTCTGAGAGGTAGGCTATTTTAGGTTACTGAAGATTTGACACGGTAAACTGTAGCTAGGTACAGTAATGGCTGTGTTTATATACATAGTGAGACCATGGTCAACATGCTTATCAGTCTCTGTCCAACATGTCCTCAATCATGGTTGTCATGGTCTTTCTCTCATATTGCCCATGCCCTGATTTTCTCTGGCATCATATTAATACAGCTGTATTGCTATGGTAAGCAGAACATTATATTCCTTGGGCGTAATAGCACTACTGCAGCACAGCAGATTTATTGGCCAGCAGCTGCTGATTCTCTGATAATCCCTCTTCTTAATATTCTTTATTCTCAAAGAAGATGAGTATCATGCTATTGTAATAGGATTGATAATTGATAAAGGTAAGGAACAAGGAAGATATAGAAACAGAAGCCGGAGAGGTCCAATACTCTGGAAATCAGCCATAGCACTGATCTCGATTAGTGTTGACATCACGAAGCGTCGAGCTCCGCTTAGCTATATGTCCTGTCTCTGTTTCCAGGAGACGAAACCTTTATATCCTAGTAACCTGATTCATCCATTCAAATATAGCAAGCTCTCTAGCTTTGTACCTATCGCATGTTTTGGAAAGATCCATGAAGAAATTGATGGTGGCTCCCTTGCGGTCATGTGGCGTTGATGAAAAAAATGTAGATAACATGCTGGGGTAAATACACAGGGTAAACATGTTCCCACTCCGTCTCTAGGAAGGAATCAAGTCCTATCACAGCCGAAAAGAGGCGATATTCATATTGAGAAATTCCGACGCTTGGCTGCGAAAATCGTCGGATATGAATTCCGCATGGTCCGCATACATATTCAAAAGCATTTGATTTTCGCCCCACTTTGGCCAGTAACTGAAACCATTGTCGTTGTCCTCATTTGGATCTAAAGAATTGACAAAGGAGATATAGTAAGTGCGAAACGCGTCTGCGGCGTAGTTGGGCAAAAGCCCAAAGAAAACCTGGAGAATGTCACTACCGTGGAACGTCCCAAGGAAAGGCGTCCCGTGGTCGTACGAGCTCATATAGGACCAAGAAGGGATGTCTGGGTTAGTGGAATGTAACGCCTCGAGAAAGATGCGGCGCGATAGAGAGAATTCGTAGTCCCCCAGAATCGCGGCGAGTCGCTTAAACTCTGGATAAATATTATACCACCCTCCTGTCCGGAATGGAGCGCCATTCTTGTCAGTATCCGCATAGAGATCAATGAATCCTTGCAATACATCTTCGGATGCACTGGGAAAGAAAACGCCACCAAGGTAGTCAAGTAATTCTGCTTCGTTGGTGACATTCGACTGAAATAATGCAAACAGTGTCCCTTCGTCTTCTTGAGACCCCACGATGAAGGGGACCTTTGCAATTTCACCTCGCAACGCAAGCTGATCCAGTGGCTCTGGGATCACGACACCATCGGGTCGTGGGATATATGACAGCGCGAGAGATTGATAGCCCAGCATTGCTGGAACGGAATTGACTGCATTCAGGAAAGTAGTGTAATCTACATCTCTCAGACATTGCAAAACATCTGAAGAGCCGGAGCAACCAGTGTGTGAGACAACCTCTGAAGCGTCAACATTATTTCTGTGTTTGCAATCAAAATCGGATCAGCTTACAGTATCAAAGATTCCCTGAGCCTTTGAGGAATCTATAGCCTCTGACGGAAGAAAGCTTCCAGAGTTCATAATAGCACCTCGAAAGAGCGGTTTGCCGTGATGAGAGTTGTTCCCAGAATACAAAGCCATCTGATCAAAAACAGACCAAGCACCCGCAGATTCGCCCCAGATGGTAACCTTGTCTGAGTCTCCACCAAATGCCTCAATATTTTCGGCGACCCATTGAAGACTAAGTCGCTGGTCCAAGAGTCCCAGGTTCGATGAACCCTCCTGAAGTATTTCGCGTCCGGGGAGGAACCCAAACCCACCAAGTCGATATGCGACGGTCACCACGATAATTGGCTTCCCCTGCTTGATTGATGCAGAGACCCATGGTTTCCCATCATACATGGAGTTCCACCCTAACTGAAAGCCGCCGCCATAGATATAGACGAGAACGGGCAATTTGTCTCCTTCTTTGGTGCCAGCAGGCCGGTGGACATTAAGGTAAAGACAATCCTCACTTGCTGATAAGACTGGTTTTTGAAAAATCGGACTGTTGATTAATGTAGCCAGGAAGTCAGGGAGAAGGGAGTTCCCGCTAACAGGGCTAGCAATGAATTGTGGGCAAATGTCTCGATTTTGCGTAGCCTCGTAGATTCCATACGGGCGAGTGAGAGGCACTGGAGGCTTTAAGCGAAGTTGACCAACGGGAGGCTCTGCAAAAGGAATTCCTGGAAATTGTTCGACATCTCCTCCTAATCCAATAATAGTCGCAGCCGGAGATGGTATAGTGACGACTGGAGTGGAACTAGCACCATGAGTGCATGGTAGTGCTACTAGGAAAGCTATAAAGTAAGAACAAATGGCCATCCTAGGGAAACAGGTATCTCAACTTTGTGACAAAGTGTGATTTGATAAACAGAAAGAATAGAGATTAAGGTGGTGTGTGGTCAACATACAAATACGATGTGTCCTGCCAAGGTTCATAGGTTAATATATTCTGACCAATTTATATACACTTGTCGGCGTCTCTTTTTCAGTATAAAACGCCTGGGCATTTGGAATGGCTCAATTACTCATTAAACCGTGTAAAGACGAATTGTATTTCCTCTTCTTGACTGTCGACCTTTTACCGAGGTGGTACCTGATTAGAGTAACAATTCTAGCCATTAAAGGGCGCGTCCGACCAACATTGCGGGTTCATATATTTACCACATGAAGCCGATCAATCCATGTTAAAAGTAGCAATTGATCTGCAGCCGGAAGAATGGAGAAGAAAAAAATTCCAAAGGTAGCATAGTACATAGTTTCCTGAGAGGACCGAGACTTGATATCACACGTGAGGGTGAAGATCTGCGGGGGACAGGGATCATTTCGTATACCATCAGATTTGGTTGGTCATATCTCCTCCCTGTCTTTGACCTCAACTGTGAATAGTAAGGGGCAGATGTTCAAGAGACATAACGTCGCAGCCGGACGAAGGGATTCCAGGCCCAAGCCTGGATAGTCAACATTGTTTCACCAGTCCCCACTAATGACCGAAAGTTCTATCCTAAACGCTTGCGGTTGAGTCTGATCTGCCTAGCTATATCCCTTTCTGCTCTGGTCTCTTTAGTTCTCAGGCAGAGGTCTGTAAATAGAGCATGTTAGCCTAACTAAGAGTTATACTCATGTAACAATCTTTGAAATACCACCCCCTTCGACATCGCAGCCTTTATTAGCCAAAAACAAAAAGGTCGTCGACCCCTAGACAGACAGGGTCAGCGTCCACGCCTAGCACCTGCAGACGACAGACCACATCGCCATCAAGAATACCCACCAGTGGCTGCGCAGAGCCGACACCAACTACACCGGATCCTCGTTGCTCGAAGACCTAATCACGAGAGAAAGGGTAACAAGTGTCCCTTCGGCATCGGGCTATTGGGACCAATATTTTACTATTATTATATGTTAAAAATTATTAGATCACAAAAGCTCATCATACGTTAGGACAAAAAACGTTAAGAATATAGTACATTGAGTCAGAGTTGGGACATATGCTAGTCCAACCTGTGCTGAGCATTTTTCTACCTACGATTAAATGGGCTTATGTATGGAAAGCATTGTACTTTTGGTATGAAGGGGCTGTTGTATTTGACTCTCTTTGACATAAGTTCCCTTGGCATAGATTTAATTGGCCTAATTATAGGCTTGCAAGGTCAACATTTTTCTCTCCAAAACGGATGGATTTACCAACAATATAATTTACTATTGAATAGGAAGGTGCATGGGAGTTTAAGAGTTCATGGGGCTAGCCTGTGAACGAGTAGACGCAGATAAGATTGGGTAATACGTCAGATTGCATGCATTCCACCCATTCAAGTTGCTGCTGCGCTGGATGCGCTACGTGTAACGCTGGATTGGTTCATGCATGGTTTGGGAGCCTCCAATAGCCAGAAAGAACCACTCGTGACCACACGGCAGCTGAGCAGAAAGGACTTTGCCTTAATAGTGGAGCCCGGATTATATAAACCTAATTGGTTAGCCTCTGAGGAGCTTGTTTACTTGGGCATGAAAGGTTCATGCTCGACCTTTTCTGTCAGGCTGTTACTTTGATGATATTTGGAAGAGTTGATATATATATGATCTAGACTATTTGAAAAAAAAAAAAAAAAAGGTAAATCCAATACCAGAATACAAATAAGAGACTTAAAGAAACCATCTATCTGGAGTTCAACTTAATATCACACGGCTGGAGTATCACTCATGGTTTGTGATAGTCCGATTTCAATTCCCAGTCAGAAGTGGACACGGGCAGAGGACTCGCCCGCTAGCGCAGGTGATCTTAGCTGTACTCTGCCAGCTCACAGCCCTGACGGGGCGTTTCATCGCTCTCCTCTTGAGATCAGTACCTGACTGACTTCAAGCCTGAGTGAAATATGGCGCTTGATCTGGGCCCGCTGCTGAGTGTTCTGTCAAAGTAAGTCCTGTCAAGGAGCTTTTAAGTCATATATAGCGCTAATATGTCCTTACCTTTGAAGCATCCGCGACACCGGAGAGTTCTCGGACCTTGAGGTTAAATGTGGGTCTTCAAGCTTCAAGGTGCATGGCTGTATCGTGTGCCCACAATCCGGGTTCTTTCGCGGTGCCTTGAGGCATGACTGTGAGGTGAGTTTTGCAGCCGGGAATACGAACCCTACACCGTTAACAAAATCTAATAGTGTCAAATAGGAAACCAGATCAGGCGTTGTCACTATCTCCGATGATCCTTCCATCGTCTCCAAAATGTTTGACTATTTTTATTGTGCAGACTACGACGATAGTCCAGAAACCTCAGACATGCCATCAGAAAAGGAGGAAAAGGAATCTGAGGCACGGCCGGCAGTCGACTCTGAGCATCAGGACGCCACTCCAGAGACCCTTCCGTCTCACTGGCGACGGGCGCGTGTCAACGTTCAGGTTTATGTTATCGCAGACAAGTACATGATTGACGGCCTGAAAGGCCTCTCCAGGAGGAAACTTCGGTTGAATATGGAGGGTGAGTGGAATGAGACTGGCTTTCTTGACGTTGTCAGGGACGTGTATGGACCTGAGTTTCCAGCGGAATCAGAACTCTGCGATATGCTAGCACTATTGGCCCTCCAACATGTTTCCACCCTCAAGGAGTCGCAGCATTTCCACCAAGTCCGGAAGGACTACCCACAATTTGGGTACGATTTCTCTACTCTGCTGATGGAGCGGATTGTCGAGTTGGAGAGTTTAGGCAAGGCAAAAGTTTCGTTATGGTAGGGTCACCTTTCCCTGAAATCTCAGCCATAGGGTATCTGTGTTCTGAGTGTTTCCTGTAGTGAGGGTAATCCCCAACCAAGTTCATACACAGACCGAAGTCCTGCTCGCACTTTCCAAAGAAATTATTGCACGGAGTGTAGGAGATCGTTTGTTAGTAGCAGCAGTCTTCGTCAGCACGATACAGATTACCATAGCTGGTGTACGGACTGCAATAGAACGTTTTCTTCACGTTCAAAGGCTCAACAGCATCGCTTTGGCGTGCATGGTGGCTATTAAGGGAATAATATAGCTCATATTATTATAGATGGATAAATATTTTATTTGAGAAAAGCCCCCATCGCCTTTCTAGACTTAATTCAATTCATCAAGAACCGGAAAGATTGTTGTTATTCTTGGGGTAGTATATAAAAGCTACTTGAGCTCCCTAGATAGTATGATAGTATAGTGGATGCTTATTGAACTGGGGAGGATTAGATTTAAGTTATTTAGTAAGATAGCATAATCGTAAGACTTAGATTCTAGATCCGTATGCTTTAATTATGTGTATTATAATTAAATGCCGTAGGAGTAAAAGTAGAAGGAATAAATTCCTAGAAATGAAGGATTTCCTGTGACTTTCCTAATTATTATATAATACTAGAACTACTATAAACTTAAGGAGCAGTTATTGCTCATCTTACCTCATAGTATCTGCGTGCTATAATTAATTTCGCAAAACCCCTCAAGATCGGGTTTCCTATCACAGAGTTGCCAGGCTTTCTTATCATTACTTACTAGTATATAGAGCAGGCCTATTTTGTGAGTCAGTTTCTTCTCAATGACCTGGAGTAATTTCTAGAGAAGCCTCACATGCCGCGATACCTTTCTTGGAGGAAAGCTAGACTTAGGAGGAGGCTACAAAACAAGACATACTGATCACCATACGATGGGCTATAGAGTTATCTAGTAGAACAACAACAGCTCCTGCAATCATTTTATTCGTGGTTCGTTCACTTTCTCCAGTCCGGCTTCGGCGACCCAACCAAAAGTGGAAACAAGGCCGACCCACCACAAGTTGAAATGGAAAGGTGAAGTTTTTTTGTGCAAATTCGCTCTACCTTCAACCACTTACGTACTCATATTCCTAACGTTTTCTTCTACATCGTCTTGTTGTCTTTATACTATACCCTGGCACTGCAATGGCTCAACCAACAGGGAATCCTGAGTTACGATTTTTTGATGTACATACCATACTACCGCCCTCCCACCCCCCTTTATGGATGTAGATTCTCAGTACTGAAAACCCCTAACAGGTAGCGGTGACATTCACGGCAGATCAATTCCGTGGTGTTTATCGGGGCAAACAATACCATGAGCCAGACTTTGCCGAAGTGTTGAAAAGAGCCAAACAGTACGGATGCGAAAAGGTCATGCTGACTACTATGTCTATGGATGGGGCAGAGCACAACGTCCGGATCGTGCAAGAATTCCCAGAGATGTGCAAGATGACGCTTGGGGTGCATCCATACCATGCGGCAGAGATCTATGAGGGAGAGTCGGCTTCAGGGGACAGGAATACGTATCTCGAATCTCTTCGAAAACTAGGTAACGAGCTGTTGGCTGAGAAGCCTTCTCCGCTGGCCGCCTTTGGAGAAATTGGACTTGACTATGTCTATCTCGATCGTGCTGATAAGGAGACCCAACAGCGTGCATTCAAGGATCAGTTGGAACTGGCGGTGGAGTTTCAACTGCCTCTTTTTCTGCATGTCCGCGAGTCAACTTCGGACTTCATCTCCATTCTCAAACCCTTTCTCCCAAAGCTGCCCCGGGGCGGTTTGGTGCATTCTTTTGCTGGCACTAAAGAGGAAATGCTGCAGTTGGTAGAGCTCGGGTTACACATTAGTGTCAACGGCGTCTCGTTCAAAACAGACGAGCAAATAGAGATGGTAAAGCACGTCCCGCTGGAGAGACTGCAGCTTGAAACCGACGCTCCATGGTGTGAGATCGTAGAAAAAGATGCCAGGATAGAGCCATTTCTGGCTGCCGCAAGGCCTTTACCAGCAAGCCGGAAACACGGGAAGTTTATCCTAGGACAAATGGTCAAGGGCCGTAACGAAAGTTGCAGCATTGAGCGTGTTGGGTTAGTGGTGGCGGGTCTAAAGGGAGTGGCAATGAAAGAGATCGTTGATGCTGCATGGGGCAACAGTTATCGCATGTTTTGGATAGATCCATGAGGCAATTGATGGTGGTTCCCTTACGGTCATGTGGCATTGGTGAAAAAAAAAGTGAAGGTATGTCGGCCAGAAGGAAATCTGAAGACAAACTATTGCCGTCTGCCATTGGTGGTGAATATCTTGTCTGGAGATGGCATGGGATCTTCTTTACAGTGGCAGGTTGGCTAAACATATGCGATCTGTAACCCCATCCCACCGATACACCCAACCTTTTGCCTCCACTTCCAAGAGACCTCATCTCGGTGTATTATCGGGCAAAAAGTCCCGGTGAGGAGAAGTGGAGTTACCGAATGAGCAAAGACAAGAGGAGTCAATATTAATATATTATTTGCATTATATTTAAGTTGTCTGGTGCGGAGAGGCGGGGAAAGCACGGCAAATAGGCACTTAATAGCGAATAGTAAAATGGAATGAGACCGGGGGCCAAATCCACCATCCAAGCGATGTGAAGTGCTTTTAGGCTATATCCATTTACCAAGGTCGCTCCCTCACAGATTATTGTCCGGCACATCTACAACGCGACCTCCATTAGGTTCCAGTTGAACACTGAATGAAGTGACATGGTATAGTTCTATGTTTGCATGTCATCTCAATAAACGTGATGAAGAATGGGCTGCTGCTGGCTTAGCTTCTGGTTGTATGTGAAGGAAGAATTGACCCACCAAATAATTGCTGCAATCCCGGAGCTTTTCCTTAGCAGGTTTAGCGATAGTTAATGAATGAGTTTAACTTACGGTGTGAGAAATTCCGCTCTACCTACTAAATGATAATAATAACGATGATCAGCTAGAATGTAGCCAATCTCCCACTTTGAAACGGGCCACACTCCGTCTAACTGGCAACCCCTCCCTTCCTACACGGCCTGTAGGATGCATTAATAGGGCCCCCGCATCATTGCTTGGGGGCATTTTTCCTCATGCAATTGCTGTGTTTCCTCATCAGCATCACGGGGCAAGATGGCAGGAATCCTCCTAGTTGCTTTTACTCTGCTGGCGGGCCCTGCAGCATGTCTTAACAATGGTACCACTCAATGGAGTTCTCTAACGAAGACACGAAAGCAAGAGCTATGCGCTGACCCAAATTGCGCTTAGGCGTCGGGAAATTACCCGTCATGGGCTACGATACCTACAATGCCTTCGAAAAGAACTTTGATGGCGCACTAGCCATTGAACAAGGGCGGTTGATGAAGAAGTATGGCCTCGTGGATGCGGGCTATAATGTGAGTGCGGGGGGGTGAATTGTCCATGGTGAAAGATGTGCGAGACTCACCTTGTCTGTAGACCTTCATTTTGGATGATTTCTATGCATTACCGGAAAGATCCGAAAAAGGGGAAATGATTGCAGATCCTAAGAAGTTTCCCCACGGAATGTAAGACTGATTAACTAGAGTGAAAAAAAGAAAAAAAAAAAATTACTGCAAGACATACGCTGAGCCAACCATACAGGCGACACTGGACCAAGACGATGAATCAATTCGGCATCTCCGGAAGCGCATATTCGTCCAATGGCTATAAGACCTGCGGGGGATATCCAGGATCCTATGGCCACGAGCTCCAAGATCTGGAGACCTGGCGTTCATGGGGATGGAACAAAATGATCAAGTATGACAACTGCTATATCCCGTACGACAACATCACGATGGAGAACCAATACGGACGGTTCAAGCGCATGCAGGAGGCAATCGACCAGGTTGCCAAAAAGTACCACGAAGAGCCCTTCATCTACTCCCTGTGCCAATGGGGATGGCAAGAGCCACACAACTGGGCCCCACGGATTGCCCAGGCCTGGCGCATCGACCCCGACATCCGGCCCTTCTGGGCGAACATTGCCAATATCCTGTACCTAGCCAGCCATGCGGCTACGGTATCGAATTTCTACCAACACGCCGATCTGGACATGCTGGAGGTCGGAAACGTCGGACAGGGAGTCCCCATCGGAAACATGACCTACTATGAGCAACGGACGCACTTCACGGCGTGGGCCTTCCTCAAGTCGCACTTGCTGATTAGCACCGACCTCCGCAACGCCACCAAGGAAACGCTCGAGATCCTCCTCAACAAAGATATCATTGCCATCAACCAGGATCCTCATGAGGGCGCAGCTGTCGTCCCCTTCCGAATCGGAAACCAGCCCGACTTTGTCACCACCCTCACGTATAGCGCGACGAATCCGCCCCCTTACTGGGGTGGGAACTCTAGCTACGGTCCCATCTTCATGATCATCAACACTCAGGATACGAGACAAACGATGAGCTTTAATTTGACCGAGAACTGGGCTGTCCGGGCTGGGCGTCGCTATGCCGTGTATGATATGTGGCGTCATGAGAATGTTGGCGTGGCTACGCGTGAGTGGTCGGTCACGCTGGAGCCGCACGACGTCGCGGCGTTGCTCATGAATGATATTGGACCTGAGCCCAAGGATTTCGAGCCTCCGTGCGCTCCACCGTACTCGCTATATCAGTGCACATCTCCGAATGGGAGCTATATCTACGATGGGCAGTTGCTGAAGTGGGGATGGTAGAGGAGATGCGATGGAACCAGTTTCATGGATGCTGTGTGCGCTGTGTTTAAGGGCTAGAATAGATAAAGATAAACAAAATATTCAACTACAAATCCTGATTTACTACCTACAATTTAACCCCTTCCTTGCCTCTAAAGCCATCGGCTGAGTACCACCGCACAAGGTACGCTACCAGTGCCAGGTTTAGTGCGCTTGCTCCAACCGCTCCCCAGGTTAACCCTAGAAATGTTCTCCCAACGGAAACCCCACTGATATACTGAACCATCCGGAGAGCATCCCCAACAGAACGAGACTTTATAGTCAAATATCCAGATGCAGCCGTAATAGTCGCAAAGCCTGTTGTCGACAAAATGGCGATCAACCCGATTGTGGTATAATATGAGACCCCTTTCCGGGAGGCAACACACGGCAAAAAGAACCGCAGGAGCAAGGCTAGGGCCTGAACGAGGATACCAACGATATAGCATGCGAACGGCCCCGTAGTAGAAATAATGGGAATGGTTACATGAGTGTCGAAGACTGGAGGGCTGGCATTTCGATGCAACCCAGGCGCTAGGTCAAACGCGCGGTCCATTATTTGAGTGAAGTTAAATGGGGTTCCGATCGCTTTGTAAATTGCCTGTGCCCCAGTTTCGGTCGAAGAGAAATCAGGATCCATCCAGGCGCTATGTAAAAACCAGCGGAACATATATCCCTCCTTCCAAGCCCAGTAGGGGTCATCTTCAAAGGAATTCTCGGTGAGCTGGGTGGAGGTATTGTGCACATGGAACTATGAAGAGAACAACGATGATGGTTGCGTCAACCATTCATTCATCAACAGTAGAACATTGTCGGGAATTATATAGCTACCTCGAGGATATTCATTCCTGGTGATAAAACCCGCCCACCATGGCTTCCAGTGACATTGGCGTTCTCCCCGGCAGCGCTGATGATGCAGACAAGGACGATCGAGGATATGGTACAGGCCAGGGCCAGACAGCTGGGAAGCCAAAGAGCGATTTTCATGATTATTCGACCGAGTCTGGGACGTTCTATGTCAATTCTGCGAAATACATACATTACTGTGGGACTTTGCGAGTCATTTATTTGACCAGCTTCCATACACTTACTTGGGGTTCCCGTGCGCATGTGGCTGAGAGACGGCAGGCTAGAAACTTGGCGGAACCAGTTGTCGCGGATTATGTGACCCTTAGTCAGGCTTGCCATCGGGCTTTATGTCTCAAACTTGGCTTCTTAGGTTCCATTTCTTGATCTATTTTAAGTTTGGCGAGTGTGATACTATGGACTAGGTGATAAATAGGAGGTAGGATGGATGGCTGAGTGGGTGATAATGATCTTCATAGGTTCAAAATCAAAGACAGAAAAGAAGAACTTAAAAAAAGAATAAAAAGACAAGACATGTAGCCACAAACGCTACGCTTTCAATTCAACGACTCGCTTGATAATTCTCTTGAAAGTGTCATGAATATCACCCCACTCCCTTCGCGGATGGCGTGATTCTTCACTTATCCAGCTTGATCGGATGCATCTTGCAAAACACATTCGTTGGATCATACTGGGCCTTGAGTTTCTGTAATCGAGTGAAATTGTCTCCGTAGATGTTGCTCACGACAGAGTCACCAGCTAGAAAGGTAAAAATTAGCATGGCATCACAATTCATTGAGGGTTTCTTGACTTACGCTCCGCATAGTTGATGTACTGGGGGACGCTCGCCCGATCAACCTCGCTTGCACGCGAGTCGAGCTCCTTTTTCCATCGCGATTGCACCTCACGAGCCCACGCCCGGTGTTGTTGGTCTTTGCTGGCATCCGACCACCGCATCGTGATGATCCCGTTCTGCAACGTGCCCCGGCTGGCGAACGCCATCTCCTCGCGGGGTACTTCGCAGATCTTTCGCATATCGTAGAACTCAAGAACCAATGCGGATGCGGCGAGGTCCGAGTCTTCCTGGATCTTAGCCGTGAAGTCGGTCAGCATAGTGCGTGCAAAAGCGGGTGCGAGAGGCGGTTGGAAAAAGACGCCTTTGAAGGACTTTCGGTCGCCGTATGTGGCCATCGGGTTCTGAAGCGTATTGACTCGCGAATATGGGAGCATGTCGATCATATTTACAACGGGCTCTAGGGCGAGCAAGGAGGCGAAATGGGCTTCTCCCTCTTCACGGGTGCCGTTGAAGAACACCAGCACGTTCACCATGGGTACCGGCGCACCGGGGGGCTGGGCTAAGATGCAGATGGCGCCAGCTCGCGCATCGGGCCCATCCAGGAGCATCGCGTTCAATTGCTCCACGACAGCTTCAAGCTTCTCGGGTGGAAAGGCAATGATGCCCGTGTACACCGGGTTCTTCTGTTCATGCGCGCGGTAAGTGAACTCAACCACGACGCCAAAGTTGTATCCCGCTCCGCGCAGAGCCCAGAACAGATCGGGATTTTCGGTCGCAGATGCTTTGACAACGTCGCCGTTCGCAAGGACGACGGTCGCAGAGAGGAGATTGTCGATGGTAAGGCCGTACATGCCACTCAACCAGCCATACCCACCTCCCAGGGTCAACCCTCCAACGCCGGTGTGGTTGACAGTGCCTCCGACCGCAGCAAGACCGTACTCCGCTGCCTTCTCGTCGACATCTTTCCAGGTTGCGCCACCACCGACGGTGACGGTGGAGTTTGTGGTGTCGACGCTGACGTGATTCATGCGCGAGAGATCGATTACCAGGCCACCATCACTAGAGCTAGTGCCAGAGACTGAGTGTCCGCCGCCTTTGACGGCCAAGTCGATCTTGTGTTGCTGAGCCCAAAGGAGGGCAGTGCGCACGTCCTCGACCTGGGTCGGTTGGATTACGACACCCTACAGTCTGATTAGATCTGGGTTCACCAGCACACTTGGGAGCCTTCTTATGAGCATTACGCGTGAACGGAGGAGAGATGTCTAGACATACTGCCTGCTTCATGCCAGTGTCGGACCATCGCCGCAGAGCGTCTTGGAAGTTGACGGACTCCGGCGTGAAGATTTCCGATGATGTCAGGCCCTGCTGGAGGGCCTGAAGAGCTGGTTGTGCGATCGCCATATCTTCAAGACTTGTTCTTGATATTTTATTCTAGAAGTAGGTAGGAGTTGAAGTCTTGTTGTAACGCTGCAAGCTGGCCTGACCTTGGATGCTCGGGGAGAAAGAGGGGTTATTTGGAGACATTATTCAACCTGGAGACGCTTTTGCTCCACATTTGACGGTGCGGCCGCCTGCCAAGACGCTGCAGTCCCTCATTTGTCAGTACATGTGGATATACCTTCACTCACGGCCTCGTCCCATGGATGGAATGGCGTTCAAGTGGGGGCTTGGAGTAGTTGCCCGAGTCCAGTCTCAGACTCGATATCTCACGTCGCTATCTCACCTCATTAGATAGTCTCTGCCCCAGTGCCTGGTTTCTGTGCTCCTGATAGCGGTGTAAAAGAAACCAAAACCGTGAGTACACGCTTGATCAATCCCAACCGCCCAACATGTGAGATCCAAGACATCCTCGTATTCCAGATTCTGTTTCTCACAAAATAAGTCCATGCTCAAACGGTGAATGAGGACCAACTCCACAGAAAAGTCACCAATGCAAAGACTCCCAATGAATCTGCGGCTAATTGAAACCTACCAATTAACTGATTTATCAAAGTCTACCTCTAATAAGGGCAGCATAATATAGTCCCCTCGTCGCCTCGATTTATGCTTATTGTGGGTCATTTAATTGCGGAATGAGCGACCATGAGGAAACGAGAAAGCGGCAGAATATCTCTGATCGAAAACGGTGCCCTGTTCTCTGTTGTCGTGTCTCGAAATTTTGAATCGGGATGCAATTGATGCTGTCAAGAACTGTATCCCAGACACATATTGAGGGGCAGTCTGGGAGAAACTTTGGGCGATTACACGTTCAGGTGCTCAAACCCATCTTCCGACATTAGAAGAGGATAGGTAGGTTGCTGTCAGAAACTCTAAAGGGCTCATTCATTCCAACTCTTATCAACGTTAAATTGGTATGCCTTATACAATGGAGATCACAATGAAGTTACTCCACAAGGATTACTCAACTTTTCAACCCAAACACCACATAGCATCATGGCTATTCAATTTCCTTCTCTCACCAAACGATCACTCTCTCTTACACTTGCCCCCTTTCGGCAACGCTGTAAGTACCCCAGTTTTCTTGTTAATCAAATTGACTCATACCAGGTGTGCTCCCATTCCAGTTAATGATCATGGGGTGGCACAGCCCTCGGATACTATTTCCAGGCATCTCGAGGCCTGATATCTATCCAGGTACTAGTATCGGAGTTTTTTGGACATCCCCCCTTACATTCTACATGGCTGCATGCTCACAAAACCTTCGTGATTCCCGAATATGGGCATCCTACAGAGGGCAAAATACCCAAGAAGCCGGACTCCAGAGTAATGAAGCTCTTCGCAGTAAGGGATGGGATAGGTAAAACACCGACCTCTCTGCACCACGCCCATTTAATGCCATGCACCAAGGTAATATACAAAGTGTCAGAGCGGATTCGTGGCTCTTCCACTCACATCCATTTTACTACTCGTACCAGTCTGTCGGATCCGAGCGTCGAGATCGTGGTTCCAGCATTCCACATAAACCAAAAGAGGAATATATAGTCCTCCACAGGGGTTTTTGGTCCGTCTTGGCTACCGTTTGTCTCTCCCTGCGATCGACCACTCTCTAGGATCTACCCGCAATGCTTAAGCGTCGATATACTCTCGGTTAACGAACAAAGTATAACTATTGACTTTACTCAGGACCGCGCACCAGCCCCCAGATTACAGCCGGACGGTTCACGGACACATTCCATTTGCTCCTAAGTATTTGGGGAGAGGTTGATCCCTTCCACCACCCCCAAAACGGGTGTAGGAATGCTGCCCTCGGGGGGGAGGGAGGAGAAACAAGGGTCAAAAGTACACTGGGAAAGAGAGTCCGAGCAAAGCTTCCACCACGGCGAAGGTGCAAGGGGGGCAGGCTGGGTCATGTATCACATGTTTAAAGTTTACAATATAGATACAGGAAATTCATAGGAATTGCAAATGAAGCTGCCCCCTGAGCCCTCCGATTGCCCATTATAAAGCGCTACTTGAGACCAGCCGACGCTCTATGAACTCCTAGCTCTGATTTTCTGAGGAGAAAATTCGATCTATCACGCTGTATTCTACTGAAAGTATAACATAAAGTACAACAAGTACACTTCTTCCCTATCAAGATGAAGTACTACATATTTCTCTCTTATCTACTGCTTTCGACAGCCGGTTCATACCCAACTCAAACCAAGAGAGGGTGCACCGTTGTGTCCCCCACAGTTGAGTTACTCCAAACGTCTGCCCCATGCTTCGTCCCATCTGGCGACCAAATTATACTGGACCGCTCGGGAGACCCTGTCAACACGACTGCGCTCACGGCACTGAGCTTCAATATTCCATATGGATCCTGGGGATGCATGCTGAAAATCAATATTCCTCCCCTTACAGAACCCAATGAGATTGCGAACGGTGATACGCGCGCTGAAATCTGGGCAACCGACCCGTGGGATCTAAACTCTCTTCCGACCTGGGATCGCCCTCCAGTTAAGAGGCAGATCGTTTCAACCCTAGAATTTCCGACACAGACGAATTCGCAGGCTGCACAGTCCGTCTTGGTAAGTGCGGACTGCACAAGTACCATGAGTTATCTACTTCAACTTGGGCCGCAGAATGGCAAGGGAGGGGTATCCTTTCACAATCATGTCGGTGCGGATCCGGTGCTGGGCTTTTCGATGATTCATAATTGTTGATTGGAGGTTGACGATGGAGTTCCTCGGAGGGAGAAAGTTAATGAGATAATATTTGCTGATGAGATTCATGATGTTTATGAGAATTGAAAGATTGACGCTTAACGCTTTTAGTGAGACTTATGTGTGGTTCAACACTAACATGGATAATGATGTTCCCTGAGACGAACAGTGATTCTGGTTTTAATTAATTTTTTTTTTTTCTTTTCCTAGGGTTTCAATCGTGTTTCTTTTATGTCTGCGTTGGTCTATTTTCGTCAGCTTAAAGCACTAGTTTTTCCCATACAGTACTTTTCAAATTATGTTTCCAATATGCTTGATGAAATTATTCTCCTAACTAGAAGTCCCAGGTCGGAGCCTTTACGAGTCGAAATAATAGGCTAAATGACGCATGCCACTGGTCCTGATTATTAATTCACCTTAACTCTTCGGTGAAGAATCGACTATTTTTGGCCTCTAGTCACGGCTCTACATTAATAATCTATATCCAATGCCCCAATATAATAACAAGATACGCAGTCCTGGATAAGAAATTCCCACCCCATACCACACACATCAGAGTATATAACTTAAAAAGAACATGGCAGCGCCTCAAATATTTATTACTGGCACTGTGGGTGCAAAATTCCTCTTACCGGACTGCTGGCGGTGTTTGAATACTAATGCATATATCGGCGGCAAAGAGCGGCTACGTAGGAGGCGACGTGCTACATGAGCTGTTGACCACACACCCAGACTGGGAAAGTCATATCACCTGTCTGCTTCGAGATCCCAAACAAGAACCACTGTACAGGGAGAAGTATCCGTCAATCAGACTGGTGTTTGCTACGTTAGATGACTCCCAGGTTATTGAAGACGTCGTGGCTCAGCACGATTTAGTTCTCCATTTCGCCCTGAGTGCTGATCACGAAGCCTCTGCCAGAGCCATCATAAACGGCCTGAGGAAGCGAGGGGGCGGGATTTACATTCACACAGGTGGAACCGATATCCTTCTGGGCCCGCCAAACGAAAAGGCCAGCGAATCAAAGACGGTCCATATATTTAATGACTGGGATGGCATTTCGGAGCTCATCGCGTTACCAGGTTAGATATTTCGCTCACGTCCTTACCCTGCAACTGTTCTCTAACAACGCGATTACCTTTCCTAGATGACGCCCCGCATCGCAGCGTTGACAAAATTGTTTTGGAAGCTGGATCCAGCACTCTCAAGACGGCGATTGTATGTCCTTCTACCGTCTTTGGACGGGGACGGGGTCTTGTTTCGCAACGTTCCGAACAAATATATAACCTTGCACGCCTCATCCTTGGACGCCGGAGGGGACTTCAACTTGGAGATGGAAAGGCTTTTTGGAATTATGTGCACGTGTTTGATTTATCACGGCTCTTTGTTCGACTCGTGGAAGAGGCTGTAGCCCAGGGTTCCAGGGTGACATGGAACCTAGAAGGCTATTACTTGGTGGAAAGCGGCGAGTATTGCTGGGGTGAAGTGTGCCGCAGCATTACCGCGGAGGGATACAAGCTTGGAATTCTACCATCTGCTGATGTGGAAGTGGTTGGAATGGATGAAAGAGCCCTCATGGCGCCTGCAGGTCGACCGGTTGCCAACTACCATGTAAAGGCCAGTGCTGTGCGTGCGAGCAGGCTTCTCGACTGGAGGCCTAGGGAACATGCACTATTAACTGAGATCCCAGAAATTGTCCGTGCAGAAGCACGCGCATTGAACTTGGGTCCTGGCTTGCTGGATAAATAATTAGGATCACATTATCTCGGGTCGATAGTATTGAGCTGAACTCGAAGTAGCTCTTGACTTGCTTTTCGTTGAATTATATTCACGTCATAAATCAGCTCAGAAATGACAAACAGGCAATTGGTCTTGGTGGGAAAACACACCCCTAACCTGAATTGTTTTCAATGTCTATAAGAAATGCCTTCATTGGGTTCGATCTACAACTTTATTACATGTTCCACTTCGCCCGGCATATCCCGGTTTGTTTTTCATACTCCCTGCTTCCTACCAGTCATATCAAGGGCGTTTGTCTATCCTTAATCTCTCCCTGAAATACTTGAACGTGGATATTAATGTAAAAGAAATTGTGGTAATTATTAGATCAGGCGTGAATGTCTTGCAGGTACAAATAGGTAATATGCAGGAGGAAGTATGTACCTTATGTACGGCAGCTGCTACCATAAAGGCCTTCAAACATTGCTGTGCGTCAGGGTATTCCTGATGGAAGAGCCGTGATGTGACAGCAGCTGAAATAGGGGTGAGTGTCTGGAAAGGAATATATATATTTTCCTAGTTATCTACTCTAATACCATAAATGGCGTGTTCGGTTCCTATTTAACGCCGGTCGTGCGTATCCAGGTCTACCCTTTCACACGCGGCAAATCTAACCCATAAAATACCTTCTGCAGAATCACGACCATGGTTTGGGGACTGTGTATCTTTGCAGTGTTGCTAGGACGGGCGGCATATGGCAAAGCGGGCCTCATCGGTGACGCGCTGGGGGAGCTCCTCACTGGACTGGGTGATGGTGTCGATATACTGAGTACATCTTCCATCACTATGATATGTTAATGATGATGCCTTTGATTCTGCCAAAGCCAATCACATACCTATACATTGCACAGGATACACGACGTGAATCCGTAAGGGTGGGAATTCGGACGGAGACGGGTTGGCTGGACGAGCACGAAGAAATTTGTTATTCAACTTCATCAGGGGCACTTTCTGGGCCAGCTAGTTAATCACTCACATTGCCAAATCCTCACAATATCCAACTGCAGTCACTGCCCAGGACCGCCCTGTATATGCGGATGCATCGTAGAATGTAACCTGGACTTTTGTGGTTAAAGATAGACTATGGAGGGATCCAGATAATGAATTATTTTCTACATACCATAGGAATCAAGGTTTAGGCTGGGGAAGAGCAGAAGTAAGAGTCGCTAGACTCAGGAAGAAGCTAAGAAAAGGCTTCATTTTGGCGGACAGTGGTAAGAGGAGATTACTGTATTAGATAGTTTATTACTAGGCAGACGATTTTGCCATAAAAATTAGAAGCTCGAGGGACACTCTCTGACCACTAATTTATAGCTTAGCATTAGAACTTTGGAATTGCAAATTCCGGTCCTTCACCTTTATGAGAAAGCCCAAATTATTGCCACTGGATGCAGCGGGTATGCAGGAGGCGACGATCAGATACGTGTCTCCACAGCTTACGGAGATCCGATCTATACTATACTGCGGGCAGGCCAAATCCAGATGTGATAGTGACTTATCATGCAGTATGCAGTTCATCGGCAAGTAGCAATGCAAGCATTAATTATATCGAAAAGAGCCAAAAAAGCATGCAAGGAGAGCTAGCACCAACCAACCCAAGGGCTCACACACCATCGAGAGTGGGGACAACTCGCAACAAAAGTAACCAAAGAACCCTGCTTTTGGAGGAATTAGCCGAATAAATAATTAGTTTGGTAGTGTTCCAGAGTTTGGTCAGTTTGGTCAGCACTTGCGGTACTTGGCCGTCGATCATTGCATTCACCATCATTTTGAACTTCATTAAATGATCTTTATGGCTAAATTGGCCTTAGCTTCACGCTTTAGTTACACCAATCTAGTACTAAATGATTGTTAACTCCGTGATACATAGCCAATTTTTTTTTTTTTTTTTTTTTTTTTTTCTAGCGTCTTTCTTGAGGTTGTACAACCCCTACGCACCTCCTTGATTAACTTTCGCATGCATTTGTCTTATAAGTTTAGTAATTCCATACTAGAAATGCAAATTTTGTTCAATTCTTTTAAAGATAAAACCGGCCTCTATGCAAGACAATATCTGTGAGATATAGATTTCTCTGAGAGTTAGGTAGACCAACGTGAAAGAATATAATGATTGCTCGCGATGAGGGAAGTATGAAGGAATTGCATGTATGCATTCGCGATAGAGATTATCACTTACTTCCTACATGATCCCTGCGAGGGATCATAAATATGTGGCCAGGATTATGTGCTCATGTAACCCGAGTCACAACGCTTCCAGGCTTCTGTGCATAGGAGATTATGGTATCTTATAATAGCTGGTTAGAAAGTGCGCTTGAATTTCCTTGTAACAAAGATGATTCTGCATCATGCTTGATAATTTTAGAGCGTCTAGACTTGATTTATTTTTTCTATATTGATCGATTATAGACCCTTATGGCACGGCGACTACATAATCGCTTGGATATGCGCTTTGCCGCTTCAGATGGCGGCAGCCCGCGTCGTGCTGCACATAGCTTTCCTGCCTCAACCCTCTAATGATTATTATGCTCACGAACCTGGAGAAATCAATGGTCTTTATACTGTCATTGCCTGTCTACCAGCTGGTGTGTATGGAACGGTGTCCGCTGCGGCTATCGAACCTCACATGCGTCCTCTTTCCTCAGCTTTAGTCTGGACTGAGGGTGGGAATTGGAGCTGGGGCCCCGGATAAAAAATCAATGACTTTCGAGTAGGATATGCGGCCGTCAGAAATCCTCTGGGAATGTATAGTGGATGGTGTAGTATGATTATCGTAAGGCCCAACATATTCCGTAATAAGATCTTCCTAACTCCTCTGCTCAAACAACACACGAAGTTGGCTGTTAGGGATACCAGGCAACGGAGGGATATGATGGCCGGTTCGGGTTCAGTCGAGCCATGCTAGTAATAGGCTTGTTAAATCATTCCGCACGATCATTGGTTTGTCATTTCGCTGGCTCTCGCGGTTCGTGTCGCTGGCACGTCCGGGTCCCGGTAGATCGGCGAAGGCTTGTGGGTCCAGGGGGCGATCCTGCATCACTTCAGTTAAGGATGAACGGGGTAAAGAATGATGAAAATATTGCTTCTTCTTCTTCTATACAAAGCTCGGTCATTTGGCATGAAATGAGACGATAGTCTTTTAATTTAAATAAGCACGAATGGGAGAGGGAAACTCTTCTCGCTAGACCAATTTGATGATTTATTTACCTGTGGGCTAACCACGCAAATAGGAAAGAGAAGGCGGTGTTTATTTTTACGGAGTGCCAGCTATGGCTTGCCGTAGGCGGTGGAGTTGATTGAGCAGAATCCTCGCGAGGAGAACAGCCACGCTCGTCGCACTGGGTGAGTCCCCTCGCGGCCTTAGCACGTCTAGATAAAGATTTGGAGTTCCTTTTTTCTTGATGATCAATAATACTGACCAAGACCCTGATGTCGTGGTGATGGTCTAGGAGGCAATCTCGTAGGTTACCCCAAACGGGCGACTCCTTCACGGAGGGGGACGCGTCGAAACTGTCAGAGCACCATGGGTTGCCTGAGGCATGACACCACACACCTATCGAGGCGTACCTGCTTGTTACCTAGATAGCAATTACCTACAGTACACATATCCATCCATACAATCTCCTTGGCCGATGCCGTTTTCCAGCTCTATTAGGTTATGAGCCCTCTAGCTATCTCTTCCATTATTTGATGGACTATCTCGCCCTTTTATTCATCATTTAAAAGAATTATTTCACCTTCATTTGAAGCATTTTTATCTTCCACAGCGATGATCCGATCTTCGCACAGATTATTCGCAGACTTTAGGATAGGCCATCAGGGGCCATCCACATATCGGCCAAAACAGGCCCAAATCTCATCTAAAAATCCATCAAAAGTACGCGTTCTTTATCAAATCCCTGCTAATGAAGAGAAGAAAATAGCTAATCATGGCTAACCTCAAGATGGCCAAACACAAGCTTCAAAACTACCAAAGGCAAAACACACCCATTTTTACACTAAATCCCTTCCGAACTCTAAATAATCAAGACGGCGGGGGCATGTGGCTCATCCATATCGAACTCGAGCTTGAGCTAGACAAATTGCAAGATATTATCAATATTAATATCTCTACACCTACCCTAGATAACCCCGCCTACGAATGGTGGGCAACGTGTGCAAGAACTCTCTGTGTCTGGTTGGCAAAACATATCAGTGGCGGTCTACTCTAAGATGCAAAGAATGAATGACCCAAAGGAGGCATCGCATGCAGATAGCTTCCTTGCCAAATTGCATAGGCTATCTAATGGTGTCGGCCATGCAGCATATCAATCAGCTTGGGAGTAATTATTTCTCATTAGTCGATCATCATATGGCACTACAGAACAATTCGTTCTAGATCTCCAGAAGAAGCCTGAAAGATGCGCAGGTCTAGAGAGAGAAGTTTCACCATACACTGCTTTAGGAATACGTCTTAGCAATGTGGAAAATGAAAAACTGGTATCAATCGAAAACAACGGACGTCATAAAAACTGTCGACTGCTTCAGGATACGGTATTCGCACATCACAAATCAGCGATCTTATCTGAATTAAAGGTCCTCTCTCTTCCTAATCAGGCATGGCGTCAACGTATCAGTCGTTATGTCTGGCCAACAAGGAGACATCTAGACGTCAACCTCCGCCGTTGGTCGATATTTGGCCCAACTTTTAGGCTGACGCCTAGCTATGAAGCCAAAATATCATAGGTTTTCTGGCGTCTCTAGAATCTCGCGGGAGAGACATTGGGATGGGCCTGTTGCGTCGTATTCTTGATTGCTACCATATTGACATACTCCATAGGGTTAGATTCCCCAATGCCAATATTCCATGACTTCGCATCAGTATACCTTTGGAATGATCCGGTAAAGGTGAACCATCCCCATATCCCTGGTGGCCACCAGACCACAGCTGCCCATTTCTACAACGATTTACACTAACTTTTGATCGATTTGGCAGGGGCATCAACTCAGACCGGAAACGGAGTACAATGGAGTAACTTTCTCGCAAGATAACTTGACAAAAACAACATCTTTTATCCCCAAACAGAATCCTTCTTCCGCACATTACATAACCATGTCTAGTCCCAATATCTCATCAACGAACCCACCAGCGGGCGTGCCGGTGGAGGTTTACATCGCCACCGCGTTTGGCTCAATTTGCGCCAGCCTTATTGTTTACTTGATAGGGCAAAAGTTCTACCACTATCTAAAAGATAGGTATGTCTTACAATCAATATGAACGCTAAACGGGTTTCCCTGTTTCCATCTGGGCTAATGTAAATTAAGGTCGGAGGTGAAGATTGAAGTGGAACTCCACGGGGTTAAGGCCTCCGGCCACCCTGCTGGGGTGAGTGAATACCTTGGCGTGGCGCGAAGAAGAGATCGTAAGTCGTTTCCCCTCCTGCGTTCGACATATTATGCCCATATTAACAAAGAGACACACGCTTAGTTGAGTCTGCCATCGCCAAGATCGCCCGCGGGGAGTCATTCTCCGAATTCAGAAGGGGAAACTTCATGGCACGTACGCGGGCCATTTTCGCCCGAAGCAAGCTGGAGGGGGGGGACCAGCAGGAGGGGGGGGAGCCGCACGCCTGGGAGGAGGAGGAACTCTATGAGAACCCCTGGCGGTTCCATCTCAAGGATGGGCAGCCCAGCGGGTCAAACAGCCGTTAGGGTTAAATATTAATCTGATAAGGTTTGGCAAGTAAGATACATGAGAAAAAATAATATATATATTCAATTCCTCTAGTAAGCAACTGGTCTCATACTAGGAGAGCAAGACCTGGCAACCTGGCAACGCATACACTCACTCTTAGGTTACAGGTAGATAGAAATGCATCTTGAAAGGTAGCAAGGCTTCACTTAAACGATATCAAGGTAGCCAATCAGGATTTGCATGAAGTATACGTCTCCGGCTTTTGAATCCCGATTTAGCATCTAAGGTAGATTCTTTCTCTCTGCAAATCCCCGCACATAGGCATTCATCATGACCCGACTAATGAAATCTGTCTCCTTCGGGTTAACATTAAACCTAACCCCCTCTGGATATCCAGACAGGTCGATTGGCTGATTGACGCCAAGCTGTTGTTGGCAGCAGCCACACGCTGGCGTACAGTGACCGTGCCAGGTTCCCTCCCAGCCTCAAGGGCCACAATGGATGGTTATCTGATTCTGGCAACAACCACAACTGCGTCCACAACATCCTCCAACTTGTAAGTTATCGTCATTTAAACACTGGGAAGAGTTACATGAGTAAGCTTTAAATCACCTCCCCCGGAGTTACAGAGTTGTCTTGATTTTTATTAGGGAAGATATATATACCCCAAGTTAATTATTAAATATGTCAAAAATTAGTTTTTAATAAACAGTTTATTAAATAAAACAATGAAATAGAATATTAGGCTGGTGGGCTAATGCGTGAACACTTGAGAAGTTACCAATATATATTTTTGTTTAACCATAGGATATGGCTACTCTAAGGCCCGGCCAACTACCAATTCAACTTGAGTTTTTGCATCAAGCAGTGATTACTCTACTCGTGTAGCACCATATCTTGTTACCTTATTTAGCTAGCATTAAGGAACAGTTGTCCAGTAAAAGAATCACACGCTCATACTCCTGCGGTTTTTACTAGTTGGTACATTAGGCGATTTGGCTGAAAATCTTATTACTCTTACAATATAATTATAATTACAAGGCATTGAGCCGAGGATGAAGAACTGCCCTTTACGTTATGGCAACACATGAGAACTCGAAAACTAAATTTATGTATATACAACACCATGTTCACCTTACTATAGTGCGGGAATTCTCCACGCTCAAATCTTCCTTCGGTATAAACGCCCTGCTAGATGCGCGTATAAATCTGCCCTTAACGGGTCTAATGAACTAAGTCCTCAATGGTGAAGTTTTGATTTCCAATGGATACTCCAATACTTAAGAGCATAGGGTCAGGGCCGCTGCGAAACTGTACTAACGTCTCAAATGACCTAAAGCTTACACATCTCAATCTGGCACAATTAAACTACATTGATTCCTACTCACAATATATGAGATTCATGCAAACAAGCCATAGCAAGGGGCGATGTTCTAGGCATTCGCTATTATTCAACTAATAATATAGTAGTGGATAAACTTATTGAAATACTTTTAAGTAGAAATTTAAATAATATAAAGAGAATATTTAAATAAACTCATTAAGATTAAGAAGAAAGAACCATAAAATAGTACAAAAAAGATATATAGAGGTATGTCTAGGTCATAAGAATTCTTTTTGACCTAAAGGGGTGGGTTTTAATTATGTGTATTACATGGAGCAGCAGCTTCCATGTATTCTAGACCACTCGGGGGACAACCCGTTGATAACACACAGATCAAATTACTGTAATACCAACACGTGACGTGCCCGAGCCCCAAAGAGGACTGTCATTTCCCAATCGAAGGCGTCAACAACGAATTGACTCATTCTGGACGCACTCGTCCATCTATCACTCCATTCAGGGTCCCAGTACGCACAGATCTTGTCTCCGTATCCAGCCCCGTCGATTGAGGACGCCAAGGAGAGCTAAAGTACATTGGGGTTGCGGGGATGGCAATCACGTGTGGGGACGCATCCTTCGTGTTTCGGGGGCTGAAATTCTGGTGACGGGAGTTCAGAACCCCTGAACCTCACATGCATGGAATGACTCGTGTGTTCATTCGCTCCTTGGAGTGATATTCGTACTCTCGACTGGACGAAAAAACGTGGGCCCGATTCTGTTGGCCCGACCATGAAGGCTTGTTCTTCTCCACGAATACCAGTACCCCCGCTCGGCTATTCTTCCTGGACACCCGGGGACACGGCCCACCACCCCAGCTATTGCTCTTACCGACTCGATCGATCCCTATTGACTGCGTGCGGCAAAAGCAGTTCGCACCCTTACAAATTTATTGAAACTGCGCGCTAGTACCACTACTGCTACTGCTGCTGCTATTACTACTACTACTACTACTACTACTACTACTACTACTACTACTACTACTACTCCTACTCTCTGGGTTGATGTTGGGGATGGCAACCACACTGCCGACCAGAGGAGGTCGGAGATTCCACCGTAAGTCTAGGTATGGCTGTACACCATGCAAGCGACGAAGAATCAAGGTATGTTATGCCGTAGGCTTGTAGATCCATCCCCATGCCAGTCCGAGAATTGTTAATCACCGAACGGTGTAGTGTGATGAAAAGAAACCGATCTGCAGCAACTGCTCCCACAGGTCCTTAGACTGCACTTTTCAGTATCTCGAGCCTATTAAAACCCAGGCAAAGCCGTCCACAGTGGCTATTCGCAATCCTCTAAATGTCCGAGTAACCGCAACGATCCCCACGCAATTACCGGGCCCCGTCAACTTCATGTCGTTTTGTCGAAGCAATACCCGAGACCTCGAGCTGTACTGCCACTTCCAGACCTACACAGCCCCAACCTTCACGTACCCGGTTCCGGTGCACTCTCTCTTCCGAGAGGATATCCCGGGTTTATCGATCACAGCGCCCTTTGTAGGGCACGGCATACTCAGCCTCGCGTACATCCACTTGGCGTCGGTGTCTCCACAGCGAACATCGGCTAAGTTGCTGACAGAGGCGGCATTCCATATCAACAAGGCGCTTCCGGGCTATTCAAGTACCTTGGAAAAAATCACGGCACAGAACTCCTCGGCACTGTTCACTTTTGCCATCTTTGTAGTGTTGTTTACCTTTGCCAGTGCCGACGACGAGGCCAACAATCTTCTTCGGGGGGTCCGGGATCCCGGACAACCGCACGGCAAGGAGCTAGAGGTAGCCCTGGCGAAGAATGTTGCCCGAGTTATCCGCAGCGTTCAGAATATTTTTGGGATATTCTGGCGGTGCCAACAGTGGATCTCATCGAGTGTGCTGGCCCCGGTGATCAGACGGTACATTCCCCCGACACTAAATGAGGACCGAATGCATTGGGTCTGGTTAGAAGACGGACATTTAGCCAAGGTGGGCCAGCTGTGGCAAGGTGACCCAACACTGGCACCTAGTTCTGCACAGGCGTTGTCGGACTCGCTTCAGTACCTGCGTGAGACGTTTGCCATGGTCACTCAGCTGACCATTGTCTCCGACAAGAACCCAGGGGCAAACAAGACAGTCATCGGCTTGGTTGAGATTCACGAACAGCTGACAATGGGGAAACTGGACGACACGCCCAGCGTGTTTACTTGGTACATCCGGTTGTCGCCGGACTTCATTTCCCTTGTAGAGGAGGGGAACGCCTATGCGATGGTGATCATCGCGCACTTTGCCATCGTTCTTGAGAGGGCCTGTGTGGATAAATGGTGGACGCACAGTTTACCTAGCCACTTTTTAGCCACCGCAGCATTGATTCTAGGGGAGCAACGGAGAGCCTGGATTGATTGGCCACTCTCGGTTCTTCGTGACAGCGCCAGGGAGTTGTAGGATAGAATCGGACAGGAGAGGGAAAGTAAAAAAGGAGGGAGGGGGGAAGGGGCAATTGTGCTCACGGATTCTTTGTCGACTGATTTTTTTTTTTTTTT
The DNA here is from genome assembly GCA_027569155.1 of Aspergillus haitiensis. Classification (NCBI taxonomy): domain Eukaryota; kingdom Fungi; phylum Ascomycota; class Eurotiomycetes; order Eurotiales; family Aspergillaceae; genus Aspergillus; species Aspergillus haitiensis. The sequence continues at coordinate 191,819 of JAPDEO010000054.1, forward strand.
TTTTTTTCACTATTACCCACGGTGGACGACTCGGTCCCCGTTGAGATCTGTGACAAGGGAATCATCCCTGCTGAGCTAGAAACAGTGAAACAAAGGAATCCTGGGGGGATCCGGGGTTGGAGTACCATTTACCATTTACCGCATGACTCCCTGGCAGTGCAAGGAGGAGATAGATCGTCGCAGTAATAATAGTTGTAGGACCGAGATAGGCAAATGAATGGAAATATAAAGCACCAGAACCCGGGAATAATAGTCAAATAACAATCGTGATTCAGCCGGGATGAACTAGGAAAACCTCCATATTCGGAATTTCACGTGAAGCGGATCCAACAATTCGAGACTAGTATTAGATTAACTGACAGGCGCTCTGTTAGGGCACGAACGCACAAAAATTGCCTGAATGTCGTCCATCTCCCTGTGGAGCCAATCAGGTTCAAGCCTATACGACTCCCGTGGGGCAGACTCCTTTCAATCTCCTCCAAACGTTCATCTATCTGGATCGGCGTCCGGGAGTTGCCGAGGTGCTGCTGGTCTGTTGCCGTCGAAGGTGGCTTTTGTTTTCCCCTGACCTCGTCGTCGTTGGCTCCGTTTGGGATGCACCCCGGATTAAGGCAGGGAGGGCTGTGCCCCTGATCCACTCGCCCACTCTCGTATAAACGTATCTGTAGAGACTAAGAGATCAATAATGGCAAAACGACTCGCATTCCCTGTGCTGGGCCCACGCAGATCAGACCCTGGTCTCTTCGTACACATGGACATGTCAGGGTAGCTGATCCTCTGAAATCATCTCCAGCAAAGGAAAAAAATTTCCCTCTTCGCCCGTTCTTTTACTTAAAGAGAGTCGGGGGTCCGGCTCTGTTATCCCCCTTTTTAAACTACGGTAGTTTTGGCCGGTTAATTGGCTGCCCTCTCTCTCTCTCTCTCCATTTTCCCTCTGCCACAATGCTCTACTCCAAGCTCTCAATTGGGAGCCTAATCGGTGCGCTGGCGGTGTCTGCATCTGCATGGAGCTTAAAGCGATCCAGCCCAGGGCCAGTCGCTTGCGCGAACCTGAAAAGCTCTCTCGGCTCCAGCGTCGTTGTCACGAATCCGCTCAGTCTTAAGTACCTCCAGAGCCGGCTATCCTACTTCAACACGGAGCTAAATAGCAATGTCCCATCGTGTGTGGTCTATCCAACCTCCGCCGAAGATGTGTCGGTGGCTCTCCAGGCGATCCGCGCAGCCGATGCGCAATTCGCCATCAAGGCAGGTGGGCACAACCCGAACAATGGCTTCTCCTCCGTCGACAAGGGCGTTCTCATTGATCTCAGCTCCTTAACGGAGAAGTCCTACGATGCGGCAACCGGACTAGCAACCTACCAGCCCGGGGGCACGTTCGGTGATGTCTATGAATACTTCCTCGAATGGAATCGCACCGTGGTGGGCGCTCGTCTCGCTGGTGTCGGAACCGGGCTGGCCTTGTCGGGAGGTCTCTCCTACCTGTCGAGTCAGTATGGAATGGCATGCGACTCCTTCCGGTCCCTCGAGGTCGTCCTTCCCAGTGGCGAAATCGTTACCGCCTCCGAGCACAGTAACCCCGATCTCTTCTTTGGCCTTCGGGGCGGCGGTGGAAACTCTTACGGGGTGGTCACCAAGTACACCGTGCAGTCTCATCCAGCCAACACCTTCTACGCCGGAGTGCTCATCTACCTGTTCGAGCAGACTGATCGGGTCCTGAACGCGATCGGCGACTTTGTCCGATACAACAATGATCCCAAGGCCGCCATCATTGGCACGTACATGAAGTTACCCACCCCCGGATTCGGGCTGAATCTCGACGAGGCCATCGTCGTGTTCATGGTGTACGATGGCCCGGACGCGAACGGCGCATTCGACAACTTCACTGCCATCCCCCACCTCCTCAACACGCTCACGCAGACCGACTACAATGGGGTTGTCAACATGCCCATCCCCGGAAGTGCCGAGATTAGCAAAGGTCGTAACACGTTCCGGGTGACGGCCCAAGCGGGCACTGCCGAGGGTATAGCCACCCTCACCGATCTCTACAATCGATGGACCGCCTGGGGCGACGCGAACAAGGGCAAATATACCATCCTGTCGCTAGATATCCAGCCAATCCCCAAGTCCCTGACTGACGCGTCGAATGCTTACTTGGGAGGAAACGCGATGCTCATGCCCGATGGCCCATGGTTCTGGGTCAACTATCTGCTCACGGCCTCGCCCTTGCTATCGCAAAGTGATCTCCAGGCCGTCAAAGCCAGCTATCGGGATCTCGTCAACGAGGTGGCCCCTGGAGAGGGACTGCCACTCTTTATCAACGATGCGGCATATGACCAGAACCCGTTGGAGACCTACGGAGGCTATGAACGACTGAAGGCCATCAAAGCCAAGTACGACCCTGATGGCTTCTTCAGCTCCAACACTGGCGGTTGGGCATTCACCTAGTCCATGCGTGCACTAATAAGAGCTGTAACCATTGTCGCGGTGATGCAACTGAAAGGATCCGTCTCTTGTAAATAGGAGAAAGAAAAAATTATATTGTAATTAAAGGACTGGAGAAGAGACTTGTGGCTGGAACATGAGGGGTAGTCGTATTTATGCGATATAATAATAATAACTATGCAATCTTAAAGCTAAATTACGATCTCCCTGTTTCTCGTATGCCAAGTCACCCTAACTGTCTTTGATCTTGACTGACGCTAGACTCATGGCTTTTATCCTAGGCACGAGTAGAGCTTAGCCTATCTATATAATCGGGACTCGGAAGTTTGAGCATAACTCCTGGGTTGTACAACATTTCTAATACACCTGCTGAAGAGCATTAAGCCCTACTAAGGAATAATTAAATTAAACTACCTTTCTTCACGGCCCTCCAAGCGAGAGGAGCAATGCTTGATGTGGGACTGATAAGTGGGATGCTTCATTTAGTCTGAAACCAATCAGGGGGCAGACATCGCACATGTGTAGACATCAAGCCCTACTATCTTTCATCAATGTCACATTTGCCTCTGTAGATCGATGAATATAGAGGGGCATATCTGGCATTCTTTTACTCCAAAAAGTGCTATTCTTTTTATTTCAACTAGAATCACCCAGATTATTCTTCTTTTTCTCTTCCCTCCCCCCCTCCCCACCCCCTAGTATTCTTATCGTTATTATTGTTACCCCACTGCATTCATCATGCTGGGTCTCTCCATCCTCCCATACTTGATCAGCCCTCTGCTCTCGCTCGGACTCAATGGGCAGATCGTCGGGGCATCTGTCCCATCCTCCGACCGGATTGATCTCTCTCAGCCTTCCTACGACCTGTTCCGCAGCCAACCTCTCCACGATGTCACGGTCATGCAGTCGTTCGCCTTTGACAACACGAACGCCCGTCTCTTCGTCGCCCAGCGCATGGACGGCACCGACACCACCGCCGGCGATCTATGCATCACCCAGCTGGACTTTGCGGGCAACTACGTCGGCTACATGCATCTCACCGGGTTCGGACACGGTGTCTCCTTCGCCGCCGAAGCCGTAGGCTCCTCCACCTACCTCTGGGTCGAGGTTGAAGCGAACAGCAATGGGTACGGTGCCAAACTGGCCCGCTTCAAGTTCACCAGCGGCACAACCCTCACCAGCTCCTCGTCCTCCCTCCAGAAGTTTAAGCCCGTCGCCGACGCTACCGAACATACCTGCTCTCTGGACCCCATCAACCAACGACTCATCGTCCGATACCACAAGAGCGATGGGAAACACATCGCGGTGTACGACTTGGCCGACGCCAGAAGTGGGGATTTCTCACAGCCACTGGCAGACTTCAAGCAGCCCGCGCTCGGCAGCACGTCCTCGACCTTCCAGGGATACGCGGCCTACGGACAATATCTATACCTGCTGACCGGGGACTCGTATGACGTCACTGGTGATGTAGTCAACTCGCAAGTCACCAGTGTGGACCTCAATACGGGTGCACTCGTGCAGGGCCCCGTCTTGACCAAGGCAGGATCGACGCTCGTCTTCCGGGAGCCGGAGGGGCTCGCAATTTACAAAACCTCGGCAGGCGAAGTGCGCTTGTTCCTAGGTTTTGCATCTGGAGTGGCCGGCGATCGTCGGGCTAATGTCTTTTATAAGAATGCAATGGTTTAAAAGTCGGTTGGGGGAGATGAGCTTCATGTCTGCCCTGTCTATAGCCTCCTTACCTATCCTGAGGTTGATGTACTGGTGTCCTCATCTCCAGACAACATGCCAATTTATAAAGTGACTATACAATCAGAGAATACTAAAATACATGTCAGCCACTTTTATTTTAGCTTTGCTTTCCTGATAAGATAAGTACATAGAGTAGTATTCGAGTGGTTTTTTTGGGTTGAAAAGAAAGAGAGGGAGGGGGAGAATGTGTCTGTGTGTATCTCATCGGTACATGGGGAGATATATTTTAGCCGCTCACTCTTAGATAGGTTATAACATGCAATAGTTTGGCGTCGTGTTACTTTTTAGACTTCCCACTTTGTTTCCCGCATTTCTGTTGGACATGTCCTTAGACCATGACGAAGTTGAATTTGCATTGCCTCGTCCCTTCATACCCAGCATCAACGCATAAACCGTCCGTGTCAGCTGTGAGATCGGAAGCTCCAACCAGTGCAACTCACATTAAGCACATTCACCCAAACCTGGAGGAGCAATGGTGGAGTGTGCTCCTCGTCAAGCTTCTCGAGCAGCTCAGATGGGAAGCGGGAAGAATATTGGCTTGTAAGCAAGGCTTATGTATGGCACTAATTTGGCAATGATCACCACATTAGCGTTTGTGTCTGGACGGCTCGAGGAAAAAGGAAAGAGAGGACTCCGCGCCGTAATTGGCAGTGGGTTGCTGACTCGCTATTGCTGATTGCTGCTGATTTAGTTATTCTCTTTTGTCGAACACATCAGATGTTCATCATCATCACCCCAGAATGACACCGGGAATCGTTCGATCACTGCCCGATTGGGAATTCCCCCTCCGACGAGGTGGAAAGAATGTAGTATCCGGGACGCACCCACAATCGAAGGATTAGCCTGGAAGAGGCATGTCATTGTGAACCTAAAAATGACCCAGGGGGATACAAGTAATTGGATTCGGGGCTCATTCTGAATAAGCGTTATTCTGCGGTCTTCTGGAGCTGGACGGAAACACAACATGCTACCTCTAAATACGTCAGAAAAGAAGGCGAAAAAAGCAAAAATAAAAGCAAAAAAATCACAAAGGAGCGAGAACGCAAGGAATCGGCGGATATTTGGTCTACAATAGTATTGTCCGCTCTTCAGGGTAACCTCGCACCCCTTTGAACTGGGAATTCGCACTTGATCTGACGGTGGAGGCGTCGTACTCTGCGTCTGCATTATTGGGCGAGAATCCAAGGTTGGGAGCCGAAGGTGGATCTTGCATGCCAGAGGTGGTCAGCAATAATGAGAATCAACAAGGCAGTTGCAATCCCTTCTCGACTGATTGGGTCGCGTGTCGTTCCCAGCTGATGGTTGAGACATGGATGGACGGAGAACTCGCTTCTTTTGGTTGCATCAGATTGCTCAGAAAGATTATTATCGCCACAACTCCACCACCAGGCAGAGGAGTTAAAAGGCCTCCTTCTTCCCGTCCATGGATGGAAGGGTGGACGAGCGGAAGTTTGAAATCCCACCATATTTGACGTGTCTGTGAATGATGGCCGCACAGTTCCTCTTCTCCCTGCTGACCATCGCCCTCTCCCTGGGGTTCCCCAGCCTTGTCAGCGGCGGAGACACTCCCCATTTTTCCTTCAATCGACTCTGGGAGTTGGAAAACAACTTCTGGACCAATTTCCTCTATCCTGCCAACCTACAGCAGATCAATGCCACGGACGATTCCGTCTTCGCCCCCAATGTATGTCTATACTCTCGGTGGGAGAGCCGTTCGGGGCGGAAAGGACTAAATGAATAACTTCTTTCTGTTCCAGGTCCAAGGCCGTGTCGATATTACCCGGACCTTCGATGGCCGCGTGCTCAATAACGAATATATCTTCGGGCTCTTCTCCCAGCCCAACACTGTCAGCTTAACCGGCATCCCGATCGCATACGACATCACCCAGTTCTCAGCCAACGACAACATCGCTTCGGCCACCACCGTCGTCACCTTCAACTCAACCACCTTTGAGACGATCGCCCCAATCGCCATCGACACCTGGATTATGTTCGACAGGAATGGCAAGATCATCCAGTACGACGCGACGTTCCGCTGGTTCGACTACCTCCTTGATACACTAATCCAGGGCGTCCAACAGCGATACAACTTGACGAGTCCGGAACTGGCAACGGCCTTCGTCGAGGGCCTCATTGCGCCGACGATTTGCGACGCCGCTGAGCAGAGCTGCACTGGGGACAATCAGCAGTATTCGAGCCGGGCGGAGTGTATGAAGTTCTTGACGACCGGGATTCGCTTTGGAAGGGGGTACGAACTCGGTCGCAACACCTTGCTCTGTCGGGAGGTCCATAAACATATGGTCCCGTTTGCTCCGGACATTCATTGCCCGCATATTGGTCCCTCGGGTGGTGGCTACTGCGTGGATGATATGAATTATGGGCAGGTTGTGCTGCAGAAGTACTTCAATCAGTCGTGGGTGGCTCATGGTAAGGCAGATGACAATATCTGGGTGGCGGCGTAGATGTAAGAAGAAGAAGGAAAGGTAAAATCAAATCAAATCAAATATAGTTTTCAAAGCCTTTTTTACAATCCCCGAAAATGCTATACCTTCACTTGGGCGCATTATTCCACGGCATACGTACGGTCTACCGGTTGGGCAAGGAATAGTTACTACTGCTTTGACAAAGTAGCCCTAAATCATCCTGGCGGCCTCTACTAACCGTTTCTACCAGTGCAATTCATGGGGGAAAAAAAAAAAAAAAAAATTAAACACGCCGAACGGTAGTAAATAAAGTGAATATTAATGAACTATTATGTTGTTAGGTCTTCTATTGGAAGCTGTCGACACCCACGACAACCTCCTTTGAGATCTATCCCTCCCGGAACTCGACCGACAGCTCGGGTAACCAAAAGGTGACGTTATCACTAGACGAGAATGCTTCCGTTCCCAAACTAAAGACGCCCAGATAATCATCCAGAGATGGAAATGTATCGCCCTGGAGTGCAAAGAGTCCCGAAATGAGCGGGAAGATGTTTCCCCTGAATGTTTCCACAATGTCCGATGCAAGCCATGTCAGGACATTCTGACCGAGGCTGTTCTGACCGGTATATAGATTGCTAGAAAAGGGAAGAGTTAGCCATCAAATTCGCCAGGGCAGGTTTCCAGATGGGATGGATGCGAACGCTCACAAGGTAACATTGTTCACAACCTGGCTGGTGACAATACCATCCGCAAAGCCAAATGGTTGAGCGGCGGGTCCGATCCCCGCAAACCAGATCATGATTTCGTAGTTTGCCTTTGATACATCTGTTGCCGTCTTGGAATTGCTATCGAGGAACATGTCGAGCGCCACGTTGGTATTGACCGAGTTGGCCTTTAATTCCGAGATGTTTGTGGTGTTCGCCGGGACGTCCCCCACGCCGTACGTCCAGTGTAGGTTCAGGTTGAGCTGATCGATGGTATCCAACGCTGTGGGTAGAATGTCGTCAACCATGATGTTGGGAAAGGCATGCACCGGCTGGGTCTTGGGCTGGGGATCGAACTGCCACGTTACGGAGAACTCGGGTGCTGTGGTGAGCGTCGGATAGCTTCCATTCGCCATGGACGTTACCTAGAATGGGAGACAAAACAAGCATTAACCGTGATATCAGGCACCGGTGTAGATGCGAGAGGCCAGGACACTTACGTTCATGCATAACGATCCGGATGTATCATCAGTGACCCCCCATTGGTTCGGGTTTACTGCGATGGGCGTCAGCTTCACAGTAGCCGGACGACCAAACCTTGTTTTTGATTCGGTTCTCTATCGGAGAAAAAGGAGAGACAAAAACATGATAGTAAAAGACCTACATGTGTAAAGCTGGCCCTTCGACTTGGGCGTGATATGGTTAAACAAGTCACAGTATCGGGTGTTGACCACTCCATGGCTAATGGTGCTATCACCCCAACCATCACTGAACAACGGTGACTGTCCAGTCGCCTGTCGGTATGCTTCGATGCCCATGATGGCTCCGATAGTGACGCCAACTGGAACAGCCAAAAGGCCGGCGTTGATCACTGATCGGATAGTCATGATGGCTGGATGCGCCGAGTCCACCAGCAGAGACGGTTGTGTAGGTTCTGTACAAACTCGATGGCGTTGTTTTGTATATTGACGAGAGGGAATGAAATGTCCTCCCTAGATCTCAGCTCAGGAGATCGCTTTCAGGATCACCGTAGGCATGTGGCCGAATGGAGTGTGTGGCAAATGCTGAAGAGGCCAAGGTGGAGCCGATATAGCTCCCCAATCTCATCCAAATAATGGTCGAATCGAAGATATTGGCTTCCAACTTCACCATTCATAGCCCTAGATTACAATAATATGGCGATAGTGTTACAACGCGGCAAGGGAGCAATAATCGGATATCATAACAGGAGAAAATATTTATCCATCGTCCCATCTATTGAACATTAATTTCTACGGCTAGTAACCGAGGCATCGAAACAAGCCAAGTGGAGTCCCCTCTATTTCAATATTTTGCCCTTTTGGGAGCCAGAGGGCGCGGGATATTTTATTTTTTTTTTTTTTCGATCAATTGATAACCGTACTTGCCGAGTGTAAATGACTCGGGCACTCAGGGGCTCGAGTCGTCTAAGATCGAAGACGAGTGAATTGAGCGCCCTAGTGAAAGAATAATAGCATACAAAGGGTTGCTCGAAAGTCAAATATACCCCTGAATTCTGGTGGCTGTGGCTGATCGGCATTGAGGCGATTCGGAACACTGATGTTAAGGTGTTGATGGCAACTTGCAACAAGATGAAGAGGAACCAGGCCTGACTATGTCCAATGACTATCCTCAAATCACCCATCCTCCAAGTCGATCTTGGCCCCTAAAATACCCAATATCGCAACCTCCATCTTCCAAACGGTGGGGAGAAAGGGGAATGATGTGCCTTGATTGTATTTTTTCTTTTTTCTTTGGTGGAGTTGGCCCATTATGACATATCGCAATGACCTGTCCTATGCAAGATAACATCGTGTTTCCGATTCAGGTACGCGCGCTCTGTACGTAGTATACAAGCAAATGGTGCAGTTACATGAGAGGATCATAAATGGGGGATTGGATTCTCCAACAACTTGCTTCCTGTTTCTGCAAAGGCACTTGAAAGTCTAAGTACACCTGACGCGGCGTTCGAATTTACCCCCCACGGACTGTGACGCTCGGGCAAATTCTGAGGATGACGGAAGCCTTTCAGGATGAGAAGACCAAGGATCTAGCTGGGCTAGGAGTCCAGGAGGGTAGGCAAAGTCCGGATAGTCTCGCTTCTCAGGATGAAGGTGTCGTAACGCAGCCCGGGTCTCCAGGCTGGCTCCAACCCATCAGAGAGACTTCGGATGGTGAAAAATCTCTTGAAGCGGCCCCCCAACTGAATGCAGATACGATCTCCAAGTCCATGGTCAGGAACCAGATCTCTTCCTCCTTCCCCTTACTCCTTTTCCTCGTCTGTCTCGATGGTGCATGCATGACACTAACAACGAATCATAGACCCAGGACCCTCAGGTCCATGAGATCCGAGCCGGCCTCGTTACTCCATCTGACTCTTCGATATCGACAAGAGACTGGGCCAGCTCCGGGCTCATCGAGCAACTCCATGAGCGAGATGACGCGGAAATCTGGAAAGGATGGAAGCGATGGATCTACAATTTCTCTCCGCTACTGACCCTGGTGAGCACCGGCCTCTATCTGTTCTACCTCGGGCTGCGGATCGCATGCATCGTCCTCGCCCAACGCATGTTTGATACAAGCTATGGGGGAGCTTGGGCGTTTGTAGCTATTGAGATCGCCGTAGCAATTCCCTCGCTTGTACATCACTGCTGGACTCTGATGTCATGGAAGAAGAGGAGCAGACCCCGGTTGCGCTTGACGGGCAATGACGTCCCGACCTTGGATGTGTTTGTGACTTGCTGCGGAGAGGACAACGGTGTGATCCTAGATACGGTCCGCGGTGCTTGCGATCAGGACTACCCGATTGACAAGTTCAGGGTTGTCGTCTTAGACGACGCTAAATCGGCCTCCTTGGCGGCCTCGATCGCCCAGTTAGCCATGACGTATCCCAACCTCTTCTATATGGCACGAGAGAAGATACCGGGAAAGCCACATCACTTCAAGTCTGGGAACCTCAACCATGGCCTGGATCAGGTCCAGTTCCTACCCGGTGGTGCCGGCCAGTTCATGGCCGCATTGGATGCCGACATGGTGAGTTTTTTTTTTTTTTTTTTCTTTCTTTTCCCCTGGTTCAGGGGCTTGAGACCTGAAACCCCCTCCCAATCAATCACGTTCTGGGAACAGCATCTAACCTGAATCTTTGCCAGATCCCGGAGCGTGAGTGGCTGCGTGCGGTCCTGCCGCATCTCCTCCTTGATGACCGGATGGCCCTGGCCTGTCCCCCCCAGCTCTTCTATAACACGCCGCCCTCCGACCCTCTTGCACAGAGCTTGGATTTCTTCGTGCATGTCATCGAACCCATCAAGGACGCACTCGGAGTAGCCTGGTGTACCGGGTCTGGATACGTCGTCCGCCGGGACGCTCTCGAGGAGATCGGCAATTTCCCCAAAGGTTGTCTCACAGAGGATGTGGCCACCTCGACACTGATGCTCGGCAAAGGCTGGCGAACGGCCTATGTCCACGAGCCCCTTCAGTTCGGATCAGTGCCCGAGGACTACGGCGGACATCTCAAGCAACGCACTCGCTGGGCCATCGGCACCGTGGACACCGCAGCCAAGATGAATTTCTGTCTCTGGGGCGAGAGCGTTCGGGAATTGAATGCCGCCCAACGCTTCTCTGGTTTCATCTACGCAACCCTCAACCTGTTCACTCTCCTTCTGACGGCCTCCATTTTCACCATCCCGATCATCCTCCTCTGGGGCAAGCCGCTCGTGGCCTACGCAAACGAGGAACAACTCCGCTGGTTGATCTGGGCAGCCTTCGCAGCCACCCTCTCCAACCGACTCGCAGAGATGGCCCTCTTCACTCCCTCAGGATACCACACGGGCCAACGAAACTCCCGATCCCAGCTCTGGATGGCTCCCTACATCGCCCTCTGCATGCTCCGGTCCTTCTTCCTCCCCCAGTGGCTCGGCGGCCAAACGCAGGCCTTCAAACCCACCGGATCACTCGGCTCCGCACTCAACGAGCGCGACCCCCAGCGGTCCAAGAACATGCTCGTCCGACTGCGCGTCATCCTCTTCAACTATATGGCCATTTTTCACCTCGCCTTCGTCTACACCACGCTCGTGGCCGTCGTCGTCTCCTCGTACCGCTGCTTCGCCCAGGCCAATTCCTCCCAAGACATCATTCTCAATTTAATCACTCATGCCTTCTGGCCCCCGCTGGCCTTCTTCATCATCTGTAGTTCCATGTGGACGCCGGTCTCGTACGCGATCGATCCCCCGCGCATGCCGGATCGTGAGGACTTGCTGGTTCGAGACCCCCAGACGGCGATTGCGCATCCGACCCCGGAGAGCAAGCGGATCGCGTTCGGCGGTCAGGCGGCCTGGTTCGAGTTCGAGTATACGATCGTCACTTGTGTGACCGTCATGGTGTTCGTCTACTCCTTTTTCCTTTGAAGGGGTTTCGGGGTAGCAGAGTCGCGTTCAAGCTGAGTGAGGCTGGTTATCAATTATCTTATTTTTGGAATTTTAAACTTGCTGGGAGAGACGAACTTGATGCGGATGATTCGATTGAAGATAGGTTCAATGAATTGGTGGGGGGGGGGGGGGGGGGTGTCATTGGAATAGAAAAATTAATCTTAATGTCTAGGTGTAATTTATTTTGATTTATTTGCGCTTTATTTATTTATTTCCTCTTCCGGCCATAGACGTTCTAGATGGTTGTGACGGATTCAGTCCTCTCACTCAAGATCATATAGATTTTCGGTGCTGGCATTCTCGAACTGGTATTTATAATTGACTACTCACGTATTTGATAATTAAAAAAACAGTGTTAATATTTCTTGCTCCGGACTGATTATATATATCATGTTGGTGGCAGTTACTTAGTTGGTATTCAGAATGAATCTTAGATAGCGCATAGCAATATGTTAGATTATGTATGGGGTCGTTTGTAGAGCATCAGACAAGACAAGCCAGGCCAGAAAAGAAAAAAATAAAAAAATCAGTAGAATGATAGAGAAAGAATGTAAAAGCATCGGAGCGAAGCCCTAATCAATATAAAGCTCTAACTTTTGTGGATATACCACTGAGGGTCTGCCAAAACACAACGCAAAAATATATATGAATAATTATTAATGAATTAACAAGATTTCTCTATCAACTGCAAAGAGGACACCCGTCAAGAGACATTATCATTAAAGGAGAGACAATAAAAGAGAGAAAAAAAAAAAAAAAGAAAGATAATGAAGAAAGAAAGCCCAAGAATACCGGCAGAACTGAAACGTCACACGCTATTAATGCACCCATGAATGCAATGCAATGCAAGTCAATGCATCTGGCCCTGTTATCCCTCCAATTGACACCCCCCTCACTCTCTGCAAGATCCCACCAACGACCAAACTATGCGAATCCACACAGCTTCCGGTCGACGGCCGTGTAGGTGATCGGCGCCCGACCAAGGGCGACGGCCTGTCCACCAGTCAACCGGTTCATCGCCGTCTTGCCAATGTTGAAACCACCAGGCGCCGCATCGACCGCTGTGACGTAGATGGATCGGTTAATACCGCCACCCTGGTAGTTGAGTCGATAGCAAGCTCCACATTGAGCATCGTTCCAGCCGGCGATGGTGGGGGCACCTCCGATGCGAGGGAAACTTGGCAGCGATCCAAAGGTCTTGTATCCCTTGGTCAGGAGGCCGTTGACGCCGTCGGAGCAGGCGACGGTCGTCATGGAGGTGCCGGCGACGTCATACTTGGTGTCGTAAGAGACGGTCGTGGCGATCGCTGCGCGTTCCTCGAATTCCACCTCGACGGGCGCTGCAGCGGCGGAGGTGAGGAGGAGCGGGAGAATCGAGAGAAGAGCACCGAATTTCATTTTGTGATTGAGGAGTGGTTGAAGGATGTAGTGGAATGGATTTAGTTTGATTGATGGTGGTGCGGTGGTTTGTTGGTTTAGTAGTGTGATTGTTTGAGTGTGATGATCTGTCTGAAAGAAAGGTCAAACGATGCGGGTTGGCAGGCGTATTTATATGGTGCCGTCATCTGTGGCAATTGCCTCGTCCATGTGCAATATCGGATAAGGAATGCCATTTCTACGTCTATAGCCGAGAAGTGAGACACTCGCTAGGAAACTCCATCTTTTCGAGACCTTTTTTTGTCGGCTGACAGCGAAGCGGGGTCGGCGAGTGCTCTCGGGGCCACTCACAGCACATGGTGATTAAGACATGCAGGCTTGAGAGCTTATGTTTTCTCTCTCTTTCTCTCAACCGAGCAGAATGGAGCCAGATGGACCCGTCGTGGGGCTTGAATATGTTGTCTGACCGATTTTAGAAACTGCCATAATAGGCGAATTGCAGCTCTCCGCTATGTATACAATCCTCGATGATTCCCAGTACGCGTAGAAATTCCCAGCATGAGAGGATCTACCTAGCCTTCAAGAAATACCTTTGTAATAAACACATGTTTAGAACCGATGCAAAACGGCATCGGAGGTGACTTGAGAGAGACTCAGTGCCCCTCTGTTATTTTTATTTTTACCGATGAATGTCTCAGTCCAATGGTGGGGGGTGCTATTCTTGGCAGGAAGATCGATCAGCTTATCAGAGACCAGTCAACCCCGAGGCCTGAAGAGTCTCAGAGTGACGTATGATGTGCTCATGATAGCATAAGACATTGCACAGTTGGGGTAGCTTTTGCCCAAAGTGACAAGGCACTGATGAACGGCAACAATGAGGGTTGAGGGCAAGCAAGCCCTGAGTGATCAGCTCACTCTTGGGGTGCAATGCCTGACTCGGACACCCTTGAACCCCATTTCTTAGGGTACAACTATTTCTATCTGCCCTCCTCTCGAGAAAGTGTCATCTTCCTTTACAGTGCAGCCCCAGAATCTCCAAAATCATCATGATCGGGAATCGGAGAAAGCCTGGGGCCGCCACAAGTTAGACATGAGAGCGAGGTGACGGATTAAAAATAACAATTTGATCCACAACTGGAGCTCGAAAATATTCACTGCTTTATTCATGGTGAGACATTGCCAGAACCGCCCGTCTTGGCAGCTGGTTAGTGTGGAGCTGACTGGTGGTGGCGACGCTTGGAATGAGGCTAGAGAAAATAGCCACCATAATGAATACTCTAGTCCATCCGAACTCACATCAGACAGGCGAATAATCACCAGCAAGCCAATGGTCAATGGCATGTCCCCCGCCAATTAGATGAGTGCTACAACACTATGAAGCTAGGGAGCCTCAATCCATGCCAGAAATTCATGTGCCCCCTTGATACCTCTCCCTAATGGACTTCTTTCCCTGGCCACCCTTTCATCGGCTTCTCTCTGGAACATCCCTTAAATGATTCTTGCGTTTTCAATGCGACGCAACCGCCAGCAACCATGAAGCCGTTCCAGATCCACGCCTGGATCGCCCTGGTCGCCGTAGTTGGATCGCCAATATGTATGCGCCCAGCGTTGCGATCGGTTGATAAAAATAATCAATCTAATCCCGGAATGATTTGCTAACCTGCTCCATCTACGTCCACTTCCAGTCGCGACGGCACAAGAGGTCTGCTCCTTTGACACTATTACGGTGTCCAGCACCGATGATCTGCAGCAACTGGAGAAATGCACCACGATAAATGGCAGCATAAGGCTGTCGGAGGACTTCTCCGGGCGATTCATCTTGCCCAATGTCATCAACATCACGCAGCCTCTCTACATCGATCTCTTCGCACCCAGCAGCAACCTGACCTCGATTGAGATGCCCAACGTGGTCTACATGGAATCCTTTGGGGTGTCGCAATTCCCCGCATTGCGCAATATCTCCATGCCGAAACTCGAACGGATCGACAATGAGCTGTCGATCCTCCTGGAGACGAACATCACCGAGGTAGATTTCTCATCCCTGCAACGCGCGGGTAGAATCTATCTCGATGGGATATATCCTGGGTAGGCTCTTGACGACCCCCCAGCTTTCGCGACATCCTCCATAGGATGACAGTACCGACTAATTGCTTGCGCTAGGCCAAACGGCTTGAACTTCAATTCGTTGCGGACAGTAGATAACGATCTCGACCTTCGCAATTGCGAAATTTGTCTGTATCCGCCTGGGGGCGCGACAAACCTCTCCTTCCCCGCATTGGAGTTTGTAGGTTACCTTCGAGTGGCAGGATACATCTCTAGGTATGAGTTCCGCATGGACAGGACAGGAACCTCCCAGAATGCGAACTAAGGGCTCCGTAGCATGTCATTTCCCGAGCTCACTACTGCTGGACCGCCAAAGAACGCCACCAGCCATCTCTCGTCGGGCTCCGGCCTCATGATCCACATGGACCACACTGGTCTCCCAGTCGATTTCCCGAAACTGTCGTCCGTGGACAATTATATCAAAATCGACGAGAATGTTACCAGGTTTACTTCCCCGGTCCCTGCCCATCTCACTTGAGATTTTTTTTTTTTTTTTTTTTTTTGTTCTCCATGCTGACAATGACCGACCCCACTCCAAAGCCTTTCGATGCCATCCCTGCAATATACCGAAGCAGGCATATGGATCTATCCGTTGTCGCCACTCGAGGTCAACTTGCCATTAGTGAACGCCACTTCACTTTTACTAGTCGGCCCCATTAAGAGGTATGTAGAGACACAATCCCACTTTTATCCCCCGTCAGCTATCCCTCACCCCAAGATCGACGTGACTCATGACTCTGCAATGCAGTGTCGAACTACCCGACCTGGCTAGCTTCGAAAGCGTCGAAATCGGATCAACGGAGTCGCTCGACTGCCAGTCAATCGTCAAATCACTCAAGGAGACATCAGGTTATCCACAGGATGGGTCGGAGGTGCACTGTGATGCGCGCGGCAGCAGTAGCGATGGTAGTGATGGGAGTAACCGTATGACTCTTGGAGCGAAAATCGCCATTGGGATCATTATCCCTGTGCTAGTCATTCTAGTTGCAATGTTGGGATTTGTCTGGAGGCGGCGCCGAAGCAGGAACAATAAGGGTTCTCCTAGCCAGGTGGAACTCACGTCTTCCGCTGGCGTCGGCCAAGAAAGGGATTTTGATGAACCACCCCCGCCATACACGCCGCGATGACCTGGGGGGAGGGAGCTATAGGATGATAGTAGTACCAGTACTCTATGGGCTCATAATTTAATCCTTAATAGCTAGATTAGATCGACATGAATTTGTATATAGATTGCATTGCATGTACATGTACCTTGAGAAATGGAATATGGGACCGCACAGGTTGATCTTATTATCCAGAAGATCACGACATTGACACCTCAACGCGAAGGAAACCACGACGGAAGCCTTGAAGGAAATATTGGACACTCGGTGTCCCGATATGGCTATAGCTTTATGGGAATATGAAATGACTTCATAAAGCTTCATGTATTTAAGCGCGCAATCTAGGATAACATAAGAATTCTGGTGTAGAAACGCTGCTCCGTTTGACAATTTCTCTCTAATCTCTTGATTACTATATTATAAAGATGATGATTTGCCATCTCTTATATAAGAGAATACTGGGAAGATAATTGATATCAATCTGGAATAAGTCTCTATTCAACTAGTACTTTCTCTTTAGATTGAGGTAATTTAAAATTATTAGCATATTTTCCAGCTTGATACACTATATATCATTAATTCTAGCTTGAAGAGTTATCTATGGGACATTATAGATCACTGCTGCTTGTCATAGGGAGCATATCTTGCTATTTTTAAGTGGGGAATGGCTAATAAGATATATATTCCTCTTGCTCAACTTAAACCTTTGACTGCAAATTGGTGGCATATCAGCGTGTTGAATTATGAAGCATTAATATCGCGTACAGGATCGGGAAGAGGTGACTGCTCGCTTACCGATTACATTATTGGATCTTGTCATTTTAAATACTGTTAAGAAAGCCAATTTAAATGCATAAAATAATAAAGCTAATCTAACCGAATATAGCCATTATGCGTATACTTGGGGTGATGCCCTTAGCTTTAGCAGAATCTGCGTCCAGTGGCTCTTTCATTAAATTCTAGGGATATCCGGCGATATCTGTCGGATATCCGGCATTTTCCTAATTGGGCATGGCGGCGACATTGCCACACCATCTACACTGCACTTTTAGCATAAAAGAGGTGTTATCAACCCACAAGATCCAGATTTTTCCTTCTTTTTCTCACAGCCACACGCTCATATTTCATTTTTCATTTTATTTTATCTTTTCATGATATATATATTGAATCAACTTATATACTTTTCCTTTGGGGGTTCCAAAGTGCCCGTGTTTTTACCTTTAATCTTTTAGCATATATCAAATCCTAGGGCCGATAAACCCTAATTATTTATCCAGCCATTTCTCGCCATTAGACGATTTCATACTTATATTATATTATTCTATTCATTCTTATACAACTGGAGCATTCAGATCGGCTAGAATGAGATCTCTTTTGCTCCAATCTGCCTACCTCAATAATATTTCACATTTTCGGTGGAGGCTTGAACGGAAGAAGGCTATGTCGTGGGGACGGAGTAACCGCTAAGTAGCCATCTCGTCAGCAGATCGAACACGACCGGCCAATCAGGCTTCCGGCATGAGTAGAATGGAGAGAGTGTGTGTTTAGCTCATCTAGCGGCCCGGATACGACTGTTAAACCGTAGATAATTCTCAATTAGTTTTCCGTTTGAATTGGTTGAGGTCCTCGGTATTCTGAAGGTTCTGGCCGAGGGATATGTAGAGCACGCACCTTCTTTCCCCGCTCGGTTCTGTCTTTGATCAACCATTAAAACCGGGGGGGTCTACGCCAATAAATATGTGATAGCTTCCTTATATTCTACGCAATATTGCAAAAGGAAGCGAAAAAGAAAGAGGGAAAAAGGTTAGAGTCGAAATATCCCTTGTCGCATTACTCCAAACAACAATGACAGCAGCAATACCCTTCTCGACCCCTCCGTGGCTCATGGGACTCCCCTCCCCATACCACAACGAATCCCACCGGAAATGGCAAAAGGCCTGTCGCGATTTCATGCAGGAGCATCTACACGCCAATGCCCTGCAATGGGAAGACGAGGGCGATGTGCCCCCGCACGTCTTCAAGACGTTTTCCGAGCACAACATGTTGATCCCCGCGTTACCACCACCGCTGCCGATCAATCTGCTCAAAAGCCAAGGCATCCACGATTTCTTGGGGGTTGTGAAGATTGAAGATTTCGATTACATCCACTTTGCCATCTACATTAGTGAATTACGCGCGTCGGGCGTCCCCGGCGCCAGTTCGTCCCTCATCTCGGGCGTCGCTTATGCGGTCCCCCCGTTGATCAAGTACGCCAGTGAGGAGTTACAGAAGCGGTTTGTGCCGCGGTTTTTGAGGGGGGAGATCAGAGGCTGCATTGGCATTACGGAGCCGGGGGCCGGAAGTGATGTGGCTAATTTGGCGGCGACAGCGATCAAGACTCAGGATGGGAAGCATTATATCGTTAATGGGGCAAAGAAATGGTGAGTTGCGACAGCTCCATTGGTCCCCGCTCGTCGTCGAAACTTCTGCTTCTTTTTCGTTTTACTGACTGCGAGCAGGATCACCAATGGCATCTGGGCAGACTACTGCACAATGGCTGTGCGAACGGGCGGTCCTGGTGCCGGTGGACTCTCATTGCTCCTGGTCCCTCTCAAGGGGCAACCGGGTGTCTCGGTTCGTCGCCTGAAAACTAGCGGTGGTGGCACCGGTGGGACAGCCTATATTGAGCTCGATGATGTGAAGGTTCCCGTCGAGAATCTGGTTGGACAGGTATATATCCTCCCTTTCCGTCAATATCTCTCGTGGTGCTGCGTTAGGCTCTGCACCTACTTCATATTGAGAAAGAAAAGGCTAACAAGAACGGTTGGGATGTCGTACAGGAAGGACAAGGCATGAAGATGGTCATGACAAATTTCAACCACGAAAGACTCCTCATCGCCATTGGGGTGACACAGTCAGCCCGTGTGGCGCTCTCAGCGGCCTTCGCATACATGATGAAACGGGAGGCCTTCAACAAGCCCCTGATGGACCAGCCCGTGGTGCGACATCGTCTGGCCAAATGTGGAGCGGAGCTCGAATCGCTCTCTGCCTGGGTGGACCAGCTGGTATATCAGATGGCCAACCTGGAGAAGAAGGTCAGTGATACCGAGCTGGGTGGCGTCACGGCTCTGGCTAAGGCTCGAGCGGGCATGGTGTTCGACAAGTGCGCTCGCACGGCCGTGTTGTTATTTGGCGGAAACGGCTTTACCAGGACCGGTCAGGGAGAGCTGGTTGAGAAGCTGTACCGTGAGGTGCCGGGTGCAAGGATCCCCGGTGGTAGCGAGGATGTGTTGTTGGATTTAGCCGTGCGGCAATTGCTCAAGAACTACAAAGCTAAAGTGAGAGCGTTGGAATCGTCCAGGCTTTAGGGTTGGCTTTCTAGGGCGGGAAATTTGTATGCATATTCGGGAATCTTGAACTAGCCAAATATTACAATAATTGCATTCCAAGATCAATTCATAAAAATGATTAAATGTTCGACGTTTCCGATCATAGATCTATGATATCCTGTTATGGCAACAGCACAAGGCTAGTGATGTGCTAGACTAGGTCATCGAAGTAAGTGAGCAGTTTTGTGGTGGAGCGCATAGTGACTGTACTCACTATTTCTAAGCACCTCGATTTTATCAACCATATTCACATAGCTTGTATGTCGAGGCGCGACGAATGCTGCAAGTGGACTAGAATTTGAGATAAGTGTATACAATTGATAATTCACCCAACTTGCTCATCTGCAGCATAGAGTGATTTAGATGTCACAGGTGAAATCACTATTTGAATTATCCTTGTCCCTAATACTAGCATTCGAGGCTTCCAACCCCGTGGAGGGAAGGTCTAGCGGTGTATTAAGCATCATCAGCTCGTCAATAGTAAAGGGAAAACCCGGCGGGAACAGGTTTGGAAAACTGGAATCTTCAACGGTCATGTCAAAAAGATCCGTGTCGGAAGGCATCATGTATGGCTGAATCATGCTCGGTGTCGCCTCGGATGGGCTCTCATGGAATGGTGTTTCTTTTGCATTTACAGGAGGATACTGTAGATGTAAACTTGTAGTATTGCTTGATTGCGCAACTCCAACCCCTGGAGCCTGTCTGCTTTGAACGATCTTTTGGACACTTCGCCAATATTGTCCTGCGGGTACCCAGGAATTGGAAAGCTCCTGGAGAACCCTCAGGCAAGTCTCGAGATTCCGCCGGTTCTCATTTAAATGGTCCCCGTCGGTATCAGCCCTGTATAAAAACACCAGTGCCGCTGATAGAGTACAATGAGTTGCAGTGATAGGACTCCTGCGGAAGTTGCCGAAAGCCTTTTGATACTGTTCGCCAAGGCGACAGATCGCTTTCGCAGCATCCAGACACAGAAAAGGGGCTTTATTGATTGTGCTCCCAATAGTTGATGAATGATCGGATGCCATGTCCGAGGGCTTATTAAGTAAAAATGGCTTGGCCAGAAGGATTATTGAGGTATGGTAAACCATTTCCAGTATGAATGCATGCGGGGCAATGTCTTCACAAGTCAAATCATCGGTTTGGAGCTCAGCCGGCAAATGATCCTTCCAATCTCTCAGCTCAGCAAGGCACAAATCCAGAAACATTTGCCTTGCATCCATAGAACTAAGCCTTTTAGGTGCATATCTATGTGGATTAAATATTGTTAAGTCACCCATATAAGCAAACCACATTTATTCGAGATCATAACACACTTACAGATTCACTAATATCTTTTCCAAAACTTGGCACTGCGTACTAAGGGCCCGATGGAGTGTCTGTAGTAAAAATCTCCGGTCTCGACCCGAACGCACATTCCCTTCATTCGAATTGAGGGGGTCTGGATCTGGTAGGCTTACCATTGCTTGAAAGTCCTGCGGAAAGTCCCAACATAAGGATCAGATCAGGCCACATCCCTGACTCGACACACTGAAAATAAGGAAATAACATACCAGCATTGTGCACACCCGGCCGGTGTAACTTGCCCAGAGTTTATCGGTGCAGTAAAGAGCCCAGTAAATCTGTCTTCGTAAACTAATCTCAGTTGGTGGGAGTTTATGTATCCGGGCAAGCACAGAAGCGTCAAGGTTGAATCCCATATCTAAAGCTAGACGGATAGCCATCCCGTGGCGCAACCATCCCTTGTCGTCGGCACCAATAGCCTATGAAAATGCGGTTAACCGAAGATGCCGTGTGGAGAGACTTTAAGTGGTTGTAGAGCACCTACAACATAGATTATAGCCAGGATGCCAAGGGACTGGATGGTTGTAATGCTCGGTGAGCGTAGATCGAAATGCAAGAGCACTTCTGCTGTTTCTAGAAATGGCTGCCCAGCCGTGTTTGGATCATCTGGATTGGAGCGCACATCTGGACTGTCCGAGTAGCGAGAGGCAACAGCAAGGATGCAGTTTAGTAAAAGCGGGCTAGAAAACCTTCCGCCCGTTTTCCAGCTCTGGCGAAACAATTCTTCGTCCAAAAGCTGGAACCAGGGGAGCTCCCATTTGAAGTAAAGGGACACTAAATCGTCTCTGAGCTCATGTGAAATGTTGGACGAATGGTCGACTATTTGCTTATTCATAGTCTGCAAGATCTGCGAAGGTGGATCAGACACAGCTAGATATTCCTCGCCTATAAATACAGTCAGTTACATGTTCAGCATCTCGTAGTATTTGCCAAGGAGATGTACAGTCGTCGGGAGATTGCGAAAGCTCAATACGTCCGCTGCTGGCACCAAAGTAAAGAGCTTTCCCCTGGTGGTCGAACTTCAGCTGTCCGTCTTGCGGCATAACGCCTACGATTTTAGAACTAGACCCCTTAGGATGTATTGTCAATGCGCCATTCAACGGTGAAGCAAGATCCCCAGTCCCGGAAATCGAAGATGTCCCATTCGTGGAGCGTAGTGACAGCGCCTCTTCAAGTAACTTAATCCGAGCCTGAAGGGAACGAACGAGAGTTTTCGGCGCCGTGCCCCGGTTGTCCTCGTCCACCGGATACAGACACTGTATCCCAGAACGGAGACATCGTTTACACAAGGGCTTTTCTCCATCACACTACTTGCACTTAGCGCTCAATTAGGCAGAGGAGAAACCAAAGCTCATTAATTTCGCAGTGCGTGTCCAATAAAGGTTAAATCCAACGCACCTTTGATCTTCGGCGGCGACACTCTTGACATGCCCGGGAGGTGTACTTTGATCGGACTGATCGTTTTCCAGCGCATGATGGTATTTTCCGCTTCTGGGATAGCGAACTAGCCTCCATTATGATCTAAATAACTACACAAGCAACCAGACCCAATCCTGTTGGCCATGAGTGTGGTAGCAAGTGATAGGAATTCAGATTCCGCGTGTGTGGAGATGAATATGTCAGCGAGGAATTCAAATTCCGCCGCGCTCCATATTTTAGATGAGTAAGCAGGCATGTGGTCTTCTAACAGAAAGGATAAATCAGAAAGGCACGATCGAGACTCCTTTTCCTGATATTATCTATTTTGACGTCTTTAATGCTGTTTGGCTTCCGCAACTGTCACGCAGTTGATAACACATCAAACCCTACCTCATGTCTCACCTAAAGTACTACGCCTACGAGGGCGTCGGAGTCCGGAATCAGCAGAAGTTCTTGTACAGTCAGGCCGTCCGGGTTGGTGATCGGATTGAATGCGCAGGTCAGGGTATGTTTCATTGTCCCTTTGGAGCGTGTGCAATGCAGTGAGCGCGCTGTTGTCTTCTTCGTCGGCCAATATCAGCGTAATACCCCGCCATTAGAAGCAGTGAGCTAATGCGGGACTATAATTCCAATACCTATAGGTGGCTGGGATCCCAAAACTGGGGAATTTGAGCTTGAGATAAATGCTCAGATAGACCTCGCATTTGCCAATGTTGAACGTTGTCTCAAGGATGCTGGTGGCAAGGGATGGTCTCAGGTCTACCGTGTGAACTCGTACCATGTCCCCCTTAATAATGAGGCTTTAGCGGCGATGGTTCGGAATTTCAAGAAGTACATGCCCGATCATCAGCCCATTTGGACTTGCGTTGGAGTTAGCCGTCTTGGTGAAGACGATATGCGGGTTGAGATTGAGGTTGTCGCTCATGACCCTGAGGGTGCCGGGGCCACTTAGTTTGCTTCTGCCATACCGAATACAATACTAAAATGTTAATCTAGTTGTTATATTCTCAATACCTACCCAAGTACATTCTATAAATCATATATGTAGTAACTCACTTTTTATATAGAATTTAGGCAACTGTTGCCGGTAGGGCTGGAAAAGTCGCAATAAAACGAAGGTGAATGAGTAGTCAGATGTATGAATAATAAAAGATTTTACATTTCTCTAGTCCTGAAGAAAAAGGAAAGGTTAGTTGCCAGATGCATAGATGTTATGTTGCTCCAAGAACAATTGTTCTAGCTTTGTCGAGTTGCAGATGAGGCAAGCTGTTGAGGAAAAGACATTGTTATGAATGTCACAAAATACTCTTGTATTTCAATTTCATCTAAGTGTAGATGCAGAAGGTCGGCTGCTTAATAGAGATTGTCATGCAGCCGGACGAGTCACTTTTCTTACTTAATTCCAGACTTCATACAACTATTCAGGAATTATATTCCAACACGAATAACTCTCTATCATACCCTGTAGACTATATCACTATGGAGTGTAGTGCCTATCATAGGGAGCCTAAACGAGCACCCCAAAATTGACAAAGACTACTCCAGGGACGACGAGAAATCAAAGGCTTCTAGTAGGTCGTGGTAACGGGGATCAAAGGACCATCGGGATTGGCTGAGGTGTTGGCAATATCTGAACTGGGGTGGCGGGTGGACATTCACTCGGAAGCACGCAGCATCCGTCCTACATCGAGAATTCGTCAATTTGACCATATGAACTAGGAAGGTAGAGAGGCACAGAGAGAATGGAGGACTTACGGGGGCACGAATCAAGGGCTTGATACACATGCAGCCTCCAACAACACAATACAATGGACAAACTTGGGGAGGGTCATTATAGTTTTCGCAGGTGGGACCACAGGACGCAGCACAGTCAGCAGTAGTTTCCTAATCAAATCAACAGTTCAAGTTAGTGGTGTTAATGAAAACAGAAAAAAAAAATAAAATAAAATAAAATAAAAATAAAGGAAAGCGTTAAAAAGAGAGGAGAGGCACGAGAGGAGGGGAAATTATTAGCCATCCTGATAAATAGCTAATAGGAACAGGAGAGAATTACATCATGGCGACAGGTTCCAATACGAATAGCAGAATATGCCATCGCGCTGGAAATAAGAGCTGCCAGAAAAATAGAGTGCTTCATTGTGGTGGCTCGGGGAGGATGAGAGGCAGGGTACCGGGAAAGCAGAGGGAAAGGAGTGTGCAAACAGGTAGTGAATAGGTATGACCGGCATTTATATATGTCTCTCAGTGAGTGGAGGGCTGGATCGTATGTTGAAAGAAAACGCGATATTCGATGTCTGTCATTTGCAGTAGTTGGGATATAGCAACCCCCTGTTTCATTCAATCAAGCCTTTGGCCATTCCCCGACTGAAACAAGAACACGCAAGCACTTTGATGGTCTGGGGTTAAATCCTCCAGTCTAGACCTCGTGAAGCAGGACATGCTATGGAGGTATCGCATTAGGGACTGGTAAATAGTGTTTATCCCTCAGACAAAATCTCCCACCAATCTTATTGGGAGTCATGAATACGAGCCAAATGATGTCTACCCTGAATCGGACTTTGATGCATAGCCTAGTTGGAGGATCAGTTGTAATATACTGGCTCGTATACTACTCTTGCTGGATTGGCTATTGTTGCGTAGCTATAATCTGACTGAGACATTTATCGTCAGGTTGCCTTGACTTGAGAGATTAATGCCTCTATAGGCACTCCCCCCGGATAAGTGCTGGATTGGACTAATCTTTGCATATAGGACTTAGGTCGGCAGTAGGGAGGATTCGGCTCCAGTAGACAAGCTTTGGGTGTGGAGTAGGCACTAGGCCGCGGTCGACTACTAAAATATCCGTCAAGTTTGCCTCGTGCAGAATTTTCATGCAAGTAACGGACGTGACTGGTGTATTTCTGTCCGTGGATTGTGCCCTGTTGTGGTGGTCCGTGTCATGGTGGGAATGAGCCCCGGTCTCCCCGATATACCTATGAAAAAGAGGGGAAAGAGATTCCCAGCCAGCACAGGCAGGTATGCGCTACAGAATACCCTCTCTTCTCCGATGTATGAGGAACTGCAGAATGGAAAATGGGTCCAAGTGAGACCAGAAACACAGATATTTTTTGGGGATAGCCTGACCGGTTGAGCGCAGTTATTGCCTAGGTAGAACTTGCAAAATAGAATTGACAGGGTTTGAATCCCTCCAACACGAGTTCTGGTGAGGCATGATTGGGTCGATAACATCCCTCATCAACACTAGGTCCGGTCGAATAGAAAGCCAGTAGTGACTGGTTGGGCTTCTCCCTGATCATATCTCCGATTCCTGCAGTCGAGCTCTTCATCGGATCCCGATTCTCCGTTCCCACGCTCTGAGCCCTAGCACTGACATATCACCTGCTTTCGTCGCGGACTTTCTGTAAGCCCCTGACGTGATTAGGTGTTAGGAGTTGTTGAAAACTCGCAATTGGAGGAACGGGACTAGATGCAGATGCAGATTGAACGCTTGGTGTTCTAATTGGACAATTTTCAGTACATTTGTTTGTCTTAATTTGAATGATTTACAAATACATTTTCACAGCAGAACTGATACACCTCACACCCACTTAAATACATTCATCCCTGTTCATGCCTTCCCTCCTTCAGCATCTGACGAAACTCTGCAGCCCAGGGGAAGTTTTCATGTCTCATACCATCCGGCTTTAACTGGACCATTGATGGGGCAATTAGACTATTCATCATCCACGGGTTATCGCCCGGTGCGAGAGGCTTCTTCCTGTTTCGCATCGGGCACATACAGTATGTAGCGATCTCAAGCCGACCGGTGGATCGATAGAGTCTCATGGCATGAGAGATAAAGTGCTCACATTCCATGTACCATGGCTCATGCCGGAGAAAGTCCTCCCACTGCTCATATGGAATGGGGTTTTCGATCGCCGCGTTGATGGCCTGATAAACCTTGGTACCAGGCGGGAAGGCCTTACTCTGAGTCACATCATTCATATGTCGTTTCCAATGCCAGATCATAGAAAACTCGGTGGCAATGAATGTTTGATCGGGCCGGATACGCGGCAGCACGTAGTCGAGCATGGCCTTATGACCGGGAAAGGTCGGCATATGCAGATGAATGTCGACACCTTCCAGTTCCGGTCGGGAGGCAATAAAGCCCAACATCCGCTCGATCGCAGGCGTGCGCTTCGCAGGAAGGTCAAGTCTGTTCAATGCCCCCATGTAAAGTCGGGTAGAGAAATGGCCATGGGTCTGGCGGAATTTGATGACCGCCATCGCGAGTGTTTCGTAGAAGACATTCAGTCGCTCATCGGTCTGGTCCTGCTTTGCCTCAATGAATGGCTCATTCCCGATTACCAGGATGTCCACCTTGCCCATCACTAGTCGGAGCAAGGTTTCTAGGCGCTGCAGCTCTGCGATACAATTGGACGGGCTAGGAAAATCAAGGTCTGAATAATTCCATTTGAGGCTCAGGATTATCTTGAAACCAGCATTGATAGCTCTGAAGAGTGCTTTAATGTTCGGGTCCTGTTCGAGGTCGGGGCTGGTCTGATGCATATCGATAAACCCTCGGATCCATTTAGCCCCTAAACTGCGGACCTCCCGATGGTTGATCCAGGTAAATCTTTCGTTGAAATTCACCCCAAGAAGCCCACTAGGACAAGGCCTTTGAGATCCCATTTTTGATTTCAGCCTCTTGCTAAATGAGCGAACCTGCAAATTCTACAACGTTGCAGCCTTGAGAGTTTCCCTTCTTGAGCAGCGGGGTTTTAGGCGTCAGCGACGCACGTGATCTAATTACCGGATTCGGAAATCAAGCTGGGGCAACTAGTCCATTTCGGATAGCGGGGTACTTGAATATCATCAAGTAGTCACAGGCACTGGTATTATTGTCCGCCGAAATGAAACCATAATGACGTGGTCCGCGTGTGGGTGTGTCGATCCTAATTAGCCGACACAGCCACACGATAGCGTAAATGCCAAAGTTCGGAGGTTAGACCTCAACGTATGATGAACATCAGTATTTATGAACAAGCATATAAACCAAGCAAAGGAATAATTTATATAAATTGGAACATGGGCTTATAAGGGTCATTGTTAAACATATTTCGATGTGATATCATACCGAGGGCTGGTGTCTGGAATAATACATCCACATCGGTACCATAAATGACGCAGTAAGACCCCTGGGCGAGCTTTTGGAAGCATGATAGGTAGCTAGAGCTGGACGGCAAATCATGTAGTTGGTCTGATTTCGGGCCTCTAGATGGAGTTCAATCAGGGATCCGATCGGTTGTGCGGTTCATCCCATCCCTGCTTCCTTTGTATCTAATACAAAGGATGCAAGTTCGAAATTTCTTTCTAAATCGAGGCAAGCGCTAGGTCAATTACAGTCAGGGGAAGCCTACAACTTTCTCCCACCCAATCCAGAAAACTGCATCGATGCGGAGGAGGGCAAGCCGGATCACGTCAAGGCTCTTCGCATGGAGTCGAAATATCGCACGGGCACGGTCGAGAGCTGCCCTACAGTTTGCATATTCATCTATGAGATCAGGCTCTTCAGGCGCCCTAGTGGGCTGATTTTCGACACCGCGAGGCGTTTGGAAAGCAGCCTGATTACGATACGCCGTGACCGCAAGAAGGAAAAGGAGATGTGTGATTAATGCAAAACACGTTTTAGTCCCTGGCATCACGCAAAAAAGGTTTTGTCAGTATCCGGCATATTTTGCAAAAAACACTTCTCACATTGACATACATGGTGCCCAAAATGCTTGATAATGCACGGGTCGGAGCGACAACACCACGCGTACCGCCGCTTCCGCCTCTACTGACGCGACTTGCCTAATTTGTTTATTTGCGGCATTTTGCTCATGAGATTCCACCTGGTGCCCACTGTTATTGAACGGACGCAGGAGCGCCCGGAGAATTAGAATTTTAACGGATTGATAAGCGATGTGTAAAGAGGCTGAGCTATCAGCATTGATTTCGCGGCCAGTGTCTGTCCGATCCAGCATCAAGGCAGGCGGTAGCTCCGCGTACCATTGCATGAGATCATGCATAATTGGACGAGCCTTGGAAATTGTCAGACTAAAATTTCTGGTAAGCGTCGAAATCGAACGAAGCGAACTTATAGGTAGAACTGTTAGCTTAGGCTCAATCTCTACCTTAAAAACATATTCGATTTTTTTCCACTTACTACAAATCGGTAAGTACTGTCCCCAAGATCACAGTCAACTTAGAAAACGCCATCGCAAACAGGTAATTATCACCAAGTCCAACCGAATTTGCCAAGTCCTCTACCCTCAGCTCAGTGACCATCCAATTATTCTCTGTGATATGACTCGGTCGGCCAAAGCTGAAGGCCAGCCATTTATCCAGCGCAAAAACATTCCAGGACAAACATCTTCGTATCTTAATTTCATCTTGTGGCAAATTCCAAGCACTAGGATCAAGGTGCAGGCCTAAGGTATGGGCCATGGAAACTGTCATTCCCAGGAGGGACCACTTCAGCGCACTATCAAGAATTAAAGGATTCGATGATGGTTGCAAAAGCAAGATGAGGGCAGCTTGGACAGTGGCAATTGTTGGGTCAGAGAGCGCTTCATTGAGAGCTTTCCACGCAATCCCAAATAAAAGATGCGGTGCTGGTGGGCTGTAGGCCAACTCAATGCACAAATATTCATCAAAAGTAGCGAAAGGTTGTGTAATGAGGTAAATCCCAGCCAGAAGGTAAATAGGCGCCTCCAAAGGAGTCGGGATTTTTGCTTTGGAGAATATGGGAAATTGAGGGTTTATGAATTGTAAGAATAGTTGAATTAATCGCTCTCCAACTTCAGGGGTTACCAAGGAGAGCAACTCTGAAGAAAGCCCTGTATCTCTTTCACTTCCGAGTTTAGTCTGGGCTTTTGAACTCACGCTTAGATCAGGCTTTGAGAGCAAAAATTGCACGGGCATATCTACGTCTTGCACTGCGCGTATCGTGAGCTTAGAGAAGGGAAATTCCGCATTCCTATCAAATTGATAGTGTTGCAGCACGTAAGGATCCATGTCACTTGTCAGTCCACACAGCTGCAACGACATTGATTTTTGGCTATCCAGCAATAGCCGATCAGGCTCATCGGTAGCATCATTCCCCATCCTGGGAAGAGACTGTCCTTCGCAAATACTAAGCATCAGCTGGTCCATCACCTCTTGATCTCCAGGGGTAAGATAAGAGGAATTCAACTCTTCTAGGCTCCTGTCCAGATCCAAACCCAAGGATGGACCACCAGTACCTGATGAGGGAAATTCGGGTGAATCATTTATCACTGATCCGAAGGATAGATCCTCCGGGCGCTCTAAAGGAGTAGTAAATACGCCATGAACAGAATCATGATTGTTGTCAGACTCAATATCATCACTACGAGTCTGTGATAAAGCTCCCCTCAGTCTTTCTCGTTGGTTCGGTCTTCCCCTGCGGATCAGGCGGCTCGTAAACTCACAAGGTCGTCCATGTCCCTTGCATAATTGGCAGGGAGGGGCAGTGTCGATCCGACAAGCAGACTTGCGTGAGCGACAAAAGTCACAGGCCCGTTGTGTTTTGCTCATATATCTGCGAGGACCAGCCAGCGTAGATGGGCTTTGACTTGTGGGATTATCATCTTCCATGAACTTTACAGGTTCTCTGTGGGTGGTGTTTCGATAAGGAAAGGGGAATAAACAGTCGGCCGCACTAAAGATGCACCACCCTGATATCAGCAAAACACCCAGAATGGACACGTGCAAATGCCATCTTAGTCATATAGTCACGTGTATAGCCACCAAAATAGAAATCGAAGTCGATGGCGATGACCACCAGTCCAAATTATAATGACCCTTTTTTCAAAATAACCAATTAACCCAAAATGACTACTAGGACGTGTACATTAATTGCATAAATTGGTGTACAGGTTGAGAGATCTCCAGAGGTTCGTTCTTCGGTTCTTGTGATTGAATAAAGGAGTACTCGTGAGCAGAATATATCTCTAACTGTAACACTAACTTAAACGAGTAATTTTCTTCGTGTGGGACTGAATTTATTCCGAGAATAAACTTCAATGGAGCTCAATAGTTATTCAGACCGTAAATGTATATAACCATCTATTATCGACTCTGGGCGAGGAGACGCCTGTGTGCAGCCACAAGTCAGGATGATCTCTTCTTCGGCATACTGATTAGTAATAGTTAATATTTGATCCGATTGGCGGCATTCATATCGGCACCCGATAAGATACGTAGATAAAGGGGAAGGAATTTTGTTTGGTTTTCGCGTTTCTCTTTTTTCTTCTAGAACGTAAAAACCTTGTATCTACAAGCTACAAGAGAACGCAGAACAAATAAGAAACAAAAAATTATCAACGGATATTTAAATATTCAAGAGTTAAAAAATAAGGTCGATTCCTATTTAACATCTTTGGTTATAGCCACTATATCCTTTCTTTCACTGGACTGTGCCTCCTCATCGGCCTGTACGCTTCTCATAGATTCTGCTGGAGAGGAAAGGGTCGCTTTTTCAATGACCGACCGAAGAAGATATAAAACAAAAGACCAGCTACAAAACCGACAATGGCGAGAGAACCATACATCCAAACTAGGTATGGATCCTGTGAAACCGGAGCAAGTGCAATACAGATCGCAGCGGCAATACCAATCGTCAGCCAAAAAAGTGCTGAGACAAGCGACCGGAGGCTTTGGGGGGCTTGAGTGAAGGCAATTTCTAAGCCGGTGACAATCACAAATGCCTCTGAGAATGCCACTAACACGTAAGCGGGGGCCTGAATCCAGACATGGATACTCTGGGGCGGCGAGATGTAGATGTAATGCTGAAGGACGCTCGCGTATACCATCGACAAAGATGCCATGACGAAACCCGTGGTGATCTTGAGCTCTGGTCGAAATTCGATCCCAAACCGCCGCAGGAGGGGATATACGCCAACTTGCCAAAGGTTAGACTTGTTGTCGATGCTCTGCCGGGGGGGGTTGAGAACACATACGATCCAGAAACGGGATAAAGATTATCAAGGCAATGGGGTCTAAATTTTGCAGTAGATCGTTGGGCGTCCCATGTAGAGCCATAGCGCCTGCTTGGGAGATGAGATTGTTCCAGATCTGGATCCAGCAGATGAAATAGAAGGGGAAGAGGAGGAATAGCTGCCATCTTGTGGTTAGCCTTGAGCCTATTTTGGAATCGGTGTTGGTCATTTCCATCTACCTTGCAGGCAGTGATGCCAGTTTTGACCTCCTCTACACTCTTGTCCGTGTAGTTTGCGCTTGAGGCGACAGAGTATTTGTCAATTCGATTTCTCCCTCTGAGTGTGCTGGGCTTTGCATTCTCAAAACCTTTCTCCTTAATCGCGATGTATATGGTTTTTGCCGCCTCAACAATAGGGGACCCTTGCGGGTGGTTTTTGATGAAAAGCTTGCTGCTACATACGAAGACGACCGCAGCAAGGATGATTACACTAGCATGGTGTGAGCAGTGAGTCTTCCCCATTAATAACGGAGGATGAGCCATACATCAAGGGAATCAGATAAGCAAGCCAAAATGAAACCTTGGCTTCCACGTTCACAGTAATGAGTGGAGAGAGGGCACCAACGTTAACAGCCCAATAGAACCTGAATTGAGAGAAGTTAGCTGAAGCATTGCCCGATACACTATCTGAGTAGAATGAACCCTACCACATGAACATCCGTTCGACGGTGAGTTCAGGATCCACAATCACCTGTTCTCCTGACTTCAATGTTTTGATATACGCACTAGCATTCTGGTATTGCTCTGCACAAAATGGGGTCACGTTGGCTTTGATCCCCCCTGTTCCAAGGCCAATAATCACCATTGCTGCAACCAGTCCTCCAAATGCAGCGCCACTGTTAATGGCCGCCGGAGTTGCAGTTGCCACGAGAATTGTCAAGCCTACAATATAGACACCCGACGCCACTAGAATGGCTTTGAACTTGCCAATATACTGATCTATGCGGTCAAGGGAGGTTAAAATTAAATTATAAGCTATGGTCGGGATTGAAGTCCTTACCAGCGACCACGGCTCCCAAGACGGTGGACGCATACGCCCAAAACTTGAAAAAATTGCCTAGCGCGGATGCAATGGCCTGACCCTTGTTAAGGGCGCCTGGCATGTCA
Source organism: Aspergillus haitiensis (assembly GCA_027569155.1). Lineage (NCBI taxonomy): Eukaryota > Fungi > Ascomycota > Eurotiomycetes > Eurotiales > Aspergillaceae > Aspergillus > Aspergillus haitiensis. Next base: position 224,437 of record JAPDEO010000054.1, read on the forward strand.
CCATTAGGGTTATAGGGATTTCTGAGACCAAGTGTCAATAACCCCTCGGACTAATGTCAATGGAGAGAAATAATTTGACCCACTTGATGTAGTTCTGTAGCGGACCACTGAGGCCAAAATACGTGAATCGCTCTCCCAACTCGACGATGATGATGAGCAGAGCAACCCAAGGGATTCGATCTGGCACCCGCCGAAGGGTGGAAGGAAGTGATTGCTCTGTGGTCATTGATTTCCCGTCCTTTGTGTGGCTAATAGTAGGGCCACCCGTTTGCAAAGACATACTTAAGTAGGTGTTCTTTCTCCTACAAGATAATTAAAGTGGATTCAAAGGACATCTATATCAGGGGCTTGAAAGATGCAGCTCTTATAGGCCCTGCTGTTCCAGTTTATCTTGGATTCCTCCTCCAAATGGCTCGTGCACCTAGAGCAGTGTTTAGGACATGTGCGGGGAAGCGATATGAGCCTTTCGACTTCCTCAATGCCGATAATACAAGGTCGGTGGATGCCGCCAATCAGAGGTGACGCCGACAGAGATCCACAACTACGAGATAGTGGACTTGCGGAATGGAATTAGTTGGAGAAATTCACGACAATGAAATGAGTTCCTAGGTTACTGGCACCTTAGAGTTCCTTTTTGTTGAAAGGCTTTTGGAGAGCTTATTATTCTTTCTTTTACTCCTCACCCTTCTCTCTTGACATAATGGCGACCACGACAGCTTCTCGAACTGTAGAACGGCAATTGCCTCGTTCTGGACTTGACCAAAACCAGATACCTGAAAAGTATCTGGACGGTCTTGATCCGGAGTGGAAGGAATTATGGGAGAAATATGGAGCAAATATTGTGGGAGCCCATTTGACGACTGTTGACGAAGTGCGCCGGAACCCAGAGAAATTCAGCTTAACATATCCAACATGGTCAGGTAAGAAACATTGCCCTAGAAATTAAAAATGAAGATATACTCATCCAGTTTAACTTTCAGGCCCAGAGGTGCATCAAGTCAAGGACTACAAAGTTCCCGTGTCGAATCCCGAAGGTACGATCACCTGTCGCGTATACACACCATCAGGACCGGGACCGTTCCCAGTGCATTTGAATTTCCATGGAGGCGGCTGGGTTCTTGGGGGTCTTCAGTCCGAGATGGCCTGGTGTCGCAGTGTCTGCAATGGTTCATCCATTGTCGTTATCGATGTGGACTACCGTCTGGCCCCAGAGTTCCCATATCCTGTCGCAATTTACGATTGTTGGGCGGCTATGCTGTGGGCTTTAAATAATCTAGAGCTCCTAAATATAAATCCCAAATCTATATCCATTGGTGGTCTGTCCTCGGGGGGACTTATCACCGCCGTTCTTGCCCACTTTGCTCGTGACCATTCTCCTCCAATCGACCTGAAGCTCCAATTGATGATCGTTCCAGCCACGGATATGCGCTATGTCCCTATCTCTATTGGTCAGGCAGAGCCCCTAACGCCTCAGAACTGTGTCTATCCAAGCGCAATTCTGTTCTCCGACCTCCCTTGGTCGCCACTGGCGCGAGAATCCTGGTTCCTACAATACTATATCGGCACAGAACCGGGGCTCCGCAAAAAGACCCTTTCTGATTGGCGCATGACGCCTGTGTTGTCGCCTAGCTTGCACAGCCTTGCGCCAGCACATATCGTCACCGCTGAGTTTGACGTTGAACGAGATGAGGGTGAATACTACGGAAAACTGCTCCAGGCAGCCGGGAACCAAGTCACCATCAAGAGATACCCGGGCGTGCCTCATGCCTTCGCGCATTACAATCACCCAAAAAGGGGATTAAGAAAGAGTCACCAGTTTCTGAAGGATACGGTTGGGCTGTTAGCAGCTATTCATGGGACTAACCAGGACTGTGTCACTAGGAATACGCTGGCTCACCATAAACTAGTATAATTGACCATCTTCATAACTAAAACGTAAAAGGGGGGAACTTGCATCTTCTGTCTCAATCATCGGCATTTGAAAAATTATGCTACTGAGTATGTATTCGTCTGCTTGTATAAAATGGGAATAACAAGATAATAATCGAACCCCGAAAAATTGATTTTCGTCCTGCAGCCTTGCGGACTCTAGCGGGCTCTAGTGGACTTTAAAAGGCAATGGAGCATGCACGCACACCTAAAAAACGCCCTCGAGATGTTAAAAAGGGGCGAAGGATCAGGCTATGATAATGCCCCTGATAGCTGAGGAATCGAAAGGCCCGGCCCGCCACTCACCTCAGCACTACTTGGGAGATTCCCCACGAATACTTGAATTGTTTGTTGCCAAGTATAACCAGTCTAAGCCCAACTATTCAGGGATCTGCATTACCTCCATTTCGACCCCACGTTAGCGTTATTCTTCAGCTCGCTTGCGCCTCTGGGGCTATTGGTTCCTCATAAGCCACCTAATTGGATGAAATATAGAACGATATGCAAAAGAAATACCCGTGTAATGTTGACCATCTTTGATGGAAAGAACTACAGCGACATACACACGCACACATAGGCACATGTTGAAGGAGGATCTACACAAACAGGATTTTGGTCTCATCTAATAAAAGGAATTTGTCGTGAGGAATAGGAGATTCGCTTAAGGATTCCTATCTTGGACAATGATGTTTTGTTGTACATTCATATTAGCGGTGGAAGGAAAACTATATAAAGATGGCTTTGGCCCAGTCTCAAATCATGTTTCTTTCAGTAAGAACAACCAAACCCAGTGGCAGTGGTCTTCAGATTATCCAATTTCTTCTTTAAAAGAATATTACCGAACCCCGACAGAGTCAGTCACTCGAATTGAGTATGTATCGGCAACCAACCTAGCCTCCCTGGTGTTTGAAGACGTACCACATGCTAATGAATCAAAGAAGTAGATTTTTTTCACTATGATGTTTCTATCGAAAATGCCATCTTTGTCAATCCTCACCAGTGGAATCGCTCTGCTGGCTGCTACCCAGGTCCAGGCTGTTTGTCCGGATGGATATGTGGGCGTCGGAACCAGCCAACTTTGCGGTATCACCACTGACTGTGGGGGTGACTTCGGCGTTATCTATGCCAATGACTGCGGCCGTATTGATGTCTCATGGAATGAAGGGTTCTGCGATGGAGGATGGGATAGTGGATACGGAGTGAATTGTAATGATGATGGATCTCCCTCCCAGGTCATCACAACCGGCGGCAATTTTGGATACTGCTATCAAACCTCCGAAAGCTGTTCCGAGACCAATGGCTTGGCTAGCGAGTATAATCCTGTCAACTACTGCTGTTCTCGGCTCTAGGTAAGCTAAATTTTCATTTCTTTGTTACCCTATTGATTCTTAGATTACTAACCACTATATCGAACAGATCGTTCGTCGACTATGTTTTTACTCTATTGAGAATCGATTCTAGGAGCCTCTTATACCTGAAAACTTGAAGCGGGATTTGACCAGTACATCATTTTTGGGAGTTAGTGTGGAGGTACTGAGAGTGAAAAACTGTTTTGGATCTTTGTCTTGCGCCAGGTCTTTTGAGTTTAAGGAAAATGTGCAAATATAGTGTGAAAAGAGATTTTTGATGTAGTTCTTTGATTGATCTCTAAGTCTCTGAGAATTGGCTACGGAAATCACATTAGGCAAGGCACTAGACATTGGGCGACTATTGCGTAGTGATGCGTTTAAATTCCGCCTGGGTGTGCTCCCACACCTGATCAACCATTCCTTTTTGCCGAAGTTCTGTTAATAGTTCCAATACTGACGTAGCTGCGCTTTGTCCATCCCACCCCACAGAGTATATTCCGCTACCAATTTCGCCAGATGTCCCTAGCGTTACATTTGGTCCATTATCCACCATAACTCCGGCTCTCAGACCATCTGCGGGTGGAAATATAGCGGCAGTTGCTAAATAGAGGTGCCTTTCTCCACATTCGTCGATAGGTACCCATTCCAGGGTTTCAGGGACAACACCGGTCCTCTCTAATATACTCTGGGATAGAGGGGTTTTCACCGGGCCGGGGTAACCATGGATGAAGCTGACTTCTGGAGCTTTCCTGGCAACCGCCTCTAATCCTAATGTCACAAGCGTGGCTAAATGACCCCGAAGTGTGTCCAGAGGAACTCGTAGGGCCTGGAAATCCTCCGTATCTATAGGGCCCTCAAAGCCCCCAGCCGCTACTGTGACAACTCGACTAAGAGATGGTGCATCTCGAAGGAGAGACAGAAGGTTGTCTATAAAGCGTAGACGGGAGTAAAAATTGAGCGCCGCCAACAGGTGCATATGTTCTCGTGTTTCTATTGTGGGATGTTAAGATTATTTCTAGCGACCAGAGAGACGAGAGAATAGGTACCTTTGCGGTCTATATCTGGAGTTCCGGCGCTTAGGAACAGGACATTAAGACACTTCTCCCGGGAGCGAATCTCCTGGCATATCTCGTCGACCACCCGAATTAAACTAACATCCGCCTGAAGAAAGATGTATTCTCCAAGAGGGTTGAGAGCCTTACACTCGGCAACTATCCGATCACCAGCGTCCTGGGACCGTCCAACAAAGTAAGCACGAGGCCGCTGAGCGTATCTAGCAAACGTTTTGAGGGTGACTTCCCCAATTCCGCTTGTCGCACCCACAAATACGGCTACCATATGCGGCGGGAGGGCCGTTGGAATTGCCGAATTTGAAATAACAATATCGGTAAACGATACCATGGTGATGGGAGATGTTGGTTAACCTAGTCTTTCCTTGAATATTCATTCATACGGAATTAGCAGAAGAAGGGAGTCTTTACCTGTCCATAATATAATATACTTGAAAAACAAACACGTGATCACTGGACGACAAAACACCGAATCGGCGGAAAGGAAAACGCCGAACTGGATTCGAGATGGGGGGACAGCACCTCCACAACCAATGCCAGTTCTCAATATGGACAGACTTCCTTCTTCTGTGACCCCAGCAGTGGCCTCAACTCAGAGGGCGGGTGTATACCACACGAGAAAACCTCGGTCGGCCTGTGACCGTTGCCACGCACAAAAACTCCGGTGCGTGAGGATTCCCGACCGTGAAATCTGTGGGCGCTGTGACAGACTCCAAGCAACCTGTCGATTTGGTCCTCGAGCCCAGAAGAAGAAAAGGAATTCCAAGCAAATTCTGGCTCTGACACATGAGAGACAAGATCCTGAGGAGGGTTCGCAAATTGAATTAACTCCCAACCCCATCCCAGTTCCATTGGTAGACACAGCTCGGCCCAACAACCCAATACCTGTTCTTCCTCAACTGACCATTGCTAAAGAGAATGGTGAGCTGAAAAAACTCTTCTGGTTATCTACGCCAACCAACATATAGCTAATTGCGTCTACAGAAACACTTGATCTGGACTTGCGCTGGCATTCTGATCTCGATAGAACGCCCAATGTCTTCCCACTCGAAGAGTTACTTCCTTGGGACAACTTGGACCTGGGTGGACCCGACCCCCTGTTTAGCCCAACAGGTATTCCCAATAGCATATCGCCTTGTAGTATATCACTTCCCCCTGTTCGATCAACTTCTTTGTCAATCATCGAGAACCTAGCAAGTTTAAACATTTCCCTCTCCGAAGTAGAGAGACAAATCCCGCTGGAAGCGGGAGAAAGACATGGCGCTATTGTCGGCCAACTTGTAGACACCTCACACCAAGAAAGAATCCTTGTGCTGGACGAAATTTTCCGGCTCACTAAGAGCTTCCTGGATATCCTCAAGCAGCTGTTTCTCGAAGAGAATCACTGGGACGAAGGAACGGTCTTCATGGCAGGATCATGTCACTGTCGGCTTACTGAAATTTACTCCTGTATCTTCCAGCATATGAGAGGCTGTGTCCAACATTCTGCGGTTCCGAGAAAGAGCCCTGACTGGGCTGTACTGCTTCCATCGGTTCAGATGGGATGCGTGCACTCTCCTCCGATTCGCGTGGATACTCGGACCCCAGCACCCTCACACATCACGCCCATGTATATTGCAATGATCAAAGCATTTTCATTGCAGCTGTGGCAACAACTGGCTGACATAATGGGCGGCAGACCTGACAAAAGGAAGGGGCTAGACTCTGATTTAACAGAAAGGATGTGGGCACAAGTGATCGAGCGCACAGACGGTTTGATACACGCCTTTCAGGCGATTTAGCAATATATAATGGCTCGATTCTATCTCCAAAACAATGAGTTGCTTTCTTGTAATTAGCAAGGACTCAAAGCACAAGCACAGTGATATAGCCATTGATATGTTACCATTCTAAGCTGATTTAAATGGCTCGCTGGTCGGAGCTGTTGTATGAGGCAGGTTCCAATATGATTTGTGCAGTCTCTTATCTTACAGCTTCACCTCGAAGGTTGGATGCTGAGCCACTCTGTACCCTACTGTAGTTAAGCAATACAGTGCGATTCACTTTCATAAAATCTCCAAGTAGAAGGTACTAACCCTTCTTGCGCCTGCCTCCTTTCCCATTGGGAATGAACCCACCATTCATAGAATTTCGACCATGAAAGCAACCTAATTTTCCCAAGTGATTTCCTATCGCGAAAAATCGAGTATCTTGTTGCGGCTCCTTTTTTTGTGTCTCGTAAATCTTTTCACGCAGCAATCTTGTTATGGAAATGTACCAGGAATCCGGTAGTTGGAGTCTTCACAGTCCTTAGGGGCTGATCATTGGACTAGTGGGTCCAATCCGCCATCTACCTCTTCCCCATCTGATTCATCTACTAGTTCATCGTGAAGCATACTCAGCAACTGCAATAGGCCAGTCTGGGAAGCATCAGAGCCATTCAAGGATGGGTCTGAATCTTCTGGAAGCCATAGACCACTACTGGTCGCTACATTAGAGGCGCATTTCGATAGAGGACCCTCGCTTGATACGTCAGGAGCTAGGCTAACGATGCGGATCATTTTTGTTGGGAATATACGGGCGGGTGCCTCGTCTAAGGGGTCTATATTGCCATTGGGATCTAGAATGGGTTGTCGACGGCCAAGAGTCTGTGATTTGCAAATTTAGCAACAAGCGCTGAGTTCTTAAGGTAAGGAATTCATACAGTGTAAGTGGTCATGATAGAATCGTCATACAATGACATGAAACTAACCGGAACTGCGAGCTGGGGTGCAGATCCAGTCAGCAAAGAATATGAACCCCGGGCGGGGCGTTCAACGTCAGCCTGGACTCTGTTGTTGTCGTCTAGTGCAACAACATAAACCCGATCATGAATCTCGAACATCACTCGGTGATTGCGAACAGACAGCCAGCCACCAAGGTCAAAGCTTTCGCCATCCGTGTTACACTCGATAAGCGCACCGGATGCTGCGAGGTCACGCTCGCGGAGAGCCTTGCGCCAGTCTGAACACACAAAGACCCGGCCCGCACGGCTAAATCCGACAAAGAGGTCACCATCCAGCATGCCAGCTCCCCATTCATCTTCACCATGGCGCACATGCTCTGGGTCTTGAGGTGGCGGTAGTGGACCCTTCCCAAGTTTGATCGGCAGCAGACGCTCATGTGACAGTAATCTTGGAGGAAAGGGGCCATCTCTCGTAGCTGGGTTTAGACCTATTCCATTCGTAGAGGAGCCGGTAACTGGTTGATTGATATGATACTTTCCGGTACACTGGGACGGCTGCAATGCTCCTAGAAACTCACCAGAGGACTTCTTGTAGACATGGTAGCCTCGTGCCCCCATAGAGTAAACAACCACATCGTCGCTTTGGTCTAGATGACCGACAGCGTCCTCTTCAATATGAAGATGCGTTATCAACGCAGGTGGCCGTTTTGTCATATCATATACGAATCCCTGTCCCTCTGTTGATACGACACAGAGAGTTGAATAAGATAGTTGAAAACCTCGCGTCTGGCAATTATGATCTAGGATCGCTATACGCCGAAATTCTCCTCGTGCGGTTCCTTCCACATCTGTCTCCCAAATTTCTATACCATCTCCCTCCCGATCAAACGCCACCATACCATCCTGATACTCAAGATGCGCGTAGGGACGAACAGCCTCCTCTTTATCGGTGTCGAGTGTTGATGGGAGGCGCCAGAGAATGCGACCGGTGTCCATATCAGTGACATTAAGGCCACCCCCATGAGAACTCGAGATAATTAATCGACGCTTAAAGTCGGTCCGGAATCGCCAGATGGGATCATTGCCGACCTGCAGCACCGATTCCCGGGTTGCGGGGCGCTCTTGGGCCCAATTGTTCTCTAGGAGCGTCTGGCGCCGGCATAAATCCTTCCATGAGGAAGCGGTGTCGAGCCACTTTGTAAAGCAAGTATTATTTGGTGACAGCGAAGGCAAGGCACGGTAGCCACCGGGGAGTTGTGTAGGGGTCATGTTGAATTGAGCCCTAGACTTGGTATAGTAGATGGCGTCTTGGTGGGTGACGTCAATGAATCGGTGCCATGCCGCAGAAATTCTTGTCAAAGAAGCGAGAGTGGCTATGGGGGCGTATTCAAGGATGCGCAGGACAATCTCGGGAGGGAAGACTGTGAGAGGATCAATTCCAGTGGAGGAAGCTCCTATCATATTGACAGCTTCTCGAGGAATGGGGAGTCACAGTTTCTTCTCTTGTACCGAGTTGTTTCTTGTGAGCATCCGCGAAGCTGCACTGATGGCCCCCCCACCGCCTTCGGGTTCCTCCCCGAGTGTATTTCAGGAGGCCAGCCAAGAATTGACGGAATAACCAATAAGACGAATATGCCAAACAAGGTACTGTGGGTGCCTTAGGCCAATAGGTCCTTGCATCTAGTAGTCAAGAAGTATTGTACCGGCTTTAAATTGAACTATGAATTAAGTAGAATTTCATTGCGCGTGTATCACCGTACCCACAACTTATTGGACGCAGTGTTCCGGAATTAGAGATTATGAAGTCTAGTTGTATTTGTTTTGATGGGCTGTATTCAGATCGCGTGGGTTCACGCGTATTGGTGGTTTTACGGATTTTCTGTCCGCTTTCTTTCTCACCACCGCATCACCTGCCTGCTGATGAAAGTTGCAAAACAAAGCAAATTGCTATCATTTGCGCTCTATTATGTCGTGTTTGGTTTTTGTGACTGGCAATCGCCATAAGATTTTGGAAACCACGGCCATCCTAGGAGATGCCGTTCCTTTCAAGTCAGTCGACCTTGATTTGCCTGAGATACAAGGTTCTCTGCTCGAGATAACACGAGAAAAATGCCGTTTGGCAGCTGAAAAGGTGAGGGTGACCCCTACGGTCAGTTGGTGAAATTCGTATCTGCTAAGTGTCGATCTTTTAATCCTAGATTGGCGGTCCAGTGATGGTTGAAGACTCTGCCCTCGAGATGCACGCTCTCAACAGGCTCCCAGGCCCATATGTGTCAGTGACCCCCTTTACCTGTTTCCAGGTCAACGCTATCTCATGCCTGTGGCGCTCTATAGGAAGGCCTTTGTGGATGCGGTTGGAAATGAGGGTTTGTGTAAGATTCTTGCTTCGTACGAGGATAAAACTGCAGATGCCGTGTGTACCGTTGGATATTCGTCAGGACCAGGCTCAGAACCTGTCCTCTTCCAAGGGAGATTGGTTGTAAGTTCCCTCCCGTCGGCCAGGATGACGATGGTCTGGCTGAACCTTTTTAGGGACAAATAGTACCCCCAAGGGGCACTTCTTCGTTCGGTAATCCTGCTTTCCGCAATTCCAGGTAATCTTAGATATTCTAATAATCTTTTAGGGTGGGAGCCTATATTTGAGTTTCAGGGGGAGACACTAGCAGAAATGGACACACCCAGGAAGGTTCGTGGACAACACAATTGGAATGATCAGTTTTTTTTAACCCCTTTTATTATGGTGAAGCACTGCTAAAATAGATCACAGAATTCTTTATCGCATCGATTTCAGGCAATGATGAAGCTCAAAGTTTGGCTAAATCATGGCCGCGATTGTAAACAATAGCGCGTGTTTAGGACCGACATATAACATATATAGATACGCCTCTACAGCCATGCAAGAGGTAGTCTTGCAGAAGAAGCGCCATGATGTTTTCAATGTACGCCTCCACCTGCCGTTAAATTGAGAAGAGTTAAGCATTGAATAGTCCTCCCTCTTCCCAAACCCCGAATAGAAGAAAAGGAAGCAAACTAGAAAAAGAAAAAGAAAAGAAAAGAAGGCAAAAATAAGATAATATAGGCAAGGAAAAATTATCCCTTGAGCATTTTTTCGGACTGACTCTCACATGACTTGCTGTTCAAACCCTTATATGCTCCTCATCCACATGTTCACGATTGACTGAAACGCAAATGACACTTTGCAGCTGAGAAAGAATGCCTATCAAGTGACTCGGATCCCTTCGACCATCCAAGCTGAGCGAGATGTCAAATATTCGCTTATCATTTTCCGGCTGACCGAGGGGCAAAATGGGGGCTTCTTGCATGTTCGAGACAAAATTTGGTGAGCGTTGTGCGGACACTTCACCTGAAGCTAAATGCATGGAAGTTCCTGCGGAATCCGAAGTCACCTGTTCCAGTAGTTTTATCTCCTTAATACGGAAGCCAGCATTCATGAGAGCCTGGAGAAGAGTCTGCAAACCGCCTGCGCAAGCTCTATACCGAACAATAATAGAGCTTCTTTTCGAAGCCGGCAACTTGAGGATTTGTCGTAGCAATTCCCACATGGTTGGGTAGATAAGGACAGCCACAAAATATAGCGCGGTGGAAATGGACGCCAGCCTAATGAGTCCAGCACCACACGCGGCGCCCACTGCAGCACTCAACCACACTGCAGCTGCGGTGGTAAGGCCTCTGATCTCGTTCTGTTGCTTGAATATGATGCCACCACCAATGAAACCAATTCCAGACACAATTTGGGCGGCAATCCGAGATGGATCAAGAACAACTACAGAGCGGTTTAGAATATCAAAAGTGCCGAACTTGGATATTAACATAAACAGTGCGGACCCTATTCCTACCAGTGTATTGGTGCGTAGGCCAGCGCTCTTGCGCTGCACTTCCCGTTCAATGCCAATTAGAGACGAGAGAACTGTGGCTGTGAGCAGCTGCCCAACCTGTGACCATGTTTCTTGCTGACTCTGATCAAACGGATACTGCATACTGGGGTTTGATTTTGCACCCTCCGCTTCGGGCGTGTTTCAGAATGGAGCAGATACCTTGTGGGGTTTTAGTAGATCGTGGGGCATGGCTGGGTAAAAAGCTAGGAGACTACGCCACTGATGTCATGAATATAAGTGCTCCAGCCCACCCTCGATGTCGGCACGAACCTTGAATCCTGGCTCTTAACGGTCAATGGAATAGCTATACTACTAACTAATTCCCACTGTTTGGGAAGAAGCATATACACCATGCACACTTTGAAATAAATTAGAGCGGGAAACTAGAACTTGAGCGCTTCTTGTACTTTAAAGCCTCTCAGCGCTCCACAGACGTGGGAAGTGCAAAAGCTCCTTTCCTAGAATTGTTTCTTAAGCAATACATGGAAAATCTCATCATTGAAGTGGCTAACTAGGTTCGCCTTGTAGGTAGTTATAGGATCGCCTCTCAGAGTCATATTAAGATCGAGGGAAAGCGGGCTCTTATATCCATCCAAACAAAACACCGCGCTATGACCGACCCAATTTACTTATGAAAGCCATATCTCTGTGCCACACGGTTGCACCGCAACTTTGGGGGACGCGTTTTAATACCCATGAGACTGCAAACCGCTATTTGTGCGCTTCGGATGCCATATTCCGCATTAGAAGCCGTTTCATCCGGGATTTCGGAATAATTGCCGATAAATGCCAAATTCAACATTCCTCGAGGAAGAACAGGAGCACGATCTTCGCAATTCCGTTTGACTAGTGCCGAGGTAGCCAAAGGTACCAAGCAAGGCACTGTAATCGCAGTGGACAGGATTTGATCAGAGTTAAAACCAAGGTGCGAGAGTATTTCACTCAAAACCTCCTGTCCTGCACATCGACACATAGGCTTTTTGATGAAATTGCCATACGCATCAGGAGCACCGCCATAGCCCCATATCATATGGGCTACATTTGCTTTGGAGGGTAGTGTCGATTGGAGAGGAAGATAAATGAATAATGACCAATTACATGATGGGATAGAAAGGCAGCCCCCATTTCCCACCTTGCAAAGGAGATAATTATATAATTCCGTACATTCACCAGGCGGGAGAGTGATCGTGAAAACTTCGGCTTTTGATTCTGAAAGATGGGTACAAAAGGTTGTCGGGTTACCAAACTGTGAGTTCTTCTTGGCCAGTTTAAACCAAAGAGACCAGGAACCGTCCAAAATCGTTCCTACTCTTGCGGATATCGGAGGTGGAGGTAATGAATTGCATCCCATCAATGAGCCAGAAGTAGCGGAGCCAAGAGACACTATGACAATATCCTCAGGGAGCGTTTGGATCTGAAAAGGCTTTCCATTTTCCAACCCTTCAATCATGTACACGTAAGCTGGGTCAATGTTTGAAGACATCGTCAAGTCTAAGACGAGTGTGTCTCGGCGGAGATCAACAGCTTTTCCCCGCAAAAACCGTTCAACTTGTCTACGTGTCGATCCAGACAACGCGTACTTAAGTAAGGCCGGCTTTCTAATTTGATCATCTTCAGAAGTTTCAAAATACCGTTGAAGCTGCCTGTGGAACTCGATCGCACTGTGCCATGGCTGCAGGGAAAATCTTCTCTATATTAGCCTGTCCCAATTGCGTTATCTCACCAAAAGGGTATTAAATATAGTACAAGCCGCCTACCTCCCAGAGAATAATTGCCAGAAGTCGGAATCAAAAAAGGATTTCCTCATGCAGTCTTGAACGCTCTTTAACCCAATATCCTGCTCATCGTCTAACATGACTTTGAGAATATCCCTTCGATCCCGCAATGGTAGCTTGACTATGGATGCTTTTGTAGTTGGAACATCGTCGTGGTTATGAATAACGAACGAAAATGCGCGATCAATTGATATTGTATCATTTTGAGCTATTGAATCCGACTCGAGAGGGGGCTTTTGTGCCTGAAAAGGCCCTGGAACCCGGGACAAAAGGTATTCAGTGCAGCTATGATGCAGCCATGGGGGAGCCACCCCTAACGCGTTATCGGAGATACCTAGTTCGCAGGTGCTTCTCACGCCTTCTGCCGACTTGGTGTTCATATCCAAAACATGGATATTATGGCCAGGTATTTTGGCATCGCAAATCAGATATACTGCAGCGGCAAGTGACGATATATCTGCCCCAATGATCCAGGCATGTATATTTTGTGGGTGCTGCAGGCGGTTCATCACGAGTCATGTTGTTGCGTAAACACCTATTTGGAAAGAGCTATTTAGGCAGTATAACTAAGTCGTTGGAGTGCAAACGAGTATGAACTATTGTCGTATTTCAATCCGCCTTTGAACCAGGCAGCAGAAGTCCATCGAATAAGTGTTCGGATTAGTGGGAGTGGCGTTGACCGGAGTTAAATCCCATACCTTGAGCCATGAAGTTCTGAACTGGAGAATATAGCCGACTAACTAAAGAACCAAATCACCGGGTCTGAAAGTATCATCATCCAAGTGCCCTACCCAGGCCAAGAACAGGAGCAAGGTGGAACAACAGGCCTCCTCTGGGCTAGGTGTTTCGAGACCGACATGATGTCACTAAACTCCTGGGCACCGAACCAAAAATCTTAGTACCTGTGACTCATCCCTGGATCTTACAGTGGAACATAAAAGTGTAAAGGGTGGTGTGATTCACGTACGCCCACACCCGACAAAGTTTATCCTTCCACGACCTGAAGAGAGCATACCATGATTCCACCAATCATTTAATATCATCTCACTTTTAATGGTATTGCTCATCTCACATATATTCCTAGCTAGGAAGGGCAACTCAGCAGGAACAGATGAGCAAGATGATCTGGAAATATATGATTACAGGAGCCTAAGTTGGGTTTTTAGGGGTATACGCCGAAACACTCCTTCCACCAAACAATCTATATTATAGACCATGAAAAGGAATCATTGGAGCAATTTTACAACTATTTTCTGAGTGTAGAATAATCTCACTATCATTTACTCTTCTGGTTTATCACGCCCCATTTCATGTAGCTTCTCTGCGGCCCGATGATGGCCTTCCTCGCTCACACGAGGGTTATGTTGCGCGCTATAATGTACGTTACTGGTATGTCGCCTTTTTTTTTTTTTTGGAGGGGGAAGCTTACGCTTTATACCCTGCAGCGACTCTTGTTGGGTCTTTAGGCCTCTCATTCGCATGGTAGATCTCCTGCCGAGCTTGCTCATCATCGAGTTCCTCAAGCATCTTGCGTGCATGCTCCTTTCCTTCCTCGGAGACGAGGGGGTTATGTAGAGCTCTAAACGTATCATATTAGCCATGTTGCACAAAACTCGACTGACCTTTTCTCTCCTTCTCTTTTTTAGGGTATAGTCTCTCGTAGTGGAGTGCATACGCTTTATATCCACGGGCAGCATTGATGACCTCTTGAGGGCTCGTTGGTCTCCCACCACTCGGTGAGCGTGAATGATAACGGTGATAAGGCACATGCTCTGGGCCTTCTTTAGAGAGCTCCTCACGGGCCTCCGGTTCGTCTAGTAGCTTAAGCATCTGCCGTGCATGCTGCTTTGCCTCCACGGAAACATGTGGGTTGTGCAGAGCTCTAGAAGGCATCATCAGCCAGTGAAAATTCCAGGGAAATAGAACTGATATATCGATCATACGCTTTATACCCCCGGGCAGCATTGACTCTCTCCTCGGGGCTAGCTGGGACTTCGTATGACGGCATGATGTAGTCGGGCCGGTTGAGTTTTGTTTTCAGTGCACGACAAAGCGAGGATAACAAAGAGAAAAATAAAGAGCATGGAACGCAAGGGTATTCCATTATTTATTCGCGTCCTTGACTGAGATAATCACCTATTGGGGTTAAAAGTAGGAATGATGTCAGAGGTCGAAGAATCCACCCACGTCTGACGACCATTGGTTGATAGCTTTTCGTGTATTCGATGAATACACGCTCATTACTTATGTATGATTGACTCCAATATCTTGGCTTATTTGGCGATCTGGCCAAGCATAAACTGTTATACAAGGGGCCAGGTCGCGATTTGTGGAGCCTTATTCACTAATCTTGATCTAGGTATACACTATTTTCTTCCGCGCACTTTACCAGAATGTTTATCCCAATCGATAATTGTGGAGTGACATGACAGCCGAAAACAGGGATTAGTCCGTCAGGACGTCTTGAAGCAACTTTGGAGCACAAAAATATCAAATTTGGAGATGTCCCTTTAGATGGTACGATGATGTATCCCTGGGTGAAACAGTCTTGCTTTCGGGACACGAAATCATAAGTCGATAAATGTTTATTTGTATCTAGGCAACAAATAACTCACCCGAGAACCAAGTGTTATTGAATCCACCACAGTGGTTCAATATAATAACGTTGATAGTTGACCCAGATAAAAACCCCACTGACGTCACGGAGATCTCACCACGCATCACCAATCAAACCGAATGGCAAATATTTCTTATAAGTGGCTCTCATTTACGATAGGTTTGTGGAAAAGAAAAGAAGGAAAAATATCATGCCGCAACCAATTTGACCAAGGGTACGGATGATCGGATGAAGTCATGATGACGGAAATCAACCACATATCTGCCCTAGCTGTATATGCCCTATAATGGCCTATCAATGAAACAGAAGCTCCAAAGAAAAGCGCCCAATGTCACTCTTGCTTAAAACAATTAGGGTTACCAGGTGTAATAATCGGCTATTATCATCATTCACTCATCTCCGAAGAGTGGCAGTCATGACAGATCTTCAAGAACTTCTAAATTCAGCAGCCGAACCTCTACCAGCGATCGAAGACCCTGCCTTCGGACAGCATTTCGACAGGTTCGGCCCGAATCGCGTGGTCCTTTTGGGAGACGGCAGTCATGGAACATCCGAGTTCTACACAGCTAGAGCGGAAATCACCAAGAGGTTGATCGAGCGCCATGGATTCACCGTTGTCGCGTTGGAAGCGGACTGGCCCGACGCAGAGGCCATTGACCGATATGTTCGCCAGCGGCCAGGACTCCGAGCGAGGATAGGCGGCCAGGCAGGCGGCTTCGAGCCATTCAAACGATTTCCAACTTGGATGTGGCGCAACCGGGAGATGCAGGAGTTTGTAGAATGGATGCGCAATCGAAATGTCGGTCTGCCGCCCGAGCAGAAAGCTGGCATATTTGGCCTGGATCTCTACAGTATGGGAACTTCGATACAATCTGTGATTGAATACCTAGACCACATGGACCCGGGAATGGGGAAGGCTGCTCGTCAACGATATGGACGACTCCAGCCTTGGGTGGAGGATCCCCAGGACTACGGCCTGGCCGTGCTCCGAGGGATGCAAGATTGCGAAGACGATGTAGTGAAGATGCTATGTGATCTCCTGGAACGACGATTTGAATATTCAGACTCTATCCACGACGGGGAGGAATACCACAGTTCCGCGCAAAATGCTTATGTAGTCCGCGATGCAGAACGCTACTACCGGGCAATGTACCGCAGTTCAGCCGGCTCCTGGACTCTCCGCGACAGCCACATGGTTGACACACTACGGCGACTTCTCCGGTTCAAGCCTTCTGGGACTAAAGCGGTTGTGTGGGCACACAACTCACATTGTGGTGACGCGCGTTATACGAGCATGGGAGTCCGACGCAAGGAAGTGAACATTGGCCAGTTGTGTCGTGAGGTCTTCGGACGAAACCAGGTCGCCTTACTGGGTTGCGGTACTCACACCGGCACTGTTGCCGCTGCAGATGAATGGGGGGATAACATGGAGGTGATGGCCGTGCGGCCCTCTCGACCCGATAGCTGGGAGAGGCTGGCACACAATACGGGGATTCCTCGGTTTCTACTGGATCTACGCAAGGGCTCGTTATCCCCGGAGCTTCGGGCTGCATTAGAACGAGAACACCCCCGACTGGAACGGTTCATAGGCGTCGTGTATCGACCAGACACGGAGAGACTCTCGCACTACTCGGAGGCGGATCTCATGAATCAATTGGATGCTTATGTTTGGTTTGACCGGACACAGGCTGTGCAACCATTGGAGACCATCCAGCCTGCGACACCCTTGGGCTTGGAGGAAACTTACCCATTCGGGTTGTAAGTATAGGTTGCACCAGGCATTTGGGTTTCTCATGAATTATACTTTCACACTTTGTATTATTATCCACGTTCATGGACATACGGTATAGTGTTGGCTGGCACAACAAGTTGAACCTCTAGTCCCTTTTCTCTCTCTCTCTCTCTCTCTCTCTCTCTCTCTCTCTCTCTCTCTCCCCTTTTCCCCAACTTAAGTTCATTCATATGAAAAGATAAGGCTTAAATCGGAATTTATATAAAGTATATAGTTTGTTGGGGCAGCCTATGTTATGTGAACATGTCGATATTTACATAGTTATGTACTTTCAATGCTCCAAGACGTATGGACATACAAAGCAGAGCAGACAAGCTTAGATCCGAAAACGTCACCTAGCGCCCCTCAGTCCATGGCTCCTCGACTTCTTCCGAGCTACATTTGGTGCATTCGTAGTCGTATTGTACGTCGCGAGGGGGTCCAACACTTCCCACTGCACAGTTGCGTTGCCCTCACGATACGTACTCTGGGGGGTACCCACCGTCCGGTAACCAGGCCATACGTGCATTTGACCCGTAGCCACATCCCTCCCATTAATTACTCGCTCAAAGAACTCAAGCGACAGCAACGGCTGGTAGAACGGGACCTCATGTCCACTTTCGTAAATCCGAGCGAACGCGAACTCTCCCGCCTGTCGTACCTGGCCGTGCACGATGCCATCCGAAGTGATAATTTCGGTGTATCCCGCGTGACTGAAATGGGGGGCGTCCACTTCGAGCGCGACGGCCTCGCCACCGAGCCAGTTACAGTTGTAGTCTGCATCGCCGGCGTACATGACGACGGTGACACCCTGTTCTAGAAGTTTCGCGACGTCGCGGATCGTGTTCATGACCCGGCCGTCATCTCCCGTCGCGGAGAAGGCTTCCCACACGGCTGTGCTGCTCTCCGTGAAGTTGACGTAGGCACCGATGGCTGCTTGCACGGGAGCGGTGTTGAGATAGTCAACGTAGAATGTGTAGGGGAATGGATCGGGGGTTAGCTCCCGGACGTCATATTCGTCTCGCCCGAGGTAGATGTCGTAGACTTCCTCGACTTGGCTGGCGCAGAAGCTGTCGGCAGCGCTACAGACTTCATTGATTCCTCGGGCGGCGCAGTCGAGGAGCTGCGCCAGACAATTTCCGGGCCCGTAGAGGTTGTTGTACAGCATTGAGCTGATTGAGTCGTTGAAGGGTAGGTAGTCGTATGTGTTGCCGGGGCTCACCTGCAGGGGAAGAAGAAGAAGAAGAAGTTAATACCTTGTGGGTCGGTCATGAAAGATGGGGTCCTATACCGTGAAGTTGTAGTACGCCTGGTACTGAATGATTGGATCATACCATCCATTGCCGATCATCACGCTTCCCAGCTTGATCATCTTTGCACCGTGTGGAAGATGTGCGTTCTGCTGCTCGATATACTCGTTAAAGACGGGTCCATAGTGGCCGCCGTAACTCTCCGTCGTGAAGTGGAACTTCTCCCGCGAGTACTCGGGAAAGGCACCCATGAAGCCTTGCAGCGTGCGATAAAAGTTGGGGGCCGCATTATCGGTTGAATTGGCCGTGAGCGTTAGATTTGGATACGAGTAAACCCCACAGTCCAGGCCATCCGCATAGTCAGGACAGGTGTTGGACGGCAATGTGATCACATCATACGTCGAGGGATCAACATAGCCGGGTACGGGGATACTATACGAAAAGCCGGTTTGAACTGGCTGATCGATGTAGAGCATGTTGCTCGCATTGGACCAGGAGTAAGGGTTACTGTAGACCTTGCCCTCGGAATCAATCCCACAGGGACCATTCTCCTGGAACAGACCGATCATGGATGAAGATCCCGGGCCTGGTGGTGATCAAAATTAACAAGATCAACCATTAGACAAAAAATCAAACCCGATCTACTTGTCAACTTACCTCCATTGATCCAGACCGTCAAGGGGGCATGCCTCGGGTCCTGGTTTCGCGCCTCAAAGAACCAGAAGAAAATGTGTTCATCCTCGCCAACATCCACGTATCCCGAGAAGCTCTTGACGCTCGGGTCGGTTTCGCAAATCCCTGTAGGAACTTGTTTGTAGCGCACAGGGATATCGAGATATCCTTTTGTGTGGATCAAGTCATCGGGCGGTGCAACAAACTGTGCCCATGTTGTGGCCGAAAGGGCGCTCAGTAGCAGCCAGGCGGATTGCATAGTATGAAGAAACTCAAGCAAGTAAAGAAGTAGGTTGAAAGTCATTCATTCATTGTTTCATTCATTCATTCGCCTCGTCGATCGACCCGAGGCTTGTCTTTTATTAGCTTCTCATCGCGGATTCCCCCACTTTTGAACGCAGGGGTGTTGCTCGAGACATAAAGTCATCTTTTAGCTGGTGTAACCTCGTCTTCTCCTGGGCAAATCACGACACACGATATGCCTCCTCTCGCTACGATCAGGCCGTGGCTTCTCGTGTGATATGCACTCTACTAGCCATATCAGGAATGCTCACCCGCAGGTGGATACATCTATATAAGTTGGGGAAGTAAGCGAGAGTGAGTGAAAATGTAACCTGTGCTAGATAAGCGAAATGAATAATAGATAGCCTCGTTTTAAATGACGACGAGAAAAACATCATGGGGCGAGCCAAGAATCTAAGGAGTCCACTAAATTCTTGGTTCCGCACCCAAGCTTTCTTGTGTTTTATGCTTGTTGTTGTCTACACTCGTACTCCTGTAGGGGTATGTTTGTACATACAAAGAAACTAAGATAGGAGAGAATAGCAAATCCAATCCAGTCAATCGTTGCGGAGGCAAATATCTCTCTCATCCACCCCAAGCCCTAACTCCCCAATCTTCCTCGACATTCCCGAGATGTCAACGCTTACAGTCCGGACGCTTGTCGATCCAGGAAGTGAGCTAGTTTATCCACTAAAGAAAATGGGTTTCATTGCAGAATCTACCCTACCCAAGGATATGGCAGAAAACAAAACGCTGTCGTCACTAGGTACAGCCAAAAAGGCCGTCCGGGGAAGGGACGGAGGGACATGAACCGGAAGAAACTGCGCAGGTCAAAAACTTGTGAAATATACTTTTTCCCACCCTCATCCTGACGCCCCCGACGTACAGGTGACTCCAATGTTACTGGGAGTATTGGCACAGAGCACCGTATGGCCCCCATCGGGAGAGGTGGCACTCAACTGAGAGACGGTGATGCCGCAGGTCCCGTCTGCAGGACAGTTCAGATTTGCGATCACGTCGTCGTAATGGCCACTAGTGACTCCAGTGATGTTCTGCCAAACCACGGAGCTGATCTGGGCGCTACTTGGGTTTGAAGCGCAGTAGGCCGCCGTCTCCCCATAGCAGGTTTGGATCTGGAGAGCATAGTCACAGCCATCGCAGTTGATATCCTTCCAGGTCACATTCGAGACCGTCGCGACGCCGTCGGGCCAGATCTTAATTCCCGATGCTTTACTCGAGTCAATCATGACAGCGCGCTCGAAGATACTATTAGTGACACTGTCACCGTCCTCCAGACTTCCAATCGAGAGCCCGTGAGAGCCCACGCACGTAATGTCGCGTGCAGTGACATAGTCCGCCCCGGGCTTGAGGACCACACAGTCATCGTCATTGGTGACGTGCACATTCTCAATCGTGACATACGAGCCCGAGACGTCGAACCCATCCGTATTGTGTGCGACATTGGCCGACGTACTGACCGAGTACAGCGTGAGATCACCGTAGTAGACGTCCGTCGAGCTCTCCTCCGTCACGACATGGAAGGAGGGCGCATTTTGGATGGTCAAGTCCGTCATCCTGAACCCTGTGCACCCGGAGATACGCCACAATTTGGGGCGCGAGTAAGAGGTGTCGCTCACAATGTAATCCCAGCTGGCTTGACCATTGCCATCGACAACCCCTGTCCCCGTTGACGAGTAGATGGTCATGTCGGTGTTTCCTTTAACCAGGAATACCTGCGACTTGCCATTCCAGTAATCAAAGTCCACCGTAACCAGCCAGGTACCGTCTAGCTGGATGGTACAGCCATTGCATCCACTCAACGTCATCTGGCTACCGATGTTGTACGTGGTTCCCTTGGGGATGACAATAGTGCCGCTGGGACATTTTGCCACGGCCGCTTCAATGGCCGGGGTATCGTCGGCGCTGCCCGAGGCCGGTGTACACATTGCACCGGTCGCACTGGTGCTAGTCGAAGCCGCCGTGGTAGTGGTTGTTACATGCGTCGTGGTTGTCGTCGTCGTGGAACTACTGCCGCTAGTAGGGAGGCATTGCGAATGCCAGGCGTTCAAGTAGACACAGCTCGATCCTGATGCACAACATGTTGCTCCTGTCCAATTCTGCCCACCACATTGACCCCTATTAAAAAAAAAAAAAAAAAGGGGATAAGAGTCAGCTTTACTGATTCGTTGCAAGGCAATACTTTCTTTCTCCTACTTACCAAATCGGGGTACAGGCTCTCTGGACAGGGTGGACAGGGGGCGCTGCAAGGACAACAGCACTCCATGTCGCGATCAGCGAAAGCTTCCAAACAGCCATTTAGTGTTGTTTTATTGTTTTTTTCTTTTTCCCTGTTTCTGTTCCTGTTCCTATTCCTGTCTCTCATCCTATCCTTTCCTTTCCTCGCTGACGAACTGGGAACAGACCCCAAGTTATAACTTCAGGTTCTGCACCAGTAGGTAACAGTGGCCCCAGAGGACGTTAATTAATCTTGGCCGTTCTTCCACCAATAGTGATGATCACCGTGCACCAACACGGATGAGGGGACCGTAAATCCGTGAAGGACTAGGGTCCAGAATAAATTAAAAGCCTTTGAAGTTTAGTGGAGTCTGGGGTTAATTATCCCGGACGGTCTCACCTCAGACTCTTCAGCTTCCGCTGCATCCTTCAACGGGACTCCTTATACGGAAAAACGTCCGTATTCTTGTTATAGAATTTGGCGCCACTGATGCCAAGATGAAACGAACGCTCAATCCTCCTTAAGTAGAGGAGGGGATCAGGTTCACGTTCGTCGCTAGGAGCTACGAAGGGTGTGATTAGCCTAATGTACCTGGCTAGATTGATACGTTCTATTACCTACTGAGTTCAACCTAAGTACCTCCATAGTATGTTGTGAGACCAATTCATTCATTCTACTGTTGAGACACCTATTGATCTTGGGGCGATTTAATCAAAAAAAAAAAAAAAAAAGAGTATAGAGTAGTAGGTAGATGGCAATAGAACGTTGAGTTAAGAACTAAATTTTCTAAAAGCCCTACCAATGACTAATTGAAACAAAGGTCTAGAGTTTTGAGGAGGGTGCACTCTGTCGATCCAACTGAAGCACATCTCGCTCCTCCAAGTTGTACTCCCGAAGCAGAGCCTTTGTCTTCTGCTTTTGTGCGTCAATCTTCTTCAATAGGGCCGGTCCCCGCTTGTTTTCGTTACGACCCAGCTGAAGAATGTGCACCTCATCGGGTCCATCCACGATCCTCATTGTACGACCGCTGGCGAGCATGCCTGCCAATGGTGTATCCTGGGACACACCAGCGGCACCATAGGCTTGGATGGCGCGGTCCAGGACTTCCATGAGCATTGTGGGGACTTGGACCTTCACCTCTGCGATCTCCTTCCGGGCCTGTTTGGCATCTCCTTGGTCGATCATGATTGCGGCATTGAGAACAGCAAGACGAGCAGCATCGATTTCGATGCGTGATCGGGCTACACGATCCAACATGATGCCATGCTCACCCAATTGCTTGCCAAAGGGCTTCTTGGTGGGGTCGTTCAGTCGCGCCACAAAGTATTCCAATGCTTTCTCGGCCTATCGCATGCAAGATTAGTGGCTGAAATAGAAACCCCATTAGGAGAGATAAGGGGACACATACGGCACCCACGGAGCGCATGGCGTGGTGGATTCGACCAGGGCCCAAACGGCCCTGAACGACTTCAAAGCCACGACCAGGACCCAAGATAACATTGCTCTTGTGAACTCGAACATTATTGAAGTATATATGTCCATGGCCGTGAGGGGCATCATCATAACCAATGACAGAGAGCATGCGCTTGAGGTTCATGCCTGGCGTGTCTGCAGCGACTGCAATCACAGTCTGTTGCTTGTAGGTGTCTGGGTTTGTAGGATCAGATTTGCCCATGACGAGGTAGACCTTGGCTCGAGGGTCACCGGCACCACTAGACCACCATTTCTGTTTGATCGTAGTCGCATGTCAGTGCTTTTTCTTCTATTTTCTTTTCCCTTCTCCCCTCCCCTCTCATCCATCGCTATGTGCGTATTTCAAGAGAGTCAACGAAGACGGGACGTACCTGGCCATTGAGAACCCAATAATCCCCATCCTGGCGCATATGGAGCTCAATATTAGTAGCATCACTGCTCGCCACTTGTGGCTCTGTCATCAAGAAAGCCGACCGAATCTCGCCCGCCAACAAGGGAACCAACCACTGCTTCTTCTGCTCTTCGGTGCCGTACTTTGCGAACACTTCCATGTTTCCCGTATCAGGAGCAGCGCAGTTGGTTGCCTCACTAGCAATCCCGCTACGTCCGAGGCACTCCGCCATCAGACCGTACTCCAAGTTGCTGAAACCCGCGCCCTCCTTGAAGTGATTCTTTGGGAGGAACATATTCCACAGCCCGAGTTTTTTCGCCTTGACTTTGAGATCCTCAAGGACCTGGGGGTGGGCACTGAAGCGCTCCTCGATGGTGCGTCCCAGCTGCTGCTGGTAGACTGCGTCGGCGGGGATACATTCTTCTTCGACGAATTTTTCGACCTATGTCGTTGATTGTGAGCCGGGCTCTCAACGTTTGAGTAATTTTTTTTTTTTTTTTTCGTCTTACCAGATCCAGGGCTTGCTTAGCTCTTTCGCTGACAAAGGGTCGGGCAATGACCGGTATCCTCTCGGATGCCCGGATGTGGCCTCGCTGGCTATTAATGAGTAGGGGAGAAGAGGACATTCTGAATGATGATGATCATGCAGGATACGATGCAAATGGTGCAATCGGGATGCAAAAGAAGCAAGAGAAGGAAGGGCTAGCTGTCATTATCAATGGAGGTTGATTCTCTCGTCTCCTCATTCTCCGCTTCACCAACTTTGCCGAGGGTGCGTGAGATACCGAGGTGGACTGTATGTGTCCAATTATCCCTGTCGTTATTATTTTGGCGTTTCTATCGTTGCCATTATCATTATCGCGCAAGAAATCAGTTCGACACCAAAATTATCGTAATTACCGCCAGGATCATTCCACCCTCACTACGATTCCAATGGTTCTCTTATTTTCCTTGGATTTCCCACCTCGCGACGTCGACGGTTCGCAAGAATAATTCACTGCTTAATGATGGATGGACCCGACGTGAGTGGGGAACCGCGGCAATGGATTCAATCATCAATTTGGGCCGATAAAGTTTATTACAGTTTATTAATCTGGGCATTAGTTATTAGATCGCTATTGGTTAGTTAGCTAAGCTTAGGGAGTGAGTAGTTAATTAACTATTGCCTTAGTAAATAACCAAAGTAATGGAGCTCTAGCTCAACCCCCGTCAAACATGCCCAGCTCAGCTTTCATTGCATTCGTATGCTTCACCACCAGGGCTGGAGCATCGAACCATGTGTTGTATTACTTTCGATGGAACATGAATAATGCCCTCCACCGCATATTTACATCAGTGGACAGGTGTACCGATGTAAACATGTTAGTCAGGTCGGGCCTGGTAAAGAGCTCCAATAAGGGTCTGATGTTTAATCGAATGATATCATAGAACACCATGTCTTAAAAGTCCCATTGCCTGTAACAACCTTTTATCTATCTGAAAGCGCAATATGTCCACCATTCCATTTGCATTTCGATGGCACAAACTACTGGTCCCAATTGATCCTAATAAAGTTGCTAGAGCATGGAAACCGACCGGGAGGTATTCTTCGACACTATCCAGGAGCAAAGAAAGAGTAGTCATCCTAGGATCGGGTTGGGGTGGCTACACCCTTTCCCAGAAGCTGTCGCCCAAACTCTTTTCCCCTTTAATAATTTCTCCACGATCTTATTTCCTCTTCACCCCGCTCTTGACAGATGCCGCCGGAAACGCTCTTGACTTCTCCCATGTTGTTGAGCCGATTCGCCATCCCAAGACCCAAGTTGACTTCATTCAAGCGGCGGCACAAACAGTAGACTTCCAAAAAAAGGTGGTATTGTGTGAATCATCCGTCGTCAAGCATGGCGTGACTGAAACCCAGCCCTTCGATGAAGATCGGGGGACATCTACACCCAGGCCGACAGAAGTATCACGTCCTTCTTGGGATCAGGGAAATATATTTGAAATACCTTATGATCGGCTCATTATAGCGGTCGGCACCGTTAGCAGGACCTTTAATACGCCAGGGGTGAAAGAAAATGCCATATTCTTCAAAGACATTGGCGACGCAAGACGCGTGAAGAGGCGCGTCACAGAATGCTTTGAGCTCGCAGCTTTGCCCAATACAACACGGGAGATGCAGGAATGGCTGCTCCATTTCGCTATTGTTGGTGCAGGGCCAACCGGAACAGAGTTGGCTGCTTCTCTCCGCGATTTCATCCATTTAGACCTCGTGAAAGTTTATCCCAAATTGACAGTTCGCCCAAGGGTCACTTTGTACGACGTAGCACCCACCGTCTTGTCTACATTCGATGAGTCGCTGGGGAGATACGCGATGGATACCATGAAGAAAGAGGGCATCACTGTCAAGACTTCACATCACATCCAAAATCTTCGATGGGGGGCTCCCGGTGAGACTCCACCCTACCACATGGACCCAAAACGCTGTCTCACCCTCACCACCCAGGAGGAAGGCGAAACTGGTGTTGGCATGTGTGTGTGGGCGACAGGGAACGCTGTAAACCCATTTGTCCGTGAAGGTCTTCATGATGTCCAGGATTTTCCCACTGCATCGGTAAGGTCCCAGAAGGAAGATGCTCTGTCTCCTGATGCTGCGAGATCACGGTGGCATGTCAAAAAATCCCCAGCAAGTGGTGCATTACTCGTCGATGACCGGTTTCACTTGCAACTAGAGAGCGACACCACTAAGACAGTCGCACTCCGAGATGTCTTTGCGATTGGTGATAATGCCGTCCTGGAATCCAATCCACCGCCGGCCACAGCACAGGCAACGTATCAAGAGGCTGCATGGCTAGCACATCACCTGAATAGCGGTGATATCCAAAGCGCACCACCATTCTCCTTCAGGAACTTGGGAATGCTTGCTTCTATTGGTGATTCGCACGCTCTCATGCAAACTCCGCAAGATAGCTCTGGTATTTTGGGCAGATTTCTTCCCCGACAGATGACCGGACGGATGGCCTGGTTGATATGGCGCTCCGCCTATTTAACCCTCAGCATAAGCTGGCGGAACAAGTCTCGGATCGCGTTTCGATGGCTGCTGAATAGTATTTTTGGGCGAGACATATCCCGATATTGATTTTCTTCCTCGAAATAAAACAAATAAACAAACTTAATATCGGGTCTCATGAACAGTTGAAGGATGGGTGAGTGAAAAATATATATATGGAGTTCATTCACAAGTCTTGACTATTCACTGCACCTGCTTGTGCTCGAAGTTCTTAAAAGAATATAATATAACAGAAATGGCCTTTAGTGGATTTAGAAGAATATCTAAATTGAACTCTGCATTCAAATCCTCGGATTACTACTTACTACCTCGAGACAGGATAAACTCTCAGATCAACAAACCCAAGCCAGTGTAGATTCTATCATGGCGTACATCTGATTCCGTAGGCACCGTAAAGGTAAAGTAAATCCAACCAATCGAAATTGGTTAAATCCTGCTCAGGTCTGCATTTTGCTCCCCACCTTCAATTACATGGAAGTTCCCCCTCATCATCTCGTCTATCGATCTATAATCCCAGGGATAATACCTACTTGATATTTAAATTATCCGTCCCCAATGGCGTCCTCAACCCAGCCGGAAGAAATCCCCTGGCACGCCGCCTTTCCCACCCCACAATCCGACGCACCGGGTCTCTCTCGTGAGCGTCTCCTACAATGGATCCATGAGGGTAAACAGGCCGGGAAAGACTACCTCCTTGTCGATCTACGTCGGACAGATTTCGAAGGAGGTACTATTCGGGGGTCGTTGAACCTGCCTGCGCAGAGCCTGTATCCAACTTTACCAACGTTGTATTCCCTTATCGTGAACAGTTCGGTGAAATATGTGATTTTCTATTGTGGTATGTTGTTTTTTGTTCTAATTAAGAGGGGGTTGTTGGGGAGTTCTATACTAAATTACGCCCTCCTCCTCCTCTCCCCTCCCTCTCTCCGTCTCCATTTTTCCATTTTTTTTTTTTTTTTCAGTGGTTATGCAGTTCAACTGAATCACCACCATAGGCTCATCCATGGGACGTGGCACGCGAGCGTCTGGCTGGTTTGCCGACTATCTCAAGGAGCAAGGTAACACAGAAGTAACAAGTATGAAACTCGAAGGTGGAATCAAGGGCTGGGCTGCTGCTGGAGAGGAGTATACAGCGTTGATGGATGGGTATGATGCAGCCGTATGGAAGAAGTAGACGAGTACAAATATACATAATAAGTCCACAATGTAGACATGCATGTATATATTAATCTATACCCATTCATTGCATATTTGGTACTATTCTTTAGGAGTAGTTTTGTAGCACACAAATACCAAGGGGGGGAAGAGAGAAGAGGAGAAAGCCACTCATTGTTAGTCTATGTAACATAACTCATGTCTCTTAATTGATGCTATCTAAATGTGAAAACTTTTTGTTTATTTTTCTACTACCCTAATTCAAGGACGCCGCGTATGGTATGGAGCACATAACAAGCCTGGGAGGCCTTTGGCCCCCAAAAGATGGGTGAGTATGATGCTTCGCCGGAAAGGTTGTTATTGACCTTCAGGACGGTCCCGGTGGAGAGGGGAGACAAGAGGGTGAGAATACTCGTTATTGTGTACATCTCGTGGGCTCCACCAGACCCCAGAAACAACCTGGGCGTCAACAGCGATTGGAAGCAGAGGGACGTCATGAATTGAGCCTGGATGGGTAGGCGGCATAGAATGTGTCCAATAGATTAGGGAATCCAGTCAATCTTGAAAATCCTTGGCAGTAAAGAATTCAAGGTCCCAGCATTGCAGGGGTAGCTCACTTGCGCTTCTTGGATGAAGAAACAAGCCGCTTTTTCAAGTGTTTAGGCATCTTATTAGCACGCTTCTCCCGCTTCTCTTCCTTGACTTTATGCTTATGGTCACGCTTTGCATCTTTATCTTCGAAGCGCTTTCCGCGAGGCTGTTTCTTTTCAAAAGGATCTCTTTCCTCTCCATCATCTTCCTCAGAATCAGACCCCGCGACTGATACACCGCCGCTAGCATCAGAGCCAGCGTCACTCTCTGCGTCTTCTTCGCGTGCCAGTTTTCCATTCGCAAGCAAATCCTTATAGACAAGATCACCACCCTCACCAGCATGGACCTTCTCAGCATCACGCTCGAAATCGTAAACCTGATCCAGGGTCTGAGGAATGTATTGCTGGCGGAAGACAGCCGTATCCACTTCATCAGCTGCCTCTGTGTGAGTAGCATAAAGCTTCTCAATGGCTTCATGGATTGCATTTGACGGCTCCACAGTGGTTGGGCCATCGGCGGATATGACGAACTCGAAAACCGTCCGTTCGGGGAGGGTATCAACGCCCTTTCGACGGAAGAAGTCACCAACATTCTTGATATCCATTCGCAGAAATTCCAAACTGCGGGGGTGATCATGTTCAACACTTTGACTGACATCGATAATGTACAGCTTGTTTTTATGGTACAGGATGTTGTACTCGCTAAGATCTGCGTGTACCAAATGGCAGGTTTGGTACATTACCCGCATATAGCCGAGTAAATCCAGATAAAGCTCGCGCCATCTGGTTTCAGCTTCAGGGGCATTGAACTCAACATCTTTCAACCGGGGCGCTGCTAATCCCTTGGAGTTGCCAATGAACCCCATTACAAGAACGTGGAGTCGGAGGTTGATAGGTTCCGGACAAGGAATACCCGCAGTATAGATTCTTCGGAGATTACGCATTTCCTTTTCGGCCCATAGTTTCACCATTGCCCGGTTATTACTCTTGCTATACCCCTGTCTGAATCTGAACTCTCCAGTAACATATTTATCGCGGTCCTTGAAGACTAGAATGCTAGTTTTGTAAACTTTGATAGCGCGGTGAGTTGGTGGGGTATCGTCCTCATCAGGGAAGAGCATCGCGTGGTATACGTTTGCTTCTTTTCCAGTTGACAGACAGCCATGGATTTCAGACACGATGTTCCTATTTATCATTTGTAGTAGAATCATTCGGGTGCGGGGATCCAACACTTGCTCGGATGTTGCTCTGTCTGATTTGTCCGCACCACGTTCTCCACGCACAGCCAGACCCGATTGCATAGCATCCAGCTTGATCTTTCCCGCATGTCGCGTCAGTGATTTTATTTCATCATCAACTGATGCATATGTATTGACTGTTGGCTTTTGTGTGTTTGACTTTGGGTAGGTCCATTTAGGCACATTTGAGTCAGCGGCGAGCTCGTTGACTTTCCGTTGACGGTTATAGGCTTTTGTGAGGTCGGCAGGGTTCGATGAATTGAAATCCTCCTGGTCCAGTTCTTCCTCAAATATATCGTCATAGTATTCATCCTCTTCCTCGTCTTCGTTTTCTTGCGGTGTTAGATCCTGCCCCGCTATGGCGGGGGTGCTGCCATCGGGGTTCGTATAGCCTTTGTTGGGGATATAGGTATGGGAGGGAGAAAGACCATCCGCCGGGGACGGTAACTGTGCATTTGGCCCTGAGGATTCCATGATTCTTCCTAGAAAATTTCATGCAAATATGGTGTGGAAGGTGAACGACGGTCAGTGCTGGAAGTTGGGTAGGAAAAAAAAAAGAGCCATCAAAAAAGGTACTTTATTCTTATTGGCCGAACTATATGTGGATCAAATTGATGTTGACCGCCCGGGCAGAAACCCCGCGGGCGAAACGCGTTGGTGCGCGTTTGGCTGAGCTCACTTTGTATCGCCGCAAACTGGGAAGAAACCAGCCAGCACCTGTCTTCAAAAAACTGCTTCGTGGTGTCACTAACCATCAGTTCTCCCTGATTGCAATAGCAAGGGCATTGAGCTCCTGCTCCAAGTAACGCTGGCTGCGTGATGCTTTACGCGCTTTGATTATCTTACGTTCTCTCATATTATATCTATCTCGTCAACATGTATGTCAAGCAGATTATTATTCAAGGCTTCAAAAGGTGAGTTCCCCTGGTGTTTTTGCATCATTCACCGCCCCAATATATATCAAATTCTAACAAGTCCCGTTTGTTACAGCTACAAAGATCAAACGGTGATTGAACCATTTTCCCCGAAGCACAATGTTATCGTCGGTCGCAATGGATCTGGCAAGAGTAATTTCTTTGCAGCCATTCGCTTCGTTCTCAGCGATGCCTACACTCATCTAGGGAGAGAAGAGCGGCAAGCGCTGCTGCACGTATGTATATTACGCGCATTGTTAAATTGACTGGGAACTCACAATGAATAGGAAGGATCGGGTTCTGCGGTTATGTCGGCCTATGTTGAAATCATTTTTGACAACTCGGATGATCGTTTTCCTACCGGAAAGCCAGAAGTGGTGCTCCGTCGAACTATCGGATTAAAGAAGGATGAATACACACTTGACCGCAAAAATGCCACTAAGGCCGACGTGATGAACCTGCTGGAATCGGCAGGATTTTCGCGATCCAATCCATACTACATCGTGCCTCAAGGCCGTGTCACAGCATTAACCAACATGAAGGACTCGGAACGGTTGAACCTTCTCAAAGAAGTTGCGGGGACACAGGTCTACGAAGCGCGCCGCGCGGAATCCTTGAAAATCATGCACGAAACGAACAGTAAGCGCGAGAAAATTGACGAGCTCCTCGACTTTATCAACGAGCGCCTTGCAGAACTTGAGGAAGAGAAAGACGAATTGAGAAATTATCAAGAGAAGGATAAAGAACGCCGGTGTCTCGAATATACGATCTATTCCCGCGAGCAACAGGAGATTTCCAGCTTCCTCGATAGTCTGGAGGAGCAGAGGCAAACCGGCGTTGAAGATACAGATATCAACCGCGATCGCTTTATCCAGGGAGAAAAGGAGATGGCCTTGGTGGACGCAGAGATCGCCGAGTGTAAACAGCAGATTGAGTTCCTCAAGGTCGATAAAGCTCAATTAGAGGAGGAACGTCGCGAAACATCTAAGGCGCTTGCCCAGGTGGAGCTGCAGGCTAAGTCCCTGTCTGATAACCAAGCCACCATCCAAGCCCTTAGAGCTCGCCACGATCAAGATTTGAAGGCTGTCCAAAGCGCGATTGAAGAGCGGCAAGGTGAACTTCAAGGGCTTATTCCTCAGTTCAACTCGGCAAAGGACCAGGAAGATGCTGTCAAAGCACAACTTACGGAAGCAGAAACCCTACGCCAAAGGTTATATGCTAAACAAGGCAGGAATTCTCGTTTTAAGAATAAATCGGAGCGGGATAAATGGCTACAGGCAGAGATTAAAAACAATTACACGTCAATTTCCACAGTTCAAGCGGTCATGGCACAAACCCAGGAGGATATCACAGAAATTGAAAATGGAATTGCGCTTTTGGAACCGGAGACCGAACGCCTACGCCAACAAATAGATGGAAGAGGTGATACCATTCAATCAGTTGAGCAACAGGTTCAAACAGCCAAAGATGAGAGAGATCGATTGATGGATCAAAGGAAGTAAGTTTGCTCTTCAACCCATTCAAACAGACGTCTCTTAAAGTCCCTGTTTACGCTTGGCCCCCCTGCTAATACACCGTAGGGAGTTATGGAGAGAGGAAGCAAAGCTCGATTCAATATTGCTAAATGCTTCTAACGAGGTAGATCGTGCGGACCGCAACCTTTCTCAGATGATGGACCACAACACTAGCCGCGGAATTGCTGCAGTCCGACGGATTAAACGCCATCATAACCTAGAGGGTGTTTATGGTACATTGGCCGAACTTTTCGAGGTTAACGATAGGTATCGGACTGCTGTGGAAGTCACCGCTGGTCAGAGCCTGTTTCACTATGTCGTCGATACAGACGAAACCGCCACTAAGGTTCTTGAAATCCTCCAACATGAGAAAGCAGGCAGGGTTACCTTTATGCCCCTAAACAGGCTGAGGTCGAAACCGTTGAATATGCCTAAAGCTAGTGACACTATTCCGATGATTGAAAAACTTACATATGACCCTGCATATGAGAAAGCATTTCAGCATGTGTTTGGCAAGACAATAATATGTCCTAATCTCCAGGTCGCATCCCAGTATGCCCGAAGTCATGGCGTCAATGCGATAACACCAGAAGGAGATCGTTCGGATAAGAGGGGTGCTCTGACTGGTGGATTCCACGACTCGAGGCATTCGAGACTCGAGGCCGTGAAAAATGTGACTAAGTGGAGGGACGAATATGAAACTAAAAAGAGTCGTGGCGTTGAAATCCGGAAAGAGCTCGAAAAATTGGATCAACTTATCACAAGAGCGGTTGGTGAGCTGCAGAAGCTAGAACAACAAAGACACCAGGTTCAAAACAGCAGTGGTCCCCTGCGGCAAGAATTGAGGAGCAAACGTGATCTCCTACAAAAGCAAAACGACAATCTCGATGCTAAGCGGCGGGCCCTTCGCAATATTGACAGTAATTTGGCTGCTTTGAAGGACCAAGTCAGTGCCTTCGAGGCGGAATTGGCTTCGCCCTTTCAGAAGGCTCTTAGCAACGAGGAAGAAACACGTTTGGAGTCTCTTAATAATACCGCTCAAGAGCTTCGTCGACAGTACCAGGAGCTCTCGAGCCAACGTAGCGAGTTGGAGGCGCGAAAGTCTGTTCTAGAAGTAGAGCTCCGAGAAAATCTGAATCCACGTCTCGACCAACTTGTTAGCCGGGATATTGACATGGCTGATGACGACGGCCAAGGCAATTTGAAAGAGACACAACGGGAAATGAAGCGTCTTTCCAAGAACTTAGAAAAACTCGCCCAACGCCTTTCACAGGTGGATGATTCCATCGATGAGGCAAATACCCGGGTGGCTGAACTCAGTCAACAGAACGCCGAAGCGAGACGGGAACTAGAAGAATTGGCGAAATCTATTGAAAAACACCAACGACGCATGGAGAAAAGCATGCAGAAGAAAGCCGCCCTGACAAAACAGGCAGCTGAGTGCGCCGCCAATATTCGCGACCTTGGTGTTTTACCGGACGAGGCTTTTACCAAATACAAGAACACAGACTCAAACACAGTTGTTAAGAAGTTACACAAGGTTAACGAGGCGCTGAAGAAATATTCACATGTGAACAAGAAAGCTTTTGAACAATACAACAGTTTTACGAAGCAACGCGAAACACTCACTAGCCGCAGGGAAGAGCTTGACGCCTCTCAGAAGTCAATTGATGATCTAATCACTGTATTAGATCAGCGCAAGGACGAGGCGATTGAGCGAACGTTCAAACAGGTGTCTCGTGAATTCGCTATCATTTTTGAAAAGCTTGTCCCAGCAGGGCGCGGACGCTTGATTATCCAGCGCAAGACTGATCACTCTCTCCAGCAGGAGGATGAACTCGAGTCTGAGGATGAGGCAGCCAAAGAAAGTGTTGAGAACTATGTGGGGGTTGGCATTAGTGTCAGTTTCAATAGCAAACATGATGAACAGCAGCGAATTCAGCAGCTTAGTGGTGGTCAGAAGAGTAAGATACACTTCGGCCTCGGGGGGGGGGGGGGGGGGGGGGGGGGGGGGGGGGGGGGGGGGGGGGGGGGGGGGGGGGGGGGGGGGGGGGGGGGGGGGGGGGGGGGGGGGGGGGGGGGGGGGGGGGGTGGGGGGGGGGGGGGGGGGG
>JAPDEO010000055.1:0-255108 GCA_027569155.1 Aspergillus haitiensis
GGAACTCGTTGTAAAATCGCTCACCCCCCCCATTATCTATTGAGTCATTTAAATCGTTACCTTGTGAACAAAATCCCAACCCCTTTAAAGGGGGGTTCTTATTTTTTTATTGGCCGCGCTGCTGTTCAGGCCCTTTTTTGGTTTTTGGTTTTTTTTTTTTTTTTTTTTTTTTTTTTTTTTTCCCTTTCTTCTCTCTTTTGGTGGGGAAGAACAAAGGTCACTCACTGGTTGGTACTGAAAGACCAAAGAAATAAAGGTAGGAAAAATAAAGAAAGTAAAGTAAAAAGAGAAAAGAGAAAATTACCAAGTGAAGTTGAGAAATTAGAAACTCATTGGAAAAAGGTAATCTTGTAATCCCATTAAGAGCTTGTGCCTACATTTCCACCTCTTTATTAATATTTTTCTCTTTTCTTTTCTTTTCTTTTTTTTTTTTTTTCCTCTCTTCTTCTTGACAACCTATCTTCCAGGTCTGGGTCAGACGGTTTGTCCTGAAGCAGCATCTCTATTTGCAAACACAAATTAATGCAAAACACTGTTCCAGATGCCTTTCCAAAAACCATCGCAAGTTATAGGCCTTATCCAAAGAGAATGCCTGGCTACCTGATTTACCTGTTTCCAAACCAACAAATATGGTTAAAAAGAGATCCTAAAACATTTCAGACTACAAGATTTGATATCCTTCAAAGAAAGGCAATAAAAAGCTCTCTCATCTTCTTTTTTATTTAGAAAATCTAATACATCATCTTGCTTCCACTTGACTTCTCACCAGGCTTGCACACCTGACCCGGCCAGCCGAGTGGACATATCAAGATGAGTCGTTCATCTGACAGCTAGACTGACCTTTAGGATCGATTATTTTCCCCAGATGTTTGACTGCAGGCTTCTTGCGTTGTGCATGAGCCCAAATAATTATGGGGTTGCCCAAAGATCTTGAAATGCCTGTTTCGTATTAGGTCTCTACCTAAGGCACCCGACCGACGGGACTTTCCGCATCCAAACCACCAACTCTCTTGTAATTGGGCGAAAACGATCAAAAAGTACGAAACTTCAGCAATACTTACCTAGTAAACCCCTCAATATCCAGTAATTATAGAATTATTCCCCATTGACAAGATATAGGTCGTATAATATCAGCCTTAACTAAAAGATGAATGAAAGCTTACCAGTCCTAAGCTCCCTTCTATCTAATTTTATATCGCTAAGATATATATACTTTTACCATTAGACATATCTCTTTCTTTATAGAGTGGGGGCTTCTCATATTTCATCCCTAGTCTTCAGTTCAACAAAAATTCCCTATCTAGGCCTGCAGCTTTATTTAAATCTCACTAACCTTTGCTTCTTCTGTGCCTGTGGATTTATTCATAATTGGTTGGGGGACATTCGCCGCATTGTTGAGCTGAACAGAACCGAACATCTCTACACGAGCACTCAGAACTTAGCTTGAACATCTGCCCTTTAGATTTTCCGAAAATACAGCCTTGATATCTCAGCAGCGTGCCGGAGTTTCCTGATGGCTAATACCATCCTGAGAGAAGCGCAACGCAGAAGACTATTCGTCGATCCTTCCTTGAAGTCGAGAGAGAAATTACGGGGACGCGAGAGATTATTCTTACGAAAGCGAGACAGAGCATCAACGACCTTCTCATCATGGGTCGAGGACGACGACAACACTGACGACTACGACCCAGAAGTGAAGAATATTCATCCCAAAAGGAAACGCCAAGCATATATGAAGAATCGGATGCTCCAAAATCAAAGAACCAGAAAGAGATCCCTCATAGCATTGAGGATTACTTGATTGAAGCTCATGTGAACAACGCCCGTTCGAATTAGAGCGACGGCCCCGGTAATGGAAAAGAATGTGAGATGAATGAACGGCAGCCAGCAATTGTAGGATCACGACCGATGTCCCCGTTGAAGAATCGAGCCTCGTTGCGAGAGCTGCTTAAAAATGAACATTTGTCTATCAAAGGCACTAGCAGTCGTGAGCCGAGCCACCTCTCAGACCAACATCATTTCGTAGAATGTTCTGGTCATCAAATTATCTCTCTGCCCGGTTACAATCAGAATATCTCTAATCCCCAAGTTGTCTTTGGCAGTCAAGTAGTCCAAAGTGACGGACAAGAAACTCCTAGAACGGAGAGTCCGTGGTGCAGCCCGTGTCTAAGCCGAGCATTCTTTGGATGCAGAGCTTTTCGGACGGTTGGATCAGCCACACGTGCGACTGGGTGTGGATTACTACTCTACCAAATGTACAAAGCCTCGATGAGGATCCACGGTGGAAATATAAATCAGTTGGCAGAAAAGAATAATGATCGGAACCCTAAGACTGAATTGCGTTGAGGTAGAGTTTCTATTTTCTTGGTAGGATGGCGATTCTGTCTAGATACTACCGTTTGACAACATAGAGACGGCTTGGGTTAAGTAAAGAAAACAACGGCACTGCTTTGTATGGATAATGAGGCAACAAAGAATGGCAAGAATGTGGATAAAGAGAGAAGGAAGATAAATGAAAGGCAAGTACATGAAAATAATAATATGAATCTCACTAGCTACTAAAAGACAGGCCAATAAAGTCTTTCAAGCATATTGGAGATTTTGTTACTATATACGTAACGTTTATATCTACCTTCTAACCTTCTAAGTATTTACTACTAAGAAGTGAAATTTTCGTAGCTAGCGCTCCACACATTTTTACAAGAAAAGGAATAACTAGAAACATGATCCCAGATCTAGCTTTGCGGTAGGCCCCGAAGAACTAGTCCCTACTGCTGAGAGGGACCCAAAATGAACCGAGAATTAATAATATTGTGTCAGAGTGGTAGCCAGAAGTGGGAACCCTAGGTAAGTAGTACCGTCAGTTATGTACCTACCTAGGTAAGATGGTAGAGGCAAGAAGAACTAAAACCATACAGTAGCCTTGTATAAGGTAGTGATAAGCCTGTGGGTAAAGGGAATCTTCGCATTGCTAAGCGGAGCCTACCTACCCACCTTTTTCATCCTATCTCTTTACGAGATTGAAGGTGCTAACCTAGCTAGCATGACAACTTTCATCTAAGCAATACCCGTACCACTTCCCTTTCTCATACATAATTATCCCTCGACATGCCACGCAGATCACTTCCAGTCATCTCAGAACCCATACGCCAACAGGCAGTAAGCCAACAGTGCAAGTGGTATCCCAAAACTTATAGCTACTAAGACTAGAAGCACACAAGTGCCAGAACAGCACAAAATGTGCTCACCTGTGTTCCTGGCTTCAGCATGATATTGCCTCGGA
Source organism: Aspergillus haitiensis (assembly GCA_027569155.1). Classification (NCBI taxonomy): domain Eukaryota; kingdom Fungi; phylum Ascomycota; class Eurotiomycetes; order Eurotiales; family Aspergillaceae; genus Aspergillus; species Aspergillus haitiensis. The sequence goes on from JAPDEO010000055.1 coordinate 3,284, forward strand.
TGAATGACTGCTGGGTTGGTTGAGTTAGTGATAATATAGGTAGGAAGAGAGTGAAGTTGAAAACAAAAAAAGAAAAGAGAGAGGCCAGTGGGGTTTGAAATATAAAGAGAGGACTCACCTCGCGCTTGTCTGTCCGGGATTCCTTCATCTCTCAGGTTTGGTGGACGTGTATGAACGTCTTTGGGGTATAAGGGTGGATTCCTCTGTTCGAGAGATGTGTATAAGGGGAGACCCTCTTCAGCCATAGTGAGATGAAATGTCTACCTAGGTAGTTAGGAGATAGTCTACTTTTTTTGAAGTCGTAACTCAGTGATAATATTCAAAGAAGAAATGGAAAGGGAAAAGAAAAAAGAAGAGGAAAACAGTGAATCAATTACGACAATCTGATATAAACTATACTTTCGCTCGATGCCTAGACACAAATCAAATTTTGCATGACTTTCAACCACGGACTCAACTCCGTCATTATGGCTAGGGGGTCAAGGGAGTGACGGATTCTGACGTCTATCGTGAAATTAGATAGAGGCCAGGTGCGCCGGCTAACCCCAAATCCCGTTCAAGGAATATATATAATGGCAACGTACTTAAGATACCTCTACAACCACTGGAACGATTGAAACTGAAAACCCTATTAATATAAATACTGGAGCTTTTGCTAATAGAGATTTAAAATTTTCATTACTGAATGAGCTCAAACCTATTTTCAAACCCAACGACGCCTGGTACCAATACCTAGAACTGTTTGCAAAGCCAGCATAAAATGATGATATATCCCCACACATCTATAACCCCTAAAGAAAAAGAAGGAAAAAAAAAAAGAAAACAGAAAGTAAATTAAAATAAAAGGAACAACTCTGACTGAAGGGTATCTGTTATCCAACCAAAACAAAATTCATTATCAAGGGCTGCGCAGTTACGGCGAATTGAAGGAGAGCGTAAAAGGAAGAGTTGGAGAAATCATAGAGTTTCAGCTCTGGAAGCTGTACATCCGGACCTCACAATCTTCGCTTCCTGTAGCAAAACGGCTATCTCCTAGGCCGAGACAGGTCACCGGCCCAGAATGGCCAGTGAATGTTCTTTCACATTTACCAGTTCGTGGATCCCAGATCTTGACCATGCGATCCTCAGCACCAGATATGATACGCAAGGTATCAGCACCTAGGGCCCAGACACCCTCTAGATGTCCGAAAAATGTACGTAGGCATCTACCAGTAGTTGTCTCCCATAAACGAATAGTGGAATCTAATGCGCTGGTGACCATATACCGGGGTGGTGCTGGGCGTCCGTTCTCGAATGAAGGCCCAAAAAGTGAGGACTCGTTATATGAATCTATGGTTGGTGTGTTTGTGTGCGAGGGTGGTGGAGAGTCGGCAGATGTGGTACTAAGATTGTCATTCTCACATTCAGCATCGTGCTCCTCAAATTCAAACTCTCGAGGCAGAGGCACAACTTGTTGCACCTGTCCAACATGCCCATGGAATGTTCTGATGCATGTCTTTGTGTCCAAGTCCCACAAGCGGACAGTGCAATCATCGGAGGCCGAGAAGACAGTTCTCGAGAGAGTATCTACCCTGACGGCGTTGACCCAATCAGTATGGCCACGTAGAAGACATGTCGACTTGTCCTCGAAATTCCAAATCTTGATCGTCTTATCAACGGACGCTGATGCAAGGATTGAAGCATCGAAGTGCAACCCAATCACACCACCCCGATGACCCGTGTATGTGGAAATGCATTCGCCTGTTCGCCAATTCCACACCTTGATTGTCCGGTCCATACTACCACTGATCAACTTAGTGTCATCAAACTGTAGACAGCGAATTCCGGACTCATGTCCACGGAGGGTTCGTAGTTCTTCACCGGTTTCGGTATCCCATATTTTGATTGTCGTATCATAGGAACCAGTTGCCAAAATGTTATCTTCGAACTGCAAGCACATGACACCGTTGGTGTGACCTTTAAACACCTTGGTCGAGCATCGCCCGTATTTCCAATTCGTGCCCACTTTGAAGCGATCCTTGTACACCTCTTTCCAAGGTCGATATCGCGTTTTAAAATAATCATCACTCTTCTCAGGCGCAGAAACCAAGGACGAGCACTGCCGTTTAACAACAGTAGCCTCCTCGCTTGTTTCATGTTTTCTTTTGTTGGTAGCCAGAGCTTCCGCCTCTGCTGCTGACGGTTCGCCCTGCGTCTCTGGAAGAGAGGAATGCGTTTTGTCGTCTGTATCAAGACCCCACGTAGTCGCGCGCAATTCAATTTCCCGTTTTGACTCCCGCAGCCGTTTACGATCAAGTAAGGGGAGACCCCAGCCACACTTCTTGCACTTGCGATGAATATGTTGTTCACACATCCGATGCCACACCACATCATCATCAGCTAGCGCCCTCCAACTGCGGGAAACCTGGGCGGCTTTGCAAAGTGAGGTAGTGTCTAAATAGCAAAGGATTTTGAAAGAGATTTCGGGAGGGAGAGCAGTGATGAAATCGATTCGGATAAGTTCTCGCACTGCTGCAGAGACAAATGAAAGTTGCGGAAAACAGCATTGAGTTAGTATTCCTTGGAGGATGAGTTTCCGGTGCTTTGCGGGGGCAGCAGAGAAAAGGGACCAGATATGGGAGATGCCTTGCTGGTCACTCTGGGGAAGAACCTCTAGGTCCTTGAAATGATAGTTAGCTTCAACATCAGGGAAGGGTTGGAAATTTTAACGAATCAATATCATTATACGGGAACTCAGGAAAAAGGTTTGCGTACTCGTTGTAGTTTATCCATTGTGGGTTCGTCTGCTTGTCGTCTGCATTTAAGGTCTGGTCGATGGCGATAGCAATATCTAGAGTTTGCGCTGGTCAATTCAGCCGGTAATATTGACTGCGGCCCTAGAGGTGCATATTGTTCAGGAATGTGTCGAGCGAGAAAGGGCGCAATATTTTCATTCGCGAGTTTTGGTGGCACCCGAGTGACGCTGTTGAAGTGTGGCACGTGCCGATGAATATCATGTTCAATATCGTGATCCTCCCCGCTATCGGATGCACCGCCGAATATAGATTTGAAAGAAGTTTGAGAGAGATCCATATTAACCTCCAGCGCTTGATTTCTTGTGTATACCTTTGGGGGAACTAGTCAGGGGAGACAGCGCGGGAGTGTGCGTCAACCTAAGGACCACCTTTCACAACTCCCTTGTGTGTATCAACTGGAACCTTGGTGATATGGCAATTGTTCGTCGGTTAAGGTAAGGTGAAAAGGAGGATTGAGTGGAGATTTGGGGGTTGCAGCGAGTGTATTAAGGCAATGGAGCGATAGTGGCGAACCTTGGGGGTAGTGTCAGTTAGGCTGATTAGATGGTATGCGAAAGAGGAAAGAATCTAGACAGTGGACCAGCCAAAGATGAGAGAGGATGAAGGGTCAATATATGCATGTAATGCGCAATTTGGAAGTTACAGGGGCAAAAGCAAAAAAAAAAAGAATCAAATTAGAAAAAGGTCGAATCATAAAGGAACGCCAATATCGCCCATCGATCACGCAAGTGAAGATGATCTTCTCATCCTGTGCTCCACCTGTACCGGATTTGGACACACCATCACGTGACACGATGGCGCCATAATCAGACCGTTTGACACCAAACGCTATAACTTGCAGCAGGATTGACGGAATCTGTCTGTGGCTGTCGCACAATTCGTCGCAATGATCAAGCTCAATTGCGGATTTTCCACCTAATCCCCGCTAGACCAGCCAGATAACATCAAGGATTGGCCACTAGTCTGCTGGGGGGCGATGACGACCACTTGAGCGCAGTTGGGGCGGTCAGCACTACCAGCTCACACCAACTACAATTCGCTCCAAATCCCCTTCTTCCCTCCCCATCTATTCCCCTTTCCATCATCGATAACTGTATCCCACATACTCTCTTATCTCATGAGAGAGTGCGCCTCATCTTTAGTTTCTCCCTTTCTCTCAGGTCCCGTGCCGAGGAACCGAAAACACGGGAGTCCCTCTCGCTCGGGTGAGTATCCATGTTTATTTTTATCCCGTTTCATCCATATCTTGAGTCGAGTTGCTTGTCGAGTTGTATGCTGTCCAGAGGGCTCGAGCAACCTAGAACATTAAACTTTCAAATCATACTGTTGATACGGATCTGATCTGGTGCTGTCTGATTGCAAAATAATTAATTATTGTCTCGAAAAGGGCATGGAATTTTTTAACTCGGGGTCCGCAGGAGTGACTACCTAGTCGAAACAAGCAACCTAGATTCGCCTCATATGACCTGATCGCAGCTAAAATTACGCATACCCCGCGGAAGGAAATATCCTTGCAGATTTCATATTTATTGGATGCACCACTTGCCAGGCAACCGCATACCATTCCCCTCAGGTCTCGATTCGTAACAAATTCATCGTTCGACATCAGAATTCCAATTTATCGCAATGTCAGCATTAGAATCCTCGTCGGCGTCCAGCGATGCGCTTCCCCCAACTGAACCAGTGCAGGATCAAGAGAATGTATTGCCCCAATTAGAAAACCTGATTGCACACCTAGTCGCTGCAAAGCGGTCCCTTTCTTCCATCACCCACGTATGGCGTGCCAATGAGATCGTCACGGCTGCTCGCTCCACTCTGGAGGAAAGTGTAGTCGTTTCCGCACGGACAGGTTTCTTGCGCCATGGGCTCAATAATCAATTGCGACTTCTCTATAACGTCCGCTCGGAGGTTGAAGAAGTATCTCTTCGGGGGCGATCAGAGTTTGCAGGAGTACTGAAAGGCCTAGACGCTGCAGATGCGCGGCTTAAGAGAACATTGGGTCTTTTGCGAGAAACGCTTGTGCACACTTCATTTCGTCCTGAGGGTGAAAAGCCTAAGAGTTTGCATGACTTTGTCGATGAGCGGGGAGTAGAAGAACTTCATACAACACTAAAAAACTCGATCGATCGTACCAATGCTGCTCAAGCGGAGCTGGAATCTTCTAATTACGCCTTCGATGGCGAGCTCCAGACCATCAAAAAGGCTTTGGGAAATTACCGTGCCGCTACTAAATTAACTTCACCTAGGTCGTCTGTCTCGTCAGTTTCGCCTGCTGGGTCTAGCTCTAGCTTACCGTCCTTATCCTCAATGCCATCTATGGTACACTCCTTAGAAATGCATGCACAGGAGATGGCGAATCTACTGGAGTCGCTGGTTCGTCACTTTGACCTTTGCGTCACCGCAGTTAAACACACCGAGGGAGGCGGAGCCGCTGCCCAATCCATTACCGGCGACATGCCTACGGGGGTCATTAATAGCCGTGGTCAGCCTAGTATAGAGGAGGGCATCCACGCCAACCTAAATGCCCCACTTGACCCCCTGAGCGACTCGGAATATCAGGAAATGGTGAACGTCATCATCAATGATGCAGCGGAAGCAGAGGATGTCGTTATGGAAATTCAAGACCGTATTGCAGAGATGGAGTCGGTCATGGAGAATTTGTTTTCCCAAAGGGATAGTCTCCTTGCAGTTTACAACGCAACTAAGGATATTTTTAACCACCTGTCGTCTCTGGCATCCACTCGTCTGCCCGGGTATATCTCACAGGCCCACAACTTCACGCAGGTATGGAATGATGAGCACGAGCGAATCAAGGGTGGGTTAACGGACCTTGGGGACCTCAACTCTCTCTATGATTGTTTCCTTGAGGCCTACGATAGCCTCATTATCGAGGTAGCACGTCGAAGACACGTGCGTCAAAAAGTGGAGAAAGTTCTCCGAGAAACTCGACAAAAGCTAGATCATTTGTATAACGAGGATGTTAAAATGCGTGAAGCATTCCGGGTTGAGCAAGGGGACTATCTGCCCTCTGACATATGGCCGGGAATCAGTCGGGAACCAATGCGTGTTCACTTTCACCGTATATCTGGGGGCAACCTTAAAGGTATCCACCCAGAAAATCCGGACGAACAGGATGCCCCAACAGTTGAGCCCACAGGAGGGACAGCGGTTGCTCATGTGGGTGAAGACTCGGATGATGCTGAGTTTATCCCTGAATTGCCCCAAGCACTCATCGAAAAGGCTCTTACTAGACTCAACAACCGAAATCGGCCTCTCGGCTGAACGACGCGACAACACAGTAAGGCCTAACTCGTAGCCCTATATTCTGTTTTTGATCTTTTATCGAATCAGTAACCCATAGGCGTTCTCGAATTGCATGTTTGTAAAGGCAAGGATTGCAGTTTGTTCTATTGAATAACCTACATGATGAACTCAAAATCAGGCTTTGCCCTGTGCTGATTCAAGGGCATTTGTCCTTCCCAGCAAAGTACATCTCCGCCAGACGTATACTCACCATGGCGTAGATGTAAACGCAGGAGGTGATAACGCTTGCCTATCTGGTTCTTAGCAAGTGCCCTAGTGTGCTGTTCAAAGAGAGCTCTGATAGGTACATACATATAGATATCAATCTGGCAGATTGCCTACTTTTGGGATTGTTTTACTAGATACTTTCCGTGAATGCTGCAATACCTCTACTTGAAAATGGTGGGGACAGTTTTACCTTATCCCAGCTCTCCAATTATCGTTTACCCTTGTTTAAATACTAATCATAACACGGTTAGTCCATTTTTCACAATACCTATGATGATTGGGAAGATGCTGCCCATTAAACCCTCTCTTTCAGTCCCCTCTTCACATATCCCACGTATCCTCCACAGAAAGTCTGTAATCATAGATTTCCTTCCATCCAAGGCGCTTCCACACCTCCGGCCGTTCTAGCGCATCGACGTAATGTTTCATCGCCAGCACAAACTGAGCGGCCCACTTCTGTGGACTCACGGCGCCACACCCGGTTGCCATGGGCGTAATCAAAATAGACTCGATACGATTGTGTTGATTCTTTTTCTCCCGATTCCACCCTTCCACCTGCGAGAGCAGACTCCACACACACTCATACACAACCTCACGATCCCACTTGACATTTGTCGGAGTCACCATGGTTGGACAGATCGCCACCCATTTACAGCCCCATTTGTTGGTCCCCTCCATATCTTTGGGGAAAGGGACAAGCGTACATGTGCCCGGCGGAGCAAACCCCCTCCACTTGTCGTAGAGCACATCCTGCACCGTGTGGGTGAGTGTGTCGTAGTCATGGTGTGGCAGACAGAATTGGCGGGAGATGGCATCGTCAAAGGCGCCGTCAAGTCGGCCGAAGGAGTTGGCGGGGGAGACGACTAGTTGAAATTTTGTTTCAGCGGGGACGGTCCGGAGAGATTCATGGAGTACGGAGAGGTTGATTGCGGGATTGGGGGTAGTGTTGAATGATGGCCATTGGGCTAGAAGTGCTGTGTTGAAGGCTTTGATGAATTTTTCTTCCATGCACAAGAGAGTGATGGAGGGGAGGTTGCGAAGGGCTGATGGTGGCATTTTTTTTTTTCCCGACTAGCTTGGTTTATTTGTTTTCCCTTCCTTTTCCTTTCGTTTTCGAAGATTTTTATTTTTATTTTTTTTTATTTTGATATTGAGGTAGAATAGTAGGAGGTTGAATTTTGTGAAATAACAGCTCTTAAGGCTTGACCTACAGGCAGCAGTGTTATAGATGTGATGTGTTAAGTGGTCATTATGATGATACTGGAGAAGCTACCTAAATGGATGGATATCAGTATATCCAATATTTGAGTTATCCAGCTGCCTAATAGAGAACCAATTTCTAAATGACTCATCTGTCAACATAAAGTTCGGATTAACCAACTTCTATCTTTTTTTCCAAATAAATAGCTACTCATCTATTTGTATCCATGACCTCATCCAAATTCTGAGTTTGTTTCTCAATGTTATATCCTCATAATCTAGCTGCCTGCCAGTTTTGTTTCATAATACAAGTGAAGATTTAAAAGAGAAGTTTTTATCTCGTAGTAGCTACCCCCACTTCGTCTAATGATAAACACTGCGTACGTAGGTCCCTTTCCACTTTCCACCCATTCTGTTAAGATCTACAGTAAGTAATAGTGAATACAGGCATACAAGGAAGTACACTAAGATCCTTAAGATAAGATAAGATGGAGCATTTCTAGAGCGATGTGGATGCTCTTCGATAGCCTTGTTTGAGCTCAACAATGATCAATACTGGGTCTAACTTACATTCTGCAATGGGGGGTATCGGTAATAGGTAATAGGACAGTAATTAACAGCGTTGTAATTAATTATACAAGAGAGAGAGAGAGGGGCAGCGTTTCCGAGTGGGGGTCGAGAGCGGGGCAGAGTAATCAAACACAAGGGCTTGGCGAAATACCAGTTTATACAGATCGGCAATTTTACTGTACATGTAAGTGTGTGTAATACACAGCTTTACTATACAATAACGATGTGCAAAGCACAACGTTGCATCTCTTGGCCTCAAATTTCCCACTCCCTTGGCTCTAGTTCTCGGATCTGATAACTTTTTTTTTTCTTTTTTTTTTCTCTTTTTTTGTTTTCTATGAGTGATTTTGTGTTGTGCTGTCCGAGGTCGGCTCCTCATTGCATCAGCAGTGGAAACGAGGGAGGTTGTAAGAGGTGCCACTTACTCCCTTTCCTTTTCTCATCTAAACTACTTTTTTCCATCGTAATAACGACATGGCGAATCAACCTACACCCTCTGGTGAGACGCCCCCGAGGTCTAGCGTATGTAACACCATTCTACCTTTCTTCTATGCTATGTTGAAGCTTATCAGGATTCGCATCTCCGCAGCTTTTTCGCCGGCTTGCTTCGTTTGGCACTTTATTTGTCTATGGTAGCCCGTCGCCCTCTGACTTGGTCTTGCTTTGTACTGGGATTGTCTCAGCCATCGCATCAGGAATCCCCTTTCCCGTTATCTCCATTGTGTTCGGGCAGCTGGTTGATGGCTTGAATTCGTCAACCTGTGCCGTTGATGCCTCCAATGCCACCCATTACCAGGCCGACATCAATAAGAAGATTTTACAGATTGTCTACATCGGAATCGCTTATTTCGGGCTCATCTATATTTATGTTTTCTGTTGGAATCTTTCCGGGGAGCGACTGGCCCAGCGGCTGCGGGAGAAATACTTCAGCTCCATCTTGAGACAGGATGCGGCATTCTTTGACAAGTTGGCGGCTGGAGCTGTGTCTTCACGCATGACAGGCGACATTGCGATGGTGCAGCAGGGCACGTCGGAGAAAGTTGGCATTGTCATAAACAGCGTCTCTTTCTTTATCACAGCATATATTGTTGCTTTCATCAAAGACCCAAGGCTAGCTGGAATGCTCGTCTCCCTTACTCCAGCGTATCTGATAATGGCACTCGGCGGCGGGTATTTCGTCCAAAAGTTCTTCGGTCGTGTGCTTGATGGTATGGGAAAGGTCTCATCCGTGGCATTGGAAGCCTTTTCGAATATCATGGTGGTCCATTCATTTTCTGCAAATACCCGATTCGAAGAAAAGTTCGTCCAAGTGTTACAACCTGTCCTGACAGCTGGTATTTGGAAGTCGGTGGCAATAGCGACCCAAGCAGGGCTCTTGTATTTCATAGCGTTTTCAGCAAATGGCCTCGCATTTTGGCAGGGGTCACGACAAATTGCAAACGCGGTGCAATCCGGGGATGGTGGCATGACTGTGGGTGCGACCTTTACGGTCATTCTGATTCTGGTGGATGGTATGTAATCACTCTCGCAAATCAGGTGGGAGAACTTCAATTTAGACTAATATTTACTCTAGCGTCATTGATTCTTAGCCAAGCTGCACCTTTTCTGCAAGTCTTCGATTCGGCCGCTGTGGCGTTTGGAAGGCTGAAAGCCGACATCGAGAACCCATCAGCGATTGATGGTACCTCAGAAGATAGTGGAAGGATGTTGCCGGATATGGCTGGCACAGTAGAATTTCGCAATGTTTCCTTCAGCTTCCCGTCAAGGCCAGACAAGCCTGTGCTGCAGGAACTTTCATTTCGTTGCCCAGCCGGTCAACAGACGGCAATAGTTGGCCTTTCTGGCAGTGGAAAATCGACTATTGCTGGGATTGTCGCCCGATTCTACAATGCAAACGAAGGGACCGTTCTGATGGATGGATACGATGTTAAAGACTTGAATATCCGGTCGGTCCGTGGCCATATCAGTCTGGTCCAGCAAGAGCCATGTCTTCTGGATAGGTCAATCCTGGAAAATATTGCATTAGGGCTGATCAACTCACCTGCACACACCCACCTGCGCCCCCTCCTAATGAGTCCTACCCTTGCACAGATTGCTGCAAGCTTACGAGAGGGCCTGGATATGAACTCAGCCGCTCTGGCGCACAGTCGGGATGCAAAAGAAATTGTGGACCTCGTGCAATCTGCAGCTGCCTTGGCGGACGCGAGTGGGTTTATTGAGCGATTGAAGGATGGTTATGGGACAGTGGTTGGGTCTCGGGGAAATCTCATCAGTGGAGGGCAAAAGCAACGTATTTCTCTTGCACGAGCACTAGTGAAAGATCCGCGGATCCTTATTCTTGATGAAGCTACTGCCTCCCTTGACTCAGCAACAGAAGCTCGCATTCAGAAATCCCTCGATAGGATGGCGGTTGGCCGGACGGTGATCACTATTGCCCATCGTCTTTCCACAATTAAGAAGGCTGACAACATCATCGTCTTGCGGCAAGGAAAGCTCATGGAGCAAGGGACTCATCAAGATCTCATTGACGCGAATGGTGCCTACGCCGAGTTAGTGCGCCTCCAGAACCTAAATGTCAATAGTGGTCAGGTTGATCAAGCTGAGAGCCATTCTTGTCACTCTGAAACCGACCTGGAACTGATTGGAGAGAAAGCTGAGCCCCTTGAGACATATTCAGCAAGTGAAGGTGCCCTCGGCGATGATCAAAAGAGCACATCTTCTCCCATTAGAGAATCTGAGGATGCGCAGAAGAATCAAACGGTCACATCGACAACCCGAGCAATGGGGTCTCTATTTCAACCGCATCTTCTTGTCTTGAGCTTGGCAGTTACAGGCGCTGTCATTATCGGCGGTACATACTGTGGATCAGCAGCAATCTTTGGCAATGTTGTAGGACGCCTAAGTACCTGCGAGGAACCGGATTCTATTCGACGCGCTGGAGAGCTGTTTGGGCTTATGTTCTTTGTCCTGGCGATCGTCGAGTTCTTGGCTAATTTTATTAGTTGGTCACTCTTTGGGTGGGTAGCAGAACAGGTCATCTATAAAGTGCGGGTATTGTCACTGCGGGCTATCCTAGAGCAGGACTTGGCCTGGCATGAAGCAAAGGATCAGAACCCTTCCATGTTGTTATCCCTGATCACCAAGGATAGTAGTGCCCTCGGAGGTCTGACTGGCTCTGTTGTTTGTACTATCCTATCAATTCTAGTCAGTCTTGTTGCGACAATTACCATGACACATATAATTGCATGGAAAATTGCCCTGGTCTGTTTGTCTGTGGTTCCTTTGCTCTTGGGTGCTGGCTGGATGCGTGTCACCACACTAGCCCGCTTCGAAGAGCAGCATTCTGAAGCGTTTGCCAACTCCATAGGCATCACAGTCGAAGCAGTCAATTCTATTCGCACCATCATGTCATTATCTCTTGAGCATGAAGTATTGGCAACCTATCGCAGATCTCTCCAGGACCCCATGCGGCAGATTGCCCGACAGAGTGCCTGGGCGAACCTGTGGCTGGCAGTTGGCTACGGACTAAGCAATTTCCTATACGCGCTGGCATATTGGTGGGGATCTACCAGGATTATTGCAGGGGAGTACACACAAACCCAATTTTTCATTGTTCAAATAGCACTCCTGGTCAGCTCCCAACTCTGGGGCCAAATGTTCGCTCTTGCCCCCGACGTTTCGCGCGCATTCCATGCAACGCGTCGATTGCTTGTCTTGCTTGATAGAGGATCGACTCGAGAGTTATCTGCACCCCTGCAGCTCGTTGGCGATGTCGAGGCCACCGCGGCATCCTGTGAAAAGACTTCTGTTCCGGATGTTACCGGTGGTGTTAGTGTAGCCTTTAAGCAGGTCTCATTCTCCTACCCTGCACGGCCAAATGCCCAGATACTGCATGCACTGGATATGAGTATTCAGCCTGGACAATTTGCTGCTCTTGTTGGCCCGAGTGGCGCCGGAAAATCCACCATAATCTCACTTATTGAGCGGTTGTATACCCCGAGCTCCGGGACAATCGAGGTGGATGGTCTCGATATAGCATATAGCGATGGATCTTTCCGGCATGAAATTGCTTATGTTCCACAGCAAAGTGTCCTCTTTGATGGCTCTATTCGTTTTAATCTGACCCTAGGCGCCCGACCCGGGCAGGAGGTTAGCCAGGAGGAACTAGAGCAAGCTTGTCGGCTTGCAAATATCCATGACACTATCATGCAGCTCCCAGGGGGGTATGAGGCAAGTTGCGGACCTAATGGCGACCGACTCTCAGGTGGTCAAAAGCAACGATTGGCAATTGCTCGTGCCCTTATCCGCAAACCTAAGCTCCTGCTGCTGGACGAATCGACAAGTGCTCTGGACGCTGAATCCGAGCGCCTGCTGCAAGACGGCCTGGAGAAAGCTACTAAGCATATGACTGTGATTGCAATCGCTCACCGGCTGTACACCATATGCAAAGCAGACGTGATATTCCTCATTGAGGATGGGCACTGTATTGAGCGAGGAACTCATGCAGAGCTAATCGAGCGCAGTGAGAGCTACCGTGTTAATGCACTCAACCAGACGGTGGATGGTTGATGTTGATTTTTAGTCAATTCCTGAGACTCCCTGGGATGATATTGATGGCAACCCATCACGTTGAAAATTTTGTTAGTCGTGGTTTGGGTCTAATTTTCTTTTCTATTTAAAAAGAGAAACTTTGGTTTAAAATTTCACTGGATTGGCCAGTCGTTTAATATTGATATATGCAAAATATAGACTGTGTTTTTATGCTAATGCTTTGTACCACTTTATGATCACTAGTACTTGATGTTGAGATTTTTTTTTTTTTTTTAATTTAGGAAATCAGGCGTTATTTAATAGAGATTTACAGAATATGTTCAGACTTTAGTAGTGCCAGCGTATGACATGTTTATCTCTGATACCGACTTAAGGATCGTAATATGATGCTGTGATGGCCAACAAAATACATAACTACAGCAAGCCACTGCCATGGGACGCATCCCACCTAATACAAGCCACGAGATACCTAAGTATTCAAGGAAGTTCTAAGCTACTCAATCCCCACCCTCAATCCCAAAGATATATCCGACCCTGCTCAATCAAAAGATACCGTTTTCAGAATACAACGCCCTTCGTTTGCGTCATCTTAGCTACATTAATATTCCGGATCATGAGCACCCAGATAAATGACAAAACCATGAGGCCGGTGCCAGCCGCTAGCATTCGTGTCTGGGAATAGCCGTACGCCAACTGAATTGCGAGTCTCTCAGGGCTTCCGACTGGGAAACTAAGCTGTTGCCTCACGTCACCATAGATTGTGGCGATTCTTGGCAAAGCTGACTCGGGCAGGTAACGCGTCAGGGCATCGTAGAAGGTGTTGGTCCAGATTGCTCCTGAGATTGCACCGCCTATTGAACCACCGATGGTGCCGGATACAAACAAGAGAGAGAGAGCAGCTGCTACATGTTGGTGGTCCACGGCGGCTAGGACGGCCAACTGCATGCAGAGAATGAAAACACCACCACCTACTGAGATGAAAATTTCACACATGATAATGTAGCCGATGTAACCGTTGGGCGTGCGGAAGTGGATCATCAAACCCTGGGCGAAGATGTATAGCGGCACAGCGAGGATCATGAGCCATCGGAAGTAGCCGGTTCGTCGGATCAGGTAGCCTACGATGAATAGCCAAACGCCGGAGACGACCTGGAAGGTGCTATTCACGTATCCAGCCTCAGCGATGGTCAAATTATTGACGACCTGCAGGAATGATGTAAAGTAGCTATTCCAGCAATAGTAGGACATTTGGTAGGTGAGATCGAGAAGACAGGCGCCCATGACCATCCGGTCGGAAAGAAAGTGATACTTTAGGAAAGGGGCTGGAGCAAGGTAGGCCTGGTACAAAGCAAACAGGACTAGGACAACGAAGCCGACCACAATCATGGCGATGATGTAGTCTGTGGACCAGCCATTTGGTGCCGAGACTGCCAGCGTAAAAGGTAGCAGGAAAACGGTGAGACCTCCAGCAAACAAGATAACTCCTGGCACTGTATATTGACCGGATGGTTAGCGGAAAGTTCACACGAAAGGTAAAAAAAAAAAAGGGAAAGAAAAAAGAGGGAAGACATCGACCTACAATCAAATTCAATAATACAGTATTTCACAGTTTTCCAGACGTTGCGGTTCTTGGCTTCCTGGACAAAGATGCCTTGTTTCTTAGCCTTATGTAGACTGAGCTTCAAAACCCCATATATCGGGGAGGCGACAACAGGCACAAGAATGGCAAAACATCCGAGGCCCCAACGCCAGCTGACGTTGTTGTAGAAGGCCTCAGCTGCCTTCGAGCCAGCAAAGGCTGTGATCATATACGGCGATGAAGTGAAAGCGAATGCTATGCCACGATTTCTCAGGTTGGTTACATCGGCGGCGAGAACGCAGACGATATAGTTAACACCGGCGAAGCCAACGGAGTAGAAGATCTAGGAAGGGAAGAGAAATCATTCGCACGTTAGCGATTGATATTGCAAGGTTGCAATTGGGGATGGGATATATGTCACCTACCTGCCCTGCACAAAAGGTTTCGAGATTTTGGGACGCCGCCATCAAGATGATCCCCAAAGTAGCCCAACCCACCATAAGGAGAAAGGTCTCTGCTCGACCCCAGACGTCTACCAGTTTAGCAGCTGGAATGTACAGGGCAGCTGTCATAGCACTAGACACAATTTGAATAACGGCCAATAGAGAATGGGAGTTAAAACTGCTTGCGGCAAAGGGAATAAGACTAGCGTGAACAGCGGTCTTGAAACCGTTCGTCAGAGTCAAGAGCCAAAGCCTACAGGAGTTGAATATCAGCAATCGGTCGATAGAGAAAAAGAGAAAAAAAAAAAAAAAAAAAAAAGTGGATGTGTGAGAGAGATAGAGAGAGGGTAAGAGTAAGAAAAGTCTATTCGACAAGATCATACAGTATCAAAATGGCAGCCAGCGACGTCTTCGTCCAGGCAAGAGTCACTGCTTCGATCTCCTTCACACCTTCTTGTGCCTCTTCAGCGGGCACACTGTCATTGGTTTTATCGGTGACCGCAGGAGGATTGCTAGAGTCACTGACGATTGGCCCCTTTTCTTTGTCTTCAACAACCGTAGTGTCAGGGGCATGCTCGGCTGGGTCCCCATAACTGATAAACGCTTGGAGTCTAGATAGAATCGACATTGCAAGGGAATCACTTATTATTGAACAAGGGAAAGAGAGAAAGAAAAAAAAAAAAGGAGAATACAAAGGCACTAGAAGACAAATGGCGGGCGAACAAGCAGACTTTTAACTAGGGCCTCGAACATGCATTTATCCGAAATCGGACTCTGGGGAACTAAGTCCTATAATCATAAATCAGACCACCCAAGACAAATCGGCGAGATTGGACTGATTGATTAGATGAAAAACTCTGATAACCAGGCTCGTACCGAGCTAACTAGGTGTATAGGACCTGGTCTGCTTGGCTTGTCTTGCATGGATGGTGGCGAGCCGAGAATGTTTATTTATCTCCACCCTGGCCGCGCTGCATTAATGAGACCCATGCTCACCTGACGCACTAGTTCTTGTAATAATTCTCAGAGTTTCCCATCCTTCCTGCCCGTATAATCGGATGCCGATCCCACGGCAAATGCAGCCACAAACTAGGAACTAAATGAAATCTCTGTTGTGCCAAGAAAAACGTTAGTTCGGTGGGGGAGGCCTTTTATCAATCACCCAACATCACAAGACAGATATTGAGAACAGCGATAGACATAGGATGTAAATACTAGCGTGGTGATGTGGTACGGAGGGGGATGGCAGAGTTCTCTGGCCTTCTCGCCAAGTACGTTAGTACGTAGTCGCAGCCCACGCTCAAAGACCCTCTAGCTACTTGCAACATGGAAGTTCTGGGCATAGAAAAAAAATGCCTCTTCTTGGCCCTCAACCGTCCCCTCAGACACTCCCAAGTCGCTTGGTAGGCCAAGATACTCGGACGACGAATCGTGTGGGCCCAAGCCAGAAAGATGCTCGCTCCTTTAAACATCAACACAACACCACACAAGTGAATATATACCTTTGCATTCGAAAACTCCCCCTGCCATGAGGTTAAATCAGCGTTGAGTCCTGATGAGAAGAAAAAAAGCCACAGCGGCCACCGTCCGAGCTCCCACGCTGACCAACGCCAAGACCCGCGATGTCTATCAATATCCAAATTCCGTCAATATCTAATCAGATCCTGGTCCCACTAGCTTGGCATAATACACGTCAGGTTCGGTATTGGAATGTATCATCGACGGATGTATTGTATTTACAACGGTCCCATACAGTATTATATTGAATTGTTTTCCCCCCCCCACCTCTCCCTCTATATGCTCAATAATTACGACATCAGCAAAATCGGACTTACCAAATCACAATTGACAATAGACAATAGATCAGATCATCTCGTCTTCTCCATGAGAAATATCCTCGGATGATTGATATCATACTGTGTTCCCTAAGACTGTCAGTATATCAAAGCCGGAGAAGTCCGAACTGTTTACGTTATCCAGTCATCTATACCCAAGCACAGTTCCGTGTTCAAACCCAACATTGGTGGTGGTAGTGTCGATCAAATCACCCAGACCAAACAATGATGTGGTTCCTTCAAGTCCCATCCCCCTATACTAACCTTGCCTATATGGACCTTGGCGACAGTATCTAGGGGTGCCGATCGTTCCTACTTAGTGATGGTACATTGAGGCAGGACAATGTCGACGATGCATTCAGTAAGAGATCGCGTAGCCAAGGAGGAGAGGGGGCAATAGGACAGGTTGCCAGGCCTCTGCAAAGACTCTGAAGTTTCTAGGCAAAGTAGCTTTTTCAGGGCATTTCTGGGTCGCCCAGGGTTCTCATTCCAGATATAAAAGGAGGGGGTTTGCTTGCCCAAAGGTGCGTTGAATCTGTAACAAAACGCAAATCCTCTGACAACGCACATATAAACCCTCCCACTACGTTTACTCTTCCAAAAGACACCATGAACCAACAAACGCTTTACACCTCCCGGCTCAAACTCGTCCCGTTAGAGGTTGAACACCGTGAGCTTACCATGAAGCTGGACACCGATGCAGACGTTATGAGGTATATTGGATACGGTAAACCACTTGATCTCGACCAGGCAAAGGAAGTTCACAAGTACCTACTCCACGCGGCCACCCTCGTCCCCGGTCTCGGCTGCTGGGTTGGCTTCGTGGGAGAAGATTTTGTCGGTTGGTGGATACTCGCACCCTCCCCCAGCAAGACCACGCCGGAACAATTTAGTACGGAACGAGCAGAATTTGGTTATCGCCTCTTGCCGAGATTTTGGAGACAAGGTTACGCAAAGGAAGGATCACGAGAACTCTTGAGACACGCCTTCCAAGAGCTCGGCCTGTGCGAGGTTTTCGGAGAGACAATGGCTGTGAATGTGGCCTCTCGGGCGACAATGGCCGCATGTGGGTTAAAACATGCTTACACTTTCCACAATAAGTATGACTCTCCACCACCGGGTATTGAGGAAGGGGAGGTAGGCTATCGGATCACCAAGGAAGAATGGCTCTCGTTACACTCTGGGCAGCAATAGTCACTGCCTCTAGGTCGCATTGGCAAAGAAGGCAGCAGACACGACGAATGCTGCCAATGGGGGAAGCCAAGCATGTCATTTAACTTCTGGCTGGGCAGATTTTACTCAACTATCGTGCTCAATCAGCAATAACATGCTATGAAACCTAGTTGTAGATTGCAGAATTGCATTGACATCCTCTTTTCATGTACAGGAAGAATAGCAAAAAGGGACTACTTTCGCGCAATCCTCGTCGACGATTATAGTTGGTATTTCATGGGATACCTGGTTCATATTACACGCACCACCTATCAAGGATGCCGTTTTGCAATCATTTCAGCCAAGTGTTGCCCAGTCAATATGGAATATGAAAAACCTGTTTAGTGTTCTTCTACCTAGTACTACTCTGGCTCCGTCACTTCACTTAGGGCTTGGTATTACCGATAGGATAATACCGTATTCTTGGCTCATGGTATTACCGCATCATACTGTATCTTATCTGATAAGTTCCTAACCCCATAACATGTTGAAGTATTCGGAATCCACCTTCCTTGCCAGGGAAGAGGTATTATCCACAGCAGTCCGCGAATGCCCGCTATGCGTCTTGCCAACGAGTCTGCAGGAGGAAAGCCGGGTGCGAGTTTCGTGTATCAGTTGGCAACTCGACATTCAGGGACTGTAGAAAATTATCTAGATTCACCCTTGCCTATGAATACATCAGCGCGGGCTAAGCTATAGTCTTAAGCAAATAAATACTGCGTATTTGTGTTGGCCTTCCAGGGCCTGATGTCCCTAAGTACAATTTATTTATTTATTTTTTTTTTTTATATATCGCAAAGATGGCCTTCCGCACGCACGGTCTCTATATCGTAGTGTTTTTTCTATTTTCTTTTTTGTTTTTAAAGAAAAGGAGGGAAGGGTGGCAGTTTTGCTCTCAAAAGTTTATGATTTTTGGTTCATTAGTTCATGCGACTAGAGTCTAGAAAGATTAATGCGATCGTTGCGTGGGGGGGAGCCCTATCATGTCTACCCCCCTCATCAAGAAATCATTCTTCGAGAAAAGAGCGGCCACATGATTAGTTAGGGAGAGGCCATTCTTCAAAAAAGGTTGTCAAACTTCGACTCATCGAGCATGCCATCACAGTTCCATGGTCCTCTCCCGGATATTCATTCAAAGCAACCGTGCGCACCTGCGTTCCCTCTCGCAGAAGCTCAAGTAAACCGGTAGCATTTTCCTTCATATTAAACAATAATGCGTCCCTCTTCCTTTTTTCGAACTGCTCGGGCGATTCGTCATACCATCTACACGGATCCTGCTCAAGAGCGCCCACGAACATTGTCAAAGCCGGGCCCGGGTGCTCTCGCGTGCATTTGGCTCTCACGAATTCTCTTGCCTCGTCTAGAATATATTTATAATTCCACCAGATTGACGGACTACTGGCGAAGTAGCCATCGAAGAGATGGGGTCGCGTGAACAATGCATGGAGGGCGAATAGCCCTCCATATGAATGGCCAAATAAGGCTTCTCGACCGAAAGATATGTCCGGGTGCCTCGCTCGAACTGCCGGCCGCACAACGGTTTCGATGAAGTCAAGAAACAAATCACTGCCTCCGAACCCGTTGATCGGCTGAGGCGTCGGGGGGGTAAGGTCGAAGTTGCGTCGGTCTCGACTATACAGTTTTCCTGTCAAGGGGTATCCAATAGCAACAACCATCCCCCCGCCAGAATAATGCGATTCGGCTGCTCGGCGCCACGCAGCTTCGGTCGCCGTCAAGAAGAGCGCATTCCCGTCAACTATGTATCTACCTGGGGTCAGGACGAAAGCAACCCTCTCCAGTAGGGGGTGGGAGGGCACAGCAGAACTTACATGATCGGGAGTCCTTCGCGACCAGAATCTCCCTGTCGCCAATGTAGGGGCCATGATACTTGAATGAGGTATTGTTCGCCCTGTTTATTGTCCAGATAAAATTGCTCTGTGTTAGGGAGCATGACCCCGGTGACTGTCTCGCCCCCCATTCTGTTGACGATAGTGCGACGGAACCCTGGGTGAAGCAAGCGAGAGAATGTCAGCCGTGCGACAGGTTGAAATAAAGAGAAAGCCATCTGATCCTAGACGCGACCGGGGGCGTTCGAGCAAGCCCATTTTTTGATCGGGCTTCAGGTGGGTATCCGAATTGGGCGGGAACCGGATACGACCAATACAGACTGGGATCCACAAACGTTCCTATTGACCTAGTACGGTAATTGATGAGATTAACTAATGTTGTAAATTACTGTCTTGTTCGTTCAGTTCGTTCCATCAAAATATCCAGATTTGAATATTCAACCCAATCCTGGTGTGAATTATTATATCAGATGACAGTGACGGAATTATACCTATTAACTGAATATAATTGAATAATAAGTCTAAGCCCATGACGTGTTGTTCTATCATACCCAATCTATAGTAGATGATCGAATAAATTAGTTGTATTTACTGACACCTACCTCAAGGATATATATATTACCTTATCCTGTGAGACTCCACTACTTCAAGTTTTTTTATTATTTTGCTCCCCTTGTTAAACTACCCCCTTAGATGTTTATCTGGACTTATCACTTAATTATTGCTTCATATCTAGGCAAGCCTTAGTATTTATTCTCTTGCTGATAGAGGTTTTGGAGAATGAAAAGCTCCGCGCCACAAAGACTAAATATTGATTTTCCTGCCAGTAATATGCTTATATCAACCTAGGTAGGAAATGAACGTAATTGCTAGTAGACACTCTGATCTGAAGCTATGTGATAATCTGCTTGTTCATTAGAGTTTAATTATTTATGGTGCAAGACAACCAAGTCATTGCGGAAGGAACAAAGCTGCCTTAATCCCAGCCTGAGGCAGGCACATGTTAGATCACATGCTATACATTTGGGAAGAACCAATAACAAACTCTTGCGGGTAAATTTTTTGGTTGACTAAAATGGGAAATGATCCGCTTCGCTTCGCTCCTCAAATCAATTTATTTTGGCTGTTGTCGATTATGGACCCTCCCTCAAACTTCGTTACTTGTAGTACCCTGAGTTCAGCGGAGACCACAGGTCAGCGGTCGAAATAGATTATTGATATTAAGAGAGTTTTGTTTGAGCCGGGTCCGAGGCGCTGTCTGCGGCAATTTCGGAGTATTATTTATAAACAAAAGCCTTTCTGCAAAGGGGTGTGCCTGTGGCTGTGGTAGCTTCTTTCGTATAGGTGACTCGACCTGATCCTCTCCTAGCGAGTTATGATAGTAAAAACTAACTTTATTGTGTAGGAGTGGGGCAAATGAAGAGAACTTCCTGATTCCGTCATGAGCGGGCATCACAGGTAAACACTTCGAAGTGTCTACTGACAACCTACTTGCTTTATTTATGGCGCCGACCCTTTGAGATATCATCATTCAACATGCAAAATCTATCTATACTTTCACGTTGATACATTCGGCGGTATATCTTCAATGTATTTAGCATAGAATCGGACCTTGGTGCCGAGGACTTGAGCCGCCCCCTTTACGATAATATTCCTTTACCTGCGAGCCCAACATCGGCTAGAATGACAAAGGCGGACACACGAAAACGTCTGGATTCCTCCAGGATAGACCCTCACATGAAAAGAGAGGACGAATGGAATTCACTGGTCATGCGTATCCTCGACACTGTGGATTATGTATCCGAGGGCACACAGATGACCGACCTTGTGTGGACTTTCTTATCCCAGGACAATCCTGCCGAGTACCTGGCGATAGTTCTTGGGAAGGAACTTGTGAATGGCCTCCACTCCTGTCATGGTAGATCTCAACGTCCACTAACAGTATGTGGGGGGTGACTGGACGTGGCGTTCATTTTGTTTCAGCCTACAATCACTACCAAAGTAAAACGCTATACGCTAGAAGGGGAAAAATGTTCCAAACCAACCGCAGGATGCAGTGAACAAGACACCGGATCCCTCAACTGTACAGAGCGGTTTATGTGTCTATCTGGCTGACGCTAGAGGCATCCTGCGCAAATCTACTAAAGAGGAGTGATTAATGATTACATTATTGCAAGCCGGATAGAACCTAGCCCAAACATCCAAAGTACCTAGCCTGAAACATGCGCGATGGGCCTTGCCTCAAACTGGCTGGAATATCCATTCCTCGCTATCACTCCTTCCCTTGGATAGCCCCCCTTCTTGATGCCGGCTATCGTTTCTCGACTTACTCGGGCGGATTGATAGCTCAACCTCATTCGTGACATGGATCACATTAACATCTCGATATCCCTTCCTCAACTTGTAGCTCTGCGTGCTTACCTGCGCATTACTAGAGCTTTGGCCACGATTCGAGGTGTTATGGGAGGTATTCCACTGGGGGAATAACCTGCGAATAATTGGTCGGATGCCGGGCAGACAGCCACAGACGACGCCTAGATCCAGTTCAATCGCGACTATTAAGAAAATAATGGCCCCATTATCTGGATATTTCCTGGTTAATAAAATCCAACATCTGTATCTGACGGGTGAGTACTTACACGGTTGATCCCAGGAATGAGCGTATGTCACTTGCCAGGTAATTCGTATGATTCCGGCAATGCAAATCCTTTTTAATATCATTAGATGTGCTGGTCTTGGAGCAGCGATGCTGTCGCTTGTACCGGGTCAGGTCAACTTACAGGACCCCGACCCCGAAGCAGATGATTAATCCAATCCGTTTCATTAGACTGAGCTTCACGTTCCACAGATAGTATATCGGCCAGAGATAAACTAAGAAATCGGTCCCGCTGTTCATTGCTGCGACGGCGATGAAAAAGGCCTCCGTATTGATGCAATTCTTCTCTGTTTGGGGTTTTAACACGTTCCAGCTATCGGATATGGGCCTGCAATAGGGTAAGCGATATGAGAGTGGCAAGAATTTAAGCGTCTACCATGAGAGGGTTTGACTGACCGGCATTGCATCAACATAGAAATTGTGGTGGAGATACCAAATCCCACAAGGATAGCAATCTGTATGTAGTTGAACCATTTATTGGTCCGAGATGGGAAAATACGGAGATACGTCAAGCAAATGGAGATTTTGGTGATTGCGCAACATGGCCCGAATAGGGCTTGGATGGCTATGGTTGTCTTGGGAAGAGTTAATAGAACCTCTTTTTTTGGTTGGTTGTCTATTTTCCAGGGGTGGAAAGATTATTAACCTTGCCTAACTTAGGAAACCACTCTGGTTGCACGTCATAGAGGTGTCGACCAACACCGAATCTTGTTTCAACGATCTGAATGAGGGATATGGCCATCGCAAGCACCTGGTTGTGGTTAGCATATTAACATGCGAGTCTGAGCGAAGTCACTTACATATGCGACAAGCATTAGCCAGTCATCTAAACCAAGCATGCTTCGCGTGAAGAAAATGCGCGAAGAGAACCGCCCCGCAACAAAAGCCGTCATCAATACTATCAAGGCGATATTGACCCCATGGATGACGGGCTCCAGAGGATCATGAGGATGCTCATAATTTGGCTGTGGCCAGCTCAATATGTCTTCTGGAGTGGGCACCGTCATCTTGGCAGTGGTAACTCTTCTTTTCTTTGTCCCCGACTGGTATTTCTTCAGACACTACCTAGTACAGTCAAGACGAACAGAGTCTGTTGGAGGCAGGAACCAAGGCTATATAATCGTAGCCATACACCACTACACTCACTCACACGCGAAGACGAAGGAAAAGATAGGAAAGGTTGTTTCCCCTCGCCGTCTTTTGGCTGTTTTCAACTCTTTCATTCTCCCCTGGAAACTTTCATCTCCGGACGTATTGTAAGAGAGCTTAGTGTCTTTAGTTTCGCATGAACCCCAACATTCAGAAGGATCCAGGGTTGTCTACATACAACCCTATGACACACTAGTGTAAAATAGTAAGGATGCTGCCCACCACCCATGGATGACTATTGAAATTGAGTTTTCTCGCGTAGACAGAATGCGGGGTATGAGATTGTCTCCCATCACTCCACCAGCAGAAAAGGGGGAGAGTGAAGGAGGAGGATTGGCCTCGTGTTCGCTAGTCCCTACCCAGGTACGAGCCTGCTCCTGCAGGGGCCAAACACAGAAACCTACGAGACACACGCGAGGCACCCAAAAGAACGAATAAATTAATAAAAATACAAAAGCACCAACGCCCCACTCCATCCACGCTCCATTCAAATCTCTTGAAAAGGATATATACATACATAAAAACGGAACGGCCGGAGATTATGGCAACATCTTCCACGGCTTCCCGAGGACAGCCTAGGGACTAGAACGACTTCGACGAATGAGATCTCGTACTACTTGTTAGCTGTTTTCACTCCAGACCAGAGTTAGGTTCGACGCTAAGAGGAGAAGGAGCCGACGAACCTAATTTCTGTGTAACAAACCACTTGGATTGGCCGCTTTCGCAGTGAGATCGTAACTCGTGACGGACCCTACTCGTTTTGACGTTCGTCGCTTAGTGCACGCAATATTAAGGGAAGTGGATAGTATGGTCCGTGATACTAGGTTCTTCTTCCCTTGATCGATATGAAGCGTTTTCAGCCATAACAATGTGTTGGGTGGCGTATCCAGCCCTGTCAGGTCATCTAAACCCTAGGAAATGCAATTTGGAAATGTTCCAGGATCACATCTGGCCCTGACTCTACCAGGGCCCTTTTGAGCTGGCCGTTTCCTGGCCCTCACGGCCTCATTATCCTGTCCTTCCCTACCACTCGTTTCTTCATTCCACTCATTCTATTGTTTTTTGTCTGGGGTTTCTTTCTTTCTCACTTCCCTTTTGGTTCGTTTTTGCCTTGTGTTCTGTTCCCTGTTCTTTGACTTTCGTTTGACCTCACTATAGTGAGAAGAAGGTTCACTCGAGCCAGCCACTCATTTTCTGTTTACACAAGGCACACCTACCTAATACTAAGAATACTTGCCAAGTTACTTGACCTTCAGTCGGTCCGAGGGTTTCAAAGGCTTCATACCTATGCTCAGGGTCTCTCTTTGCAAGTAGACGACAGTATCTTCAATTCATTCGTTTGGCCTTCTTACCTTCGTTCTTTCTGTCCCTTATTGGGTCCATTCATTTTCCAACATAGAAGTACATCTTCTTGGGCTACTGGAGCATCATGGGTCTTCCTGTCTATTTTCTGCTCTTTCTTATTGCTGTCACTTCCCATGGCTTGGGCGTCTTTGGCTCTATGCTTCCCACGGTCAATGCCACCTTTGATTATGTGATTGTGGGTGGTGGGACATCCGGGCTAGCAATTGCATCACGGCTAGCCGAGAATCCACTTCTCAAAGTCGCTGTTGTTGAGGCTGGCGGGTCTTACGAGGTCGAGGGTGGACCGTTAAGTATCATTCCAGGTTTTGCAGCTGCTGCCAATACCGGCACTAGCCCAATGGACATTAACCCGTTGATTGACTGGAACTTTGTCTCTTTACCTCTCAAGGTAGGCCATCACGATAGTTCCCTATCTAGACCGAGCTTCCTCCTCGCATGAGGTGTGGTTTCCTTCCTGCTGACTTTGCTTTTTACAGGCCGGGAAAAATAGAGTGCTCCGGTATGCACGAGGAAAGACTCTAGGAGGAACGTCTGCCAGAAATTACATGGTTTACCATCGGTATGTGATGAATCTCCTAACCTGTTTTGTTTTTTTGGTCGTGGGCGTGATGGGGCTAACATGAAGCTGATAGTGGAACACAAGGCTCGTACGACCAATGGGCGGAAATAACCGGAGATTCTTCATGGAGTTGGAAGTCTGTCCTGCCATTCTTTAAGAAAAGCAGCTACCTCACTCCTCCCAATCCGACAAAGCGCACTAAAAATGCAACTGTCTCTTACGATGCCGGTGCATTTGATAATACCTTGAATGGACCAGTTCAAGTCACCTGGCCCAACCACGGCTCGCCCTTTTCAACCTATGTTGAGATTGGTCTCGAGAAGATTGGGGTCCTGCCCTGTAACGGGTTTAATGCCGGAGTCCTGAATGGTTCTTCGTGGGCAGCCACAACAATCGATCCGGCCAAGCAATCCCGAAGCTCCTCGGCGACTAGCTACCTGAGACAAGCTCAGAAAGCAACGCAGTTAAAGGTCTATTCTCATACCATGGCGAAGAAGATCAACTTCCAAGGGACCACTGCCACTGGGGTTGATGTTGAGACCAATGGGGTGAGATACACTCTTACTGCCACGAAGGAAGTCATAATCTCTGCAGGGACCTTCCAATCACCCCAGATTCTTATGGTTTCTGGGGTTGGACCTAAGGCCACATTGCAGGCCCATGGCATCCCTATTGTCAAGGATCTCCCCGGGGTTGGCCAGAACCTGTGGGACCACCTCATTTTCGGAGTGGTCAACCGGGTGAATGTGATCACCGCGAGTAATTTACTTCACAACCCCATCGCCGCTGCAAGTGCGATGGTGGATTACACCGTCAAGCAAACTGGTCCCCTGACTGCACCCGGATTTGGTGTGATCGGCTGGGAGAAACTTCCCCAGGATGTTCGGGCCGGTTTTAGTGAAGCAACCCGTGAAGCCCTGGATGAATTTCCGTCAGACTGGCCGGAGCTGGAGTATCTTGGATTGGATGGCATCCTGGACGGGTGGAATAGTGCCCTTGATCAAATGACATTGGATAGGTCTCAGTACGCCACTGTCGCCGCTGCCATGGTTGCGCCTCGCTCCCGGGGAAGTGTGAGCATTGCTAGCGCGGATACCTCCACGCCACCTCTGATTGACCTTGGTTATCTTACGGACCCCGCCGATCAAGAAGTGGCGGTCGCTGCCGTCAAGCGTCTCCGACAGATTTGGAAAGGGACCAATATCTCCATTGGGAATGAATACAAGCCCGGGGCAGGTGTTCAGACCGACGAGGAGATTTTGGAATTTGTCCGTTCCACCATGGTACCGGTCTGGCATCCTTCCGGCACCTGCGCCATGGGAAAGCGCGTGGGCGACCCGAATGCTGTTGTTGACTCGTACGCGAAAGTCATCGGGGTGCAAAACCTGCGTGTGGTCGACGCAAGCATCTTCCCTACCCTCCCTCCGGGCCACCCCCAGAGCACATGCTACATGGTGGCTGAGAAGATCGCGGATGCCATCAAAAAGGGTCTTTAATAGAGAACGCTGCTGGTGCCACTGTCTCCGTACCTGACTTAGTGGGGTCCCGCTATCTCCATACTGGGATTTATGTGGTGTACAACCTTACTTAATATTGTAATTCTAGCCTCCTCTGCGGGTTGGTTTTTGTCTGGTCTTTTCTTCTCTTTTTGGGGGATTTGCTATAATTTTTGTGTCTTTGCTTTTGGTCTTTCTGAACTTAATGCCGCGTGATATGGAAGATGTGTACCGACTTCTAGAGCTAGTTCGAGGCATAATACCTCGGACTATTTATGACTATTACCTAGTTTCCCCCACCCATACACATGTACATGTTCTCCTGAATCACTTAGTGATAGACTGATACCTCTAGACTCTCCCATAACAATCCCCTAGATATATGGACAGAATATATTTTACTACTATGGTCTCTAGGTGGGTAATCAGCCACCTGAGAATCTGTGTGTGCCTTTACCTGCGTAGGTACAGTACCTATTTTAGGGGTTTCCGTTAAAGGAACTCAGGAGCCGACAAAGGTCAATTTCGGTACCTTTTTTTTTGACTAAGATGTAGCCTGGTATGATCCATCGGGGCCACTGAGTCAGTCGTAGGTACTTATTTATCTCATTCTCCTATTCCCCCCCGCCTCTACTAACCCGGTATCTCCACCGTGTGAATGGAGGAAAAAAGAGAGAAACCCGGACCTCGGCGTTGGCTAGGACGGCATATACCACCTAATATACAGCAGAAGACTCAGCTAGGTATCTCGCGTCTAGTCCAACTCGCGTATACATGATATTTAAGACTCGGGACGGAGGCGGAACGACGGAGATGAGAACGTATCATAACGGCGGCATCGGGTAAAAAGCTTCGTTAGCCGGATTGCCTAATTGCTACACTGATCTTGTGAAGCAACAGGGGCGGCCCTGTCGCTGTGGCGTCTGGTAGCTCTACTTAGCGCTAGGGTATGCTTGCTAGCGTATGGCGAATACGGTGGTTTTGGATATTGCTTTTTAATTAAAGATTCTTTTCTTTTCTTTTTTTCTAATTTTTATTTTTTATTTTATTTATTTATTTATTTTTTTTTCATACCTCCGTGTGTTGGCTGTCTCTCTCTGGTGTTCATCACAGAGAAGGAGAAGGATGTCAGGAATATCCACGTGCGAAGTAGGAGTGTTGGTATCTCTCAAAATGCTAGGGAGCTGCGAGGTAGGTAGGGATCATTACCTATGCCCATGCCTGTCTGACTGCCACAAGTTCCACCTCACGACTGTCTCTGATAGGCTATTTACAAAGGGTCCTTGGGCTAGAGAACGGCTCTATAACTTCTAGATCAACTCGAGGGGCACGCGAAGGAGAGCTCCTCCATGGTGAAAGGAGTACGTGGAAAATATTCACAAGAGAAATAATATAGGATATCTATGGTATGTATATAAAACACATCTGGAATAACCCCTCCCCTCCCTGTTTCCTTTAACCACTCTTTGCCGCGTACTCTTCATCTGTCACGGGCTCAAGCCACTTCGTGCTTCCAAGTCCAACAACGAGATGCGTCATGATAGTGCCATCGCCCGCTCCATGCCAGTGGGTGACTCCAGGTTGCGCCCAGATAACGTCGCCGGTTTTGATGCGTCGGGGCGCTCCCCCCTGGTCGCAAATCCAACCGGACCCTGCGACCACCTTGATAAACTGACCCTTCTCGTGGGTGTGCCAGTAGGTTCGGGCACAGGGAGTGAAGGTCACATTTGCGACCGCAGCACCCTCGTCGCTGTGGATTAAATCGACATAGACATCCCCTGTGAATGTGGCGGTGGGCTTGATCGTACTCTTGCCTCCCTGGCTGGAGCCTTGGATTATGACAGACTCGGGCATTTTCTCGAGTGTGCCTACCGGGGTGTTAGAAGACCGTGTATTTCATTCCTCTTTTTTTTGGGTTGTTGTAGAAAGTCATGGAACGTACCTGGAATTTTTATTATTATTGTTTTTATTCTGGCTTGCGTTGAAGGCGCAAATTGGTGGGTTAAGGAAAGTTGGCCTCTAATCTCCACAGGTTATCGATCTAGTGAGATAGCCTGATAAGATGGCTTCTGGTTCTCTTAGGTAGCTCGAGAAAATAAAATATGTCATCCCTCTTTAGTTGCGGGAGAAAGCTTTGCCGCACTTGGAGATATCATCATCATCATCATCATCATCATCAGGACTGAAATCAACGACCAGAGAGTGTATGGGTAGAATCCTCTTCCTATCGCCTGACTGACGATATAAATCTACCAAGGTATACCGGTCTAGGATTGAAAGCGCAGGTAATAACTGACTGCAGCCTGACGTCTTAATTGAATCACAAAAGGGGGGACGCTTAAAAAGTGGTGCCTGAGGCTCACAACTAATACCAGAGACTAAATGTTTATCGTCTCTCTACTTTTGTCCCTCTACTACCATGGCAATGATTCCATTCTATGCTGTCCCTTAGCACTGACCAACTTAAGTCCATATGTACTTATCCTTTCCAGCTCCGTACACAGTAAATTGCCGAACCTTTCCTCATTTTCTTGCGAATGCATACTTCCTCATCCTCAAACCTCTCACACTGGATAAAACGTCTACATTCAACCGTCTTCTTCGGGGCGGGACTGATCTATCACAACTGCAGCGACTGGGAATGTCAGAAAGAGCTCGGAGAACCCCTCATGATGCTGGACCGGAGTACATGTCAATCATCAGGATCGGACAGGCCTCTCGTCATTCCTTAACGGGCTACCCTAAGTGCGGCACCAAAACAACAGCCAGTAACTTGGTTTTCTTCCCATCGGGTTGGTAGATGTACAGTATAGTACTATATACTCGGTGTTTGACCCGTTCCCTAACCAAGAGCCCTCCCGCAGGATTTTCGGAGGGTGTCATATCGGACTTGGTCGAAGTCCAAAAATAAGTGAGTAATAATACCAGGGGTTATTGTCTATCCACAACTGACAATTTTAACTACAACTTTGGAGTTACCCAATCGCTCAACCTGTGATGAAGTTTGAATGTGTAGGGTAGGGATCGAGGTATTACTCGCCCCTTATTGGACGGAATGGTTAACATAAGAGGATAACTAGCTATAATTTCTAAGCATGCTGAGGTGAGATTTCTCTCAGGCCACGCAACAGAAAGGTAATAAAAAAGGAAAGGATAATTTCACACGGTCAGACTGCAAACCAAAGGGCTTCGCACTACCTAGGTAGAAGTTGAATCAAGCCGACCTGGAAGATAACTGGGTGGGTTTGCATGGCTCCATTTCTATAATTTACTAGTAGATATCCTTCCCCTCTTTCTTCATTCCCGTCCTTTTCCCGGCCCAACTTGAATTAAAAAACACACGATCTGCGGAGTGACCGGAAGAGGTACTTACTCCCAGTGGGGTTGTGGCGTATTTATTGCTCGACAGGAGAAAAGCTTAGCGCGGGGACCAGAGCAAACATTGAGCTCTTGTGGCCCGATGCGTGATCATGGGTACCTGAAACAAACAGAAGAGAAGTAAAACATTGGGATATCGATCTTCGGGTCAATCTTGCCACCCAAGCCCCATTATCATCTTCCCCCCTGAGTGGCGCAGTGTTTCCGGGGTTGGTCTCGAGGAGTCTTAAGTAAGGGGAACAAATGCGCCTCCTAAATAAGACCCCAGCTGAGATGCAACCACACACCCAGATTGAAGCAAGGGATGGGCCGTGGAGAGCAACCGACTGTGGATCCCACTTGGGAAACACGGTGACACAAGGCTTATACCCCAGACAGTGCCGCAGGGTCGGCCCGGGAGACGTGGATGCAATTAGAGATATAAGACCCCCACTCGCCCATCCTTCCCGGAGTTTATGTCCCCCTCTTTCCGCCTCAATAGGGTGGTATCGCGGAGAACCTAAAAATGTCGCCAGATAGCGCCAAGGCAAGTGGTGAGAAGGAGGAGCTGCAGCAGGCCGACGGGAAGCACGCCGAGGTATTGGATAACCAGGATCTCATGAGGGATGCCTTCGATGGGGAGAACCGCGAGCATGAACTCGGTACATGGAAAGCCGCTAAGAAGCATCCCTGGGCTTGCCTGTGGGCATTCATTATGTGTTTCACCATTGTGAGTCTATCTTCACTTCATTGGATTTACCCTGATATTCCTGGATTGAAGATCAACACAATCGCTTTCCCCCCACGAAACCTCTTGTGTGCTGGACAGCTGACTGATACCTAGTAGGTCATGGAGTCGTTCGACATGTTTCTGAACGGGAACTTTGTTGCGCTGAGCAAATTTCAAGAAACGTATGGCGTCCTGTTGGAGGATGGCTCATATGCTATTCCTACTCGGTGGCAGAGTGCCCTGTTCCAATCTGGCCAATGTGGAGCTTTTGTCGGTGTTTTCCTAGCTGGACCAGTCACCAACCGCATCGGTTACCGCTGGACAACCATCTGGGCCCTGGTGCTCATGAACGCTACGATCTTTGTTTCCTTCTTTGTGGGTGGCTCGGCCTGATTGCTCATCACTGAGCTCGTTGATTAACTTGGTCTCGGTCTAGGCGAATTCGCTCGCCCTCCTTGTAGTTGGACAAGCGTTGGAAGGTGTCCCGTGGGGATTTTTCATTGCCAACTCGCCGGCCTACGCTAGCGAGATTGTGCCCCTCGCACTTCGCGGCGCCTGTACGGCAACTTTGCAAATGAGTTGGTCAATTGGTTCGATCATTGTTGCCGGTGCCACCTATGGCTACAATCAACGTCAGGATCAGTGGGCTTGGCGAGTGCCTCTTGCCCTCCAGTGGATTTTCCCTGTGAGTTTGTCCCCTCGGTACGGCCCGTAACCTTCTAAAGCGAACCTTTCTAGACCCCCCTCCTGATACTTATCTTCCTCGCCCCCGAATCGCCTTGGTGGCTTATTCGCCGCGGGCGCAAAGAGGAGGCCCTCCGCTCCATCCAACGCCTCGGTACCAAATCCCCCGAGGAAGCCCATCAGTCACTTGCCATGATGGAGCGAACGGTGAAGATCGAAGAGCAACTGGGCGGTACCCCGACCCTTCTTGACCTGATCAGGGGCACGGATTTGAGGCGAACAACCATTACCTGTTTGATGTATGCATCCCAGAACTTTGCTGGTAACCTGATTGCCAACCAGGCCACTTTCTTTTTCGAGCGTGGGTAGCCTTCCCCCCCCCTTTCTAACAGTATCTAAATATGGATGACTGACTCCCTCCTCAGAGGCGGGCATCTCGTCTGACCGTGCTTTCCAGCTCAATCTCATCAACTCGTGTCTTCAATTCGTTGCCAACGCGTTGTCTTTGTTCCTCTCCTCGTGGTTCGGCCGCCGAACCATCTATCTCTGGGGTACTGCGACTAATATCGCTTTTCTCTTCATTCTTGGCATATGCGCCTCGGTAAAGCAGAATAGTGCGACCAACTACGCCCAGGCCGTTCTCGGCATCATTATCTCCTTCGTTTTTGCCGGTACCCTCGGGCCGATCTCATACACCATCATTTCAGAAACATCTTCCGTTCGTCTTCGTGCTTTGAGTACCGGTGTCGGCCGTGCTGCTTATTATGTCGCGGAGATTCCAATGATCTATCTCGCCTCCCGGATGCTCAATCCGACCGGGTGGAACCTTGCGGGCAAGTGCGGTTACGTCTGGGGGAGTACGGCCTGCGTGTGCTGGGTGATGGCCTTCTTCTTCCTGCCTGAGCTTAAACATCGTAGTTATCGCGAGAGCGACATCTTGTTCAACCGCAAGGTGCCGGCCAGGCAGTTCAAGTCGACCATTATTGACGTGAGGGATAACGAGTAAGATCTGCCATGACGATTGTCAAGAAGACATAGAACACGGGAGTGCGCGTCTGCTGCCATGTCATGCCATGACCTGTTCTGAATATGTTCTGAACGAGCGATGAGGTGTAAATAACGAATGCATTCTTTCTCTCATTATCTGAAAGTCGCTACCGTGGACTATATCAGCCAACCTAGACTTATTGGATTCAGGCATACCTTGCACAAACTTCAACCCGTATATGTACTCCTTGAGTACTGGATACCCATATTTGTAAATGGAGTCATCGAAACAAACCTCCAAAACTCCGATATCAAAATTGACCTATGGTGAGAAGGAGTCTCGCCGATCCAGACCCGAAAGCCAAAATGAGAGCTTATTAGGCAGCTTCCCGTCACGTATTGCTACATATTATTTGTACTCTCATGGAAATTCACGTAGCTTGTCTCAATGCTATACTCCAGTTTAGCGCCAAGTCATGTAACATTGATTCCAAATAAGTGGCTTCAAGCCTAGTATGTGCGCCCTTGAACTGTATATCTCATTCTATGCTGAGAAGTAAACTCGACACGAATTTCTAGAAATTCTAGACCCAAAGTTTATTCGTTCTCGTGGTGGAATGATCTAAACTCGGGTCTGTATTTCCGTCATAATTATGCCCACCTGCAATATCATAGGTAAGTTTGTTCGTCAGCACCATAGGTATATATCAGCCATCTAACCTTCCCCTCTCGCCACGTAGGATTCCACAAAAAGATACCAAAAAACCGTCTCAAGCAAAAATGAGTTCCGTCAAACCCGCTATATCGAGTTTCCATCACCGAATTCGAGTTCAAATCGCCTTGAAGAGACTACGCCATGCAACCCACCACCACGGAGCAAATGCGCAAACGGTTCAAAAGATACTCACGTTCCTCCTCACCCGGGACCCTGACTCGATGACTCCGCGGATCGGTATTCAGCCGGTATTCGCGGGTAGCCTGGATGAAGGCGAGATCTATTCTCTGTTGAACCTCCAAAGACCGGGGACGATCACGTCCATGCCTGATGGACGCTCGAGTCTCTCCGTCGAAATCAGTAGGTTTTGAACATGGATTTCCTTGCCTTGCTTATTATTTGCAAATAGAGATATAGAGAGAGAGATAGAGAGCAGGAAACAGGTCTCACTAACGAGAGTGAAATAAATATAGGATCAGCTCTGATTAAACTTGAATCGGGGAGACCGTCGAACCCTTACAAGGCACGTCGCCGACCACACCTGGACAATAGGTTAAGGGCAATCCTCGACCCTTGTATTGCGGCATGGGAGCGCAAATATGCATCTTCTCCGCATATGCCCCGTCTCCATCGCGGCTGGGGCCTGAAAGCTCGCGAGGTTCACTATAACGGTCAGGACCGGTACCTGTTAGCAGGGGTGAGCCATCCGATTGACCTGGTCGATGGAAATGGCCGCCCTATGGGTCGACTGGTGATTGATCGGGTGGAACAGCTCTACGATAGTGACTGTGCCTGTGCACTGCTAGCACATATGGGTATGTAAATGCCCGAGAAAATTGGAGATCAGGTGTATGTTCCGTAAATCAAGCGGATGCTAACGTATTGGCGGATCAGGCATTCTGCATTCGAATCGGAAAGAGAAGAACGAGGCAGTGGCGGGTGTCTGTGGCATTTTAACTGATAGCTATCATTTCCGGTTCTGGAGAGTTGACAACGATTCAAAGGTGGGTTATTGTGTCTGAATGCGTGGTATTCCTCTGGAATGACCTTATTGATTAACTAATTCTTTCCCTCACGACAGGTATTGAAGAGTCGGTATTACGGATTGGGATTCCAGCCGACGAGTCTGGATCTGGAATACGTGGTTTCTAATATTGAGGATATGCTTGACAATTTATACTGGGATTGTCGCTGATTGGACTGAGTCTGTGGACGAGTCTACAGTTTTTTTTTTAAATGTTTTCTTGGATTGAATACCCGGGCATGTGGTCCATGATTCACTCCACCGTACATTTATTTTTGGGCTAGAATTGCTATTTGAGCGAGTTTTGGTGTTTTACAATTATTTTGCTACCAGCCCCTACTCTATACTTAGTGACTGGTTAGTCAAGATATCAAGATAATTCCGCGGCTTCCT
This sequence comes from Aspergillus haitiensis, assembly GCA_027569155.1. Lineage (NCBI taxonomy): Eukaryota > Fungi > Ascomycota > Eurotiomycetes > Eurotiales > Aspergillaceae > Aspergillus > Aspergillus haitiensis. The sequence continues at coordinate 37,962 of JAPDEO010000055.1, forward strand.
CTCCGTTTACTATATCACCGTGTCCTAAATCTCGGTTAAGTCATCTCACCACTTTATATTGCTCCCCTGTCTGAACAGACAGTACGAGTACCAGCCTGTCATTCTTTCAATTTTCTCTTCCTAGGATTCACTGTGATTGCAGCATACAGTTCTAGCTTTCCTATGGTTTCTGCCTTTCGGTTTCTAGCTGGATCTTCTATTGCTTCAATGTGTCTGAACCCAGCTATTACAGGAGATTTGTTTGCGGTTACAAAGCGCGGGTCCGCCATGTCTATTGCGAGTGCAATTCAAATTCCGGGGGATGCCGTGGGCCCCATCACAGGTGGCTATATTACTCAGTACCTGAGCTGGCGCTGGACGCTCTGGCTGATGGCCATTTCAACGGCTGGGTTATCACTAGTTATGGTGATGGTTCTGAATGAGTTATACGCACCTGCCCTACCGTGGAGAGCGCATAGGAATATGAATTACAGACAGCGGTTGAAAATCTGGTAACACTCAAGGCCGTCCATCTCCCTATCCTCCGTCCATTCATTGTTCTCAGCAGATCGCATATTGCCGTGGTGATGGGTCTCGACTGGGCAATCTTGGTTGGATATCTCTCGTTGATTGCTGCTATTTTAGCAACTGTTTTTCAAGATGTTTATAAATTTGCAGAAAGTCAGTCAGGTCTCGTTTGTAATGCCCTTAGTGAGTTGGAACCTCCTCCGGAGTATTGGGTTTGAGCTATATCATGGTAGGGGGGCTCCTGTGCAGCTTCGCGTTTGACTACTTCCTGGTAAGGGGACCTTCATTCAGGAGATTCCAGGTTCCCACTGAGGAAACGATCCCACGACCGGAAAACCGCCTGATTTCCGCCCTTCCAGCCATGGCGGCCTTCTCCCTCGGACTGCCCCTGTATGGCTGGCCGCTCCAGAACCGCCCACCTTGGATTGTGCCGACGCTAGGTTGCCACCGTCTTAGGTGGATTTTTGTCTCTCAAGCACCACCACTCCAATGATGAACTACCTGGTGGATTTTTGTCTCTCAAGCACCACCACTCCAATGATGAACTACCTGGTGGATCTTTTCGGTGATCGGTGCTACCGTTGCTGCTGTGCCACCACTTTGTTGCTTTCCAATTGCTGCCCCATATATGAGCGTGTTAGAAAATGGGACCCGGTTGGTCTCACTCGCTCTTGGCCTTTGTTCTACTTGCTGTTGCACCCATCCCATTGCTCTTGATCCTTCAACCGAGAAAGGAAAACGGCCCATTTTTAAGTTTACCACGGCTTAGTAGCGTATTTGATCATCTTCACAGAATCTTGGAAATCTATCTCGTATCAAACTTGGCAGTCTTCTATCTCGTATAAACCTTGGTTGTCTAACCTAGAAAGGAATGTAAGATTTTCCTCAAAAGGGATACCAATGTAGATCCGGTTAGTGGCTTACGCATTGTCCGACGACTAACCATGGGGTTAATGTTCGATAGGCAGCAACCGAACGTTGAGCAGCGCCTAGGGCAATTTAAATCGTGGTCCGAACAGCATATATCGTACTATTGGCGCCGGCATTATCTGATGGATTGATATTGAGGGGACTTGAGCGGCGCGTTACTAGGAAAGGAAGGTGGTTGATGCCCCAACCTCGTCATCCCTCCGCGGATTTCTCGGTGATGTCTCTGTATACCACAGGGTCTCTAACTAGGATCGGGTCCTGAGCAAGGCCCTAATCGAGCGACTCGAATTGTTGACTGGGAAGCGTTCAATTCGCGGAATAGAATCGCCTCCGTCCTTCCGCCGCTGTCCAAGCAATTCTCCGTCGCCAAGACAGGCGACTAGGTCGTCCTGAATCTATTCTCATATGGCATTTGCCAGCTACCTGCATGGTACCTAAATTCGGATAAGTCCCCTATTCGGCTATTTGGATCTGTCCTCTATTTCAACGATGTTTCGGCCATGTGTTCCTCGGCCGACAACATCGATGATAATGTACCTGGTTAGCAAGATTTAACGGACCGTGGTAGAGATTTCATGAGGGGAACTAAAGATCTAATACGAGTCTAGAAGCAAGGAAGTAAATCAAATATGGGGCTAAAGCTAGACGAATCTGCAACTAGTGCACGCACATCACCCCCTCACCAAAAACAACTCTAAACCGAGACCGTGAAGTAGCCAATCTCACATGTTATATGTATTAAGCCAAGCCCCGTATAGATTAATGTCGTATTCAAGGATCGCTGCATGCCTTAGTAATTAACGAGCAGGCCGGAGATCCACATATCATCACCAGCACGTCATTTAGCCTAAGTCATGGATTGTGTGGTCCGTCCTGCTTCGGGGCAAGTGTGAGCTTTCGTCTTGTACAACGCAGTAACTAACAAGAGCAGGGGCTCGAAGCACTATCTGTCCGCAATGCCATTACGCCACTAAAATGACATCGGATGTAGATTTTATCTCTTGGACTTTCTTCACCCCGACGGGTTGTCCGTTTATCTACTGCAGCCCCGCTGCTGCGGGCCGTGCTGATCCCGTTGTTGGTGCTAAACGAAAACCAGGCTGGCGTCGGACGTACATACAAATCTTTCTTCCTCACTATGTTTGCAACTTTTAAAATTGGTCAAGATGACCGAGAGCCGGTCTGTGTGCAGAAGAATCTAGGTCCAGTCCAAGGATATCAGCAGCAGTTCGCCTGCAACCCATGCCGCGAGAAGAAGGTACTTTCTCCCCTTTGCCTGCCGAATGGTGGAATTTACTTTACTGATACTCTCTCTCACTGGCTGCTACTTTCCCCCGTAGCTCAAGTGTAGTCGTGACAAGGACGGCTGTGATCGATGCCGTGCCAAAGACCTCTCCTGCACATACTTGGAAGGCAAGCCTAACAGAAAGGGCAAGAGACAAAATAAGCCCGTTCGCTCATCGTCTGTCAACGGCAGCGGTACCTCTCCTGGAGCCTCTGCAGACTCTACTTCTACTGGCAGCGGGGAAACAAACGGAAACAATAAGAGAAATTTTACAGCTTCACCCCAACCCGACCAAGATCAAAACATCAGCCCTTCCCTCCTGACGCTCTCGCCGTTCGACAAGATGGAGACCATCCATGACCCGCTGTCGTTCATGAAGGACTCGGATCTTTTAGATGCGCAGAGTCTTTGCCAATTTGGGCCCGGCACACAGTCCTTGTGGGCGTCGACACCGGATCCCTCTTCCCTCGGTAACGGCAAAGAGTCCATGACAACTTCCCTTCAAATGTCTCCACTAGGGTTAGATACCACGTCGAGAAATCTACTCGATCTACCCTCTGGGACGACTGAGCCTCAGTGCTTGTTGAAAGATCACACTCAGACGAATGAGCTCTGGGCACATACTGTGTCCAATTTCACTTCCCCGAAGACCCCAGGGCGGCCTTTGAATAGATCGTCGGATGCCTTGAGGAAAAGCAGTAAACCCTCTCTAGACCCCACAATAGAGCTCGATTTACCACCGTCATCATCATCCTCTCTCCTCCTCTTCTCCTCCCCCTTCTTGGACCAGAATCCCAGGCACCCAATGCAAAATAGGAAATACACCCGATGCAGCCCATGCCAATCTGTGAACAGGCCCTCCCAGGGTGTATCGAGCTTTGATCATCTCAAACGATTGTTCCCCACTCCCGAATCTACATCCCTATTATCCTGTCAATGCATGCGGCAAGCACTGATGCTGTACGAAGAAATCGAGTCGCGGAAGGACGCCGCCACAGTAGACTACTTTCTGCTGTTGCAAAAGACTATTTTGAGGGAATGCAACAAAATTGGGGGATGCAAGGATTGCATTGCCATTTCCGGGATATCCATGCTTCTCATCACCATCTGCGAGCGGCTGCTCTCTTCCTTCCAACAGGTTTCCGATATTTGCTTGGGCACTTTGGGCTATCATCAACGGCCGCGTGCCGGGTCACCGCATTGCAGACGGGCCCCCGGAAATGAAGAAGATGGCAATGCCCAGAAGGTTTTCATCGGCAACTACAACGTCGAAGCTCCACTGGAGCAGGCCCTCCTTGTTATTCGTGTTGTCGAGGTGCAACTACGCGGGCTGTATCATTTCCTGGCCAAACTGTGGGATGTAGCGGCTCACTCTAGCTGGGAGAATCATTTGTCGAGGGTGCAGTGGATAAAGGAGCAGACCGAACAGACTTTGCATGATTTGGTAAATACGACAAATGATGTATTTGACGACTTTCCTTCTCATATGAGCTAGATCATTGTTTTAAAATTAGAATGTTACACATTCACACCCCACTTCCGAACTTGTGTGGGAAAGAGTGATTTTAATAACGATAAAAGTTGCCACTATTACTGAGAATTAGGGGACTGTTTTCTATTTAGTACATTATAAGAACTTCTGGCCGACCCTCGGGTGTCCCAGATTCTTTTATATGCTTATACTTGTTCAACTATGTACACATGCTATCGATCCAACACCCATCTGACAGTGAGGTTGACAGTGGTAACCTGGGCCTGCACCATTTTTATATGGCAAATACCAAAAGCAAAAAGCACTTATAGAAGTGTGAAAGTAACGTGGGGACAACTGAGACTCTTATGCCATGTTAGAGTATGGATACTAATAACAGTTGTAATCTTATTTTCATCAAACCACTTCCAATTGAACTATCAACATTCTTCTAAAAAAAAATAAAAAATAAAAATAAGAATAAAAATAAAAAAAACATAAATCCTATTTCTGCTTGTCCTTGACTGATAATGGCCGAAGCCAAACAGCCCCAAGAATAGAACAGCATGACGAGGCTAAACCGACATAAAACGTTTGTGTCAACGCCCCGTTATAGCCAAGGACGACTTGACCATACTGGCCTGGGGGTACTTGCATTTTGAGCTGGGTAGCGCCGCTCTCCAAGATCCTTTCGGCGTCTATCATCCCCAGTCCCTCCAAGTTTGAAACCAACCCATTTGTAAATATATTCTGCGCAACCGAGATCAGGACTGCTGCAGCGAGGGTTTCAGCGAAAATAATAACCGACGTCCCAACCGCAATATCCTGTAATTCTAGCGCAGTTTGAGCTGCCGTCACTGGAGCCTGTAGGCCTAAACCTACCCCGAAGCCAAGCAGCACCTGGTAACCTATCCATTTGGCAGAGCTGGAGTGGACCTGGAGCGTGCTCAGGGTACCAGTCCCGATCGCCATGAAGATCGTGGAAAGATAGACGAATGGGATATAGTAGCCTATCACGGAGGTTAGGAAGCCGCTGATAGCTGCAGCAATCACGAAACTAATAACCATCGGTAGGTTCATGATACCGGACTGGATTGCAGTGGATTCTTTAATCGCTTGGAACCAGATGGGGATCTAGATGTGCCAAGTTAGGTCCGTCGTGATTATATATCATTATTCATACCTAGGTAGTAAGGGGTAGGGCTTAGGCTTACATAGTATAACATGACGAAAAAGGCGGCCGTTAGACAGGCCCCGAAAATACAGGAGGCCCAGATATCGCGGTTGCGGAAAATACGTGGAGGGACAGTGGCACGCTCCCCACTGTAGATCTGAACGACGACAAAACCAGTGAAAAGGAAGAGGGTAAGGCACAGAGGACCCAGGACCCGACCGTCAGTCCAGGCGTATCTCGTTCCTCCCCATTGCAATGCAAGAATGAAGCATACCACACCAGGAAGGAGAAAAGCCAGGCCGAGGATATCCATCTGAGTTACCAGATTCGACAGAGTCCCCATCACTGTCGGGTTGACTGAGGACGCTGGATTGGATTTCGAAGTAGAGGTAAAGAATAGGATGATCGCAGCAGTCAAAACCCCGAGCGGTAGGTTGATATAAAAACACCATCGCCATGAGAGTCGTGCGTTATCCGTGAATGCACCCCCCATCAGTGGCCCTGCAATGGAGGCAAACCCATACATGCCTCCAATTAATCCGAGGAGAGTTGGGCGCTGACGGCGTGGCACAGAATGCGCGACCAGAAGATAGGCGCCCGAGTTCACGCCGCCGGTGCCAATTCCTGAAATGGCGCGACCAATGATGAAGGCGGCGGAATTCGGGGCCACGGCGCACAGTAGCGAACCGATCTCGAAGATTAGCAAAGCAGAGAGATAGGTCCATTTGGCCGGGTAGAATGTGAAGAGTTTCCCCCACGTCAGCTGGAATGCGCAAGTGGTGAGAAGGTAGGCGCTGCCATACCAGCCAACATCTGCGAGGGCGCGGAATTGATCGGTGATTTTGGGTATGGCCGTAGCAAGGATAGTGTTGTCGAGGCCCACAAGGAACGAGGAGATGTTCAGGGCGAATACGACAAGAACTAGCTTCGTCTTGCTATAATAGTTAGACTCATTTTCGCTCTCGTCTTCGTTGGTATTACTCCTTGATGCCCCACTTGCGACGCTCCTTTGTGCCTCAGCGTCCCGATCCTTCTCTGATAATGTTCTTGTCGCTTGGGGTTCGATTGAGTGAAACGATGGCGCGATGTGGGATTGAGTGCTGGCCATTTTGGAAATTGTGCAACTATTCGGTTCTTCTGGCGATATGCGCTGAGTCTCGAAAAAGCCCTTGCTGAAAAGGATCCCTCAAAAACTTCGTGTTTTTAGTCGCAATAGTGTCCGAGCAGCTAGTGAGCCGTGTATAGTCACTTATTCTCTTCAATGATCAAAAGAAGGAGTGTAAAGGGGTCGGAAAAAACAGAGTCTAGATGGATGACTAGGGTTTCCCAAACGGGTGATTTCCGAATGTCACCTGCAACGTGGCTAGCTTAGCCCTAACGGGCGAAATCCGAGTTGCATAGCGGCTTGGATAAATATTGTTAGCTTGCCTTTGCAATAATTTGAATTCTGACAGCTGAGAGCTACTGACAATTGATCTTCATCATGGGTTTCTTGTCGGACATCCAGTCACTGGTGCCATTCAGCATCTACCACTGCCTCGCCGTAATCCCTCTAACATTTTTACTATACTCCACCGTGCTAACTTCCTATCGTCTCTTCTTCCACCCTTTGCGAAAAATTCCTGGCCCTTGGTATGCAGCTGCTAGTAGTTGGTACGAGTTCTACCAGGACGTTATTCTGGGTGGCAACTATGTTAAAGTATATCCAAAGCTTCACGCCAAGTATGGTACGTTAAATTGCGTCTCTCTGGTCGGAAGTTTGGCAGCTAAACCACATCTAGGCCCCGTTGTTCGAGTCAGCCCCTCCAGAATCCATGTCGGCGACCCGAACTTCTTCCACGAGTGAGTATCCCCTTTCTGGAGGACCACGATCAAGAAATCCTGACTGGTCCGTTGTTAGGGTGTACTCCTCCGGCTCAAAGTACATGAAAGACCCAGGCTTCTTCCAAACATCAGGCGGGATTAGTGAAGCACTCCCTGCGCTGGTAGATCCTGAATATCACAGGCACCGCAGAAAGTTAATCAACTCGCTGTTCTCTGCCAAATCCATAGACCAGCTGGCACCGATCGTACTCGATGTCATTCAGCGTGCTCTTAACAAGGCTACAATGGCCAATAAGGAACGCAAGCCTTTGGATATCCAGCGATTGTACACTGGGGTTACGGTAAGGCTATCTCTCGCCTATATTACGTGTCCCTGGGGATTTGTGCAAGGGGAACTGATCCAGGTTTCCAGATTGACACCATTATGCGAGTACTCTGTGATAAACAGCTTTACCTGATAGAAGCGGAAGAGGAAGAGCCACCATTCATGGCCACTCTGCGCACATTTTCTGCAAACTTCTTCCTCATGAAACATTTCCCCATCCTCATCTCTCTTTCGGCCGCAATGCCTACCTGGTTATCTGAATGGCTTGTGCCGGGCGACGCCCAATTCCGAAGGGTCAGTTCCCTCCTACTCCCTACTCCCACATCAAAATTCGTCTGTTATGATACTGAAGCTAGCTCTACCACGCGTAATAGAAAGTCACGGAATGGATTGAGGAGAGGGAAGCCCAACATAAGGTGGGAGTCAAGACAGCTGAAGATGGCCGAAAAACCATTCTCGACCTTCTCATGCAACCGGAAGACGGTTCCGTCCCTTTAAGTAAAGCAAGTGTCGTGGATGAAACCTATTCTTTCTGTTTCGCGGGAACGCATACGACGAGCTTGACCATCAGCATGGCAACGTACTATTTGCTCAGGAATCCCGTTAAATTGGAAAAGCTCCTGGAAGAGCTTAGGACGGTTGTGCGCAATTCCCAGGGATTACTTGAGTATCGCGATGTAAATAAATTGCCATACTTGGTGAGTGACCCGGCATTTTATCAGATCCCGGATGAAGTATCTAACGCCCCCCTTCCCAAATTAGACTGCTGTCATTAAGGAGTCCCTTCGGCTTTCATCTCCAGTTCCCGGAGTTATCCCACGAGTGGTACCAGCAGGAGGTATCAGCTGGGCGGGCCACTATCTACCGGCTGGAGTAAGTGACACCAATACCAGGCCCTACATCCTTATAAGAATACCGGGCTAACTCCCAGAATAGACGTCAGTCTCGATTGCAATCCGTACTGTTCATGACAATCCAAACCTGTTTCCTGACCCTGAGGCTTTTGTGCCAGAGAGGTGGCTCGAATCAAATGACCTGGACCACTGGCTGGTTGTATTCGGGAAAGGTTCACGTTCCTGTATCGGTCTCACGTAAGAATTCCTGAAGCGATGAAGCTAATAAATTCGCCACAAAATTTTGGCTGACATGGTCCAGTGTTGCATGGATGGAATTGTACCTCTGTCTATCCAACTTTTTCTCCAAGCTTGATATGACGCTCTACGACACCGACAATATCTCGGTGCAATGGAATGATTGTGGAAACGCCATGATTCACAAGCACGTTAAAGTTACTGTTGACTCGGTCCACTGAGAAGACGTACGCGAAACGGAAGTCGTGCCCTTGGCTGGGGTTGGTTGCAAAGAGAGGTTAAGATATATAGGTATAATTGACCATATCCAGATGATAATAATTTGGAATTTAGAGGCAAGAAGCGCCTACACTTTAGGCAGCACTAGCCTAGTAGATTAAAATTTATTCTTTACCAATGTTCTCTCTTCTTATATGTCTAGCCGTGGTGTTTCTTCACTATATCCCGTTCAAGTTCAAACTACGGTTGGCACTTGTGGCCAAAGATTTTGCCGTTAAACCCCAGTATGTAGGAGTGGTAACGTCGCAAAGATCGGTCTGATGCCAATTTTCCAGGCATGCGAGGAATCTGTGGTGCGCTAATAAGCTCTAGGCCGGGTCTGCCTCGCAACCTGACGCCTGGAATAACATAAACTCTATTGGCCTTCTTCACTACAGCATTAACACTAAAAAATCAATTCAAAGTGCATGATTGCAGGACAGTGATATTGAGGGTTGTTACATAAAAATCCTACTCATTTGTGTGGTTGACAGTGAATATATGAAAAAGAGATATTAAATGAATATGTTTTCCTTATCAATATATAAACTCAACCTTTGGACTATCAAAATAATATGTACACGACCTTTTCGACCCCTTATGTGAGTGTTAGAGAATCAAGTGACACCACCACAATTCACATCTAGAAGATAAACATTGACAGCTTAACACTAAGAAATAATTTTCACAAAGGAAGCCACAAAGGAATAACAAAGTGGATATCTGGTGACTTGAACCAGCTAAATAGCTACATCATGAAACGGGAAAAACTACATGACAGTTTGTGTATTTCAAGCGAGTACTCTAGGATAGAATAGAGCAAGGTCTTCAGCATCATTCTTAGCATGGATTCGGAACCGTACTATCACCCTTCGTAGAAAGCTTCCAAACCGTCAGACACCTTTATGGTAGAGCTCCCAAAGTTGGTAAGGAATTAAGATAGAAGAAAAAGGAAGCTAAACTTATCAGAGGTGCTAGGTTATCTTCAACAAAGCTAGTTAAGCTAATGGTATAGACTTTCTTTAATAATAACCTCAAAAAAACAAATTGTAATAAGATTGCTTATAAACGCTATAGGTATCACTATAACTTTTACCTTCGATTATAGTTATTTGGAAAAGTAATTTATATGAGTATAATAATTGTGAGCAGTGCTAGAGAAAAGTGTCAAGATCTATTTATTATTTGCAGTATATTTTATTAGTTATTTTTTGAAACTTCTTAACTTTTCTTATGAAATACTATTTAGTAATTAAATACATAACTAGATCTATAATATCCTGATTAGTTATAATGAATATATAAAAGAGAGTTGGAATATGTTGCGCAAATAAAAAAGAAAAATTTAATGATAAATAATTAGTATAGATTTAATATAAAGGTTGCCATACCAAAATGCTGATCATTACTTGAAAAATTAAATAATAAAAAAGCCTATTATTAATTGATCTTAATTTTAGTCCAAGCAACAATGAGCAAATCCCAAGCAACGATGAGCTGGTACCTCCGAACTATATTTTCTACCTCGAGGCGGGTTTTTAATTCTCCCTGGCTCCTGCTCTATTCCACAAGAACTCGCACCCCCTTGCTCTCAGGTTTTGGGAAACCCATTACAAAGTCACGAACAAACCGAACATCGGATTCATCCGTTTCAAAAAGTGTCATCTTCGGGCCGTTTGGACGAAATATAATGGCTATAGTGAGGTACAGTTCGGCCATAGCAAGGCTAAGTATGTGGAGTAAGCAGACGGTCAACTATTAATAGTATACACAGGAAGAAACTTACTTCATACCCAGACAGCTACGCGATCCCTTCGTGAAGGCGACGAAGTGACGATCCATTTGTGGATTGTAGTTCCCTAGCCATCTCTCTGGCAAGAACTTCAGAGGGTCGGGCCAAACGTCGGGTACCGTGTGCATGTGGTAAATTGACATGCCCACTGGAGTCTAGAATTTTGGAGCATTAGTCTGTGATTATCTCTGGCTTTTGGTAAATGTCACTGTACATTCTTAGGTATAGTCCACTGCTTATACTGAATGGCCTGGTCTGGGGAGCGCCGGGCTAGGTTTCCAATGAGACCGTATAGTCTAAAACGGTATACCATTAGCATCCGATTGATAATCTCTTTATATCTATAATTTTTTTCTTTTTCTTTTTTTCCTTTCTGATTTGCTATGGAAAGGACACTCATACCGAAGTGATTCTTTGATACAACCTTGAAGGTATGGCAGTTTTTCGAGTTCGGCCCATTGAGGATTCCGCTCCGGGTAGCATGCCATGACTTCTCTTAATTCCTCTCGAAGGCACTTCTCAATACGAGGTTCGGAAAGTACATGGTAAACAATCATTGACAAGGTATGGGCACTGGTGAAAGTCCCGGCGATTAGAATAACCATGGCCTCGGCCTGTAATCTTGCGGTGGACTTTTCTGCTATGGGGATATCACTCGACAGGAGGTGATAAAAAACTGAATTTTGAGAGCTTTTTGGTGGGGTAAGTCCTTGTTCCATTTCCTTCTTTTGTCTTTCAATATATTCCCTGCCCATCTATGAATGTTCAATCGGCATCTGCTTAGATGGAAAACATAACGGGAGTATGGCAGGAGGTACCAACCTTTCCAATCATCATATTTGCTATCCCTTCTGGGTAGAACTGCTGCACGATAAACGAGGGAAGTGATTGAAACGCACTGCGTGACGATCAGATAGATCCTTTCTCTTCTGGACGACTGGGCTCCCTACGTGTTCAACCAACTGAAGCATCGAAATAGTGGTGCAATCAATACCGTTTTCGTCATAAGTTCATGCCTGAGATGCAAAGCACTGAGTATCTGCCTTTTGCGAGTATTCTCGAGAAGTGTTCATACCAGCTTGGTGAAAATTCTGGATCTTCCAGAAGACCTGGGTGTGATCCGCAGGCGACGTGCCCAATAATATCTCCGGTGAGCGCCGTGAACGCGTGATTGATTTGAACCACCCTCTTGGTTCCCTTAAGTTTGAAGAGTTTATCATCGAGCAGACGTACTTTGTTGGTTACTAGGCCCTCGATACGATTGACGCTTTGCCGGGAAAAGAACGCCTCTAAATGCTTTCTGCGCCGACGGTGCAAGTCATGCGGGACTGTAAGGTGATGGGAATCTACAGAAATAACAGTAAAGGTTGGTTGAGACTCCAAGCCAGCAGTTTTAGAGGGTAACTACCCTGGAATCCGTTGCCCTCCCTTCCTCGAGCCCACATGTCCGTCCTGCGGATGGAGCTGGTGACGTAGAGCTCGTTATAAAAGCTGGGGTCACGAATGGATAACTCCCACGGTGTTATCCGAACAATGGGGCCTAATAGTAATGTTTCTCAGTAAATAACTAGAATATCAACTTGCAAGACCTTGGGTTGTTTTCACCATATATTTTATGTAGTTTCTCGACTTGATTTCCCCATTGTCCATCCTTGACAAGCTGAAAATAAAACTCATACCACTCAAATGCCGCCGCAAGCTTTGGTCCTGGGAAACCCGCGATCGGTGAAAGGAAAAGACGATATGTGACTAAGAGTATGCTGTATGTAATCCACAGTCCAATGAGACCGAAAGTGAGTTCTGCGTAGGTTGCCGCATGGGCATAATTCTGTACCTGCCTGCTCCACTTTAGGAGTGCGTCCCAGGTGATTTCAATTGACTTTTCCATGGCAGAAATGGGAAGGAAAATAATTCTTGATTGCCTTTTCTATGTTGATTGAACCAACGCGAGGTCCTAGTTAAATATTAACACTCAGCCGACGTTTTTGGGTAATATAAAGCCTGTCGACGTCGGTTATTGAGAATGTACGTCTAGGAAGCTATATGTGTGTCTTCGCGGAGCTCGTATAGCTACGATCCAAATACGCTATATTGTCTCCAGAGAAAGGAAAAAACGGAAATGTGCGGCGATCTCTTCTTGGCCGGCTGGCGCCATTCGTACATTTCCTGATTTGGCGAATTCCGAGAGCACGAAATAACACTCAAGTAGTTTTATTTTTATTTTTCTCCTTGCTGAGGCCTTAGAACTAATTCAGCCGTAAGTATTGGATACAGGGGGATTTACATAGGCTCACTAGTGCTCCAAGCCTTGCTCGACTGAGACTTTGTGAACCTGCGATACTTGTACACCTTTGGACGTACTTCCACACCCCAAACTACAGCAACAGGAAACAGCTTAGAGAGCTAATATAGAACTACTACCATGCTGGGTAGTCTGTATAAGATCTTCTCTCGCCATGTCCGTCCCCATGTTGTTCCCACTGATGAGGTCTACCCAGTTCATTTCACCGACCAGGCGGGTCTCATAAATTCATCCATTATTAGCTATACATTCCGGTTCGACGACGTCCTAGATCCCCATAAGCTACACGACTCTCTTGTTAGTCTCTTGGAGATGGGAGATTGGCGAAAATTGGGAGGACGACTACGGCGAGATGTAACCGCCCTAAGCAGACTAGTTCGGGCTCAGTGACTGATCTCTGCAATACAGGAGCACGGGCGCAGAGTGATTTGTGTGCCGAAAAAGTTCAGCACTGAGCGTCCTGCTGTGCGATTCTCGCATGTTACCTTCACGGTTTCCACCGTGGATCATCCGTTAGGGAACCAACTCCCGAAGGTGGTGGCAAACGATCGTCCCTCAATACACAAGGGCTGTCACACATTCCGTCCTTTCAGCCTCCCTGAGGACCTTCCGAACGACATTGAGCACTATTACACTACTGACGAGCCATTGATTTCGATGCATATTACGTCCTTCACGGATTCGACACTCATCTCTACCACATACCCACACTTAGTATGCGACGCGATGGGAATGGGCGAGTTGCTGAGAGCTTGGTCCAGCATGTTGCGAAATCAAGCCAAATGTGTCCCAAATCTCCTAGGAGCCAAAGTAGATGTTATTGAAGATGTGGGTAGCTCTTGCGACGAAGAGGCCCAGAAACCGTATATCCTGGAGCCCTGGCAAATCAAGGGGTTGTCTCTCGTGGCATTCGTTGCTCGGTTTGTGTGGGACTTGATCACGAGAAGAAAGATAGAAGCGCGGGGAATTTGTCTTCCAGAAGCATTCCTAAACAAGCTCCGTCATACGGCCTACAAGCAACTCGCGGGGCTGGAGGGCGAGGTCCCCTTCCTGAGCGATGGTGATCTGATTACCGCCTGGGGCTCTCGAATGATACTCTCCTCTAGCCTGAGAAAACGCCCTGCGACCATCTGCAACGTTTTTGACATTCGTGGTCGCCTAGAAAACACATTCAGGGCTGGGGGCGCCTACATTCAGAACTTGATTCTGCCCGCTTCCCTATGTTTGTCGGCCACAGAAGCACAGGACATTTCAATTAGCGAGATGGCACTGCGATTGCGACACACCCTAATTCAGCAGACCACAGACAGCCAGGCCCGCCGGCTAATGAGGGTGATGAAAGCTAGTATTGCCTCGACAGGCCTCATGCCGCTATTTGGAGGCTCATCGTCAAGGGTCCTTGCATTCACCAACTGGTCGAGAGCCAGACTGATGGAAGCCGTTCAGTTCGGGCCTGCGGTCATACCTGATCCTCAACGGGGTGAGAATACAATGGAGCCGGGTAGCTGCGTTTCCTACTGGGGGACAACATTGAGTAAAACCGATAATCCGCGAGACACGTTCATTATATACGGCAAGGATCGTCATGGGAATTATTGGCTGCATGCATATCTACGTCCAGAGACATGGAAGTTTATCGAAGCAGATTTCAAAAACGGGGTATGATATCTCCTATTTTGCCAGGCCGGATATTAGGCCTTTCAGTTCTCCTATAATCCTTTGTTAATACTTCATGTGTTGGACGACTGAGAACCAGGAAAGATATAGCTATTCAGGAACGAAGAGCCCCTTGTGGAATGGAGATATTGGGGCGATTGCCATTCGTGGCTATATATAAAATTATCGATTTAGATTTACATCATCAAAAGTTTTTTATATATTGGTCCTCAATATCTCCTTATATTATCCCCTTTTTAGAAAGTCTCTATGTACTAAACTTAGAAATAATAATAATGATAATAATTTTCAAATTATATTACTAATTATATAGGTTTATAGTTAAAGACTAATTTAAAGACTTATTACAAATGATCGAGCTATTCAGAATTACTTTAATTGTATTTCTATAGAAGGCTTAAAAGTCTCAAAATAGGCCTTCTCGATAATATATATCCCTTCATCATTTCTTTTGATTTTATACTATAAACCTTTGTGTATGTTGACCCCTGAAAGGTTATGATGACTCCCTACCTAGGATACAAGGAAGGTGGGTGCGGGTCGTCAATTATCTGAGAGCCTCATAGCATTACATGCTGTACTTGGCGCTTGTAGGCTAGCCATGTGTGTTGTATTCAGGCATTTCAGTGAGAGATAGGAGTCAAAAACATTTGCATGATAATAGTTAACGTGCCCGTTGTCAGGTCTTACACATTGCATGACACCACTCTCATTCCACTTATAAACAAGCATCTACGCAATGTCCTTTCGTCTATGGAAGCGAATAAACAGCTTTGGCTTCCACCAGAGGACATGGACCTTCCCATCGTCCAGCCAGTTGATATTTTTATTCACGAGCTCCATGTCGTACGTCCACAGCAATTTCGTCAGGACCAGATTCATCTCCATATATGCGAAGCTGAGAGAAAAGTTCTTTAATCCCAGCTCTAGTATCACAACCCCAAGATTCAATTACAAGGGAAGTAGGGTATGTAGAAAAACTTACTTTCTCCCGATACAATTTCTCGGACCAACCAAAAAGGGTTGACTAGCTTCCTTAACATCGGTCGAATTGGGGTCCAGCCACCTTTCCGGTTTGAAACTCATCGGTTCAGCGAAATATTTAGGGTCGTGAGCCGTTGTCCACGGACTTGTGTATATATCGACCTTAATGAGACAATAAGAAAGAGGGTTAGCGATATTCTGGCAGAGAGAAGTGCCATCACCTTACTCCCGATGGGATGTATTTGCCATGTAATTCAAACCCAGGAGACACCCGAGGGGAGCCCTGGGAGCCTGGAGGGCAAAGCCGAAGGCCCTCATGGATGACGGCCTGTAGGTAGGGCAGTTGCTGTGCAGCTTGAGCGTGGATTTCAGCGTATGAATTGAAAGTGCCGCGAATCTCTTGAACAAGACGTTGAAGTTTAGCAGGATGCTGGAGAAGGAAACAACTTGTGCCGGCTAGGAATGTGGCAACTGTTTCACCTCCGGCAATCCTTATCCGGGGATTCTCGTCAACTTCGTTTTCCGTAGAAGCAAACCACACCTGGGGCGAGAAACTTACGCAAATGTGGAAACGTGGGCTGCCATTTCTTCTTTATCTACCTCTCCTTTGCGAGTTTTTTCGGCAAGGAGACTCACGAAATCTTTCCTCGAGATATTGGATGCTAGACATCTAGTGTATGTGTTATGTTAGTGCCAGCACTTACTGGGGGTAGGGTGCATCACACTTCTCGACTTGGTCTCGACTATATTTGGAGTTTTGGTTCTGCACGAGCAGCGAAGACGGTACTAGCAGTGTGAAGAGCTTTGCAATGGCCCCGATTCGCCTCAGGTTATCCACGAGGGTGATGAAATACAGATGCTCGACGATCAGATCTCCCCAGAAATGTGGCTTTCCTAAGAGTGACGTTAGCATTTACATACAACTCTCATATTGGCCTTTTCCTTGGTCCCTCCGGTTACCAGGGGTAAAAACATACCATTCTCTATGCTGTGAAATGACTCCCCAAATGCCATCTCTCCCAGGATGTCAAAGGAAACCATCTCAAACCACTTTGTCATATTAAGACCCCCTGAGCCAGCGCTGGCCTTCTCCCCGACGATACGTACGAACCGATCAATAATATCCCCGATGATGGATTCCTGCTCCAGCAGCGCCCGTTGGGAGAAGGCAGGCGACAGCATTTTCCGCATTCGGGAGTGATTCTCGGGATTGCGCTCGCTCCCAATACACCGCTTCTTGAAACCGGCGCCGAAGACCTCATAGAATGCGGCTTTGGCAGGCATTGGTTTGTTGGGAGCTGGGTGGCCGTAGATGGCCTTCCAAGATTCCATCGAGCCGAACGAGAGCTCATTGGGCGAAACGCGAACAATTGGACCTGTTATATGCTAAGAAGGGTGCAGATGAAATAGTGGGAGAGTAGATATAATCACCATATTTCCGGTGCAACTTTTCAACGGAAAGATGAGGTGTTCCCCTTGATGTGTGGATAAAGCGCCATAACTGACAGCGGTCAGTAAGTCTCCATCTTGTACCATTTATCCAGGCTTACCAGTGAGGCACGACCTAAGACTGGCCCTGGAAAGCTGGCCAAGGGGTGAAAATAAAGGTTGTACATCCATGTAGCAACTTGTTGGCACAGGATCTTCGTAAATATTAATTAGCTGCAGGGGAATAAGCCTTTGGGGGGGGGGGGGGGGGGGTTTAAACCTACAAAAGCCGCCACAAAACTGGCAATAATCCTCCAGTTCCAGGCCACATTGGATATGGACGATTGGAGTTCGTTAGTCAGGCTCTGAAGATTATAAGACATGACTTGCACTTTGCTTCACCCTTGAGAGCGCTCGGGCATATACTACTCCTACGCGTGGTAGCCCCACGAGAGCCCACTGTTAGTTGAAATATCAATTCAAATACACAGTTCCTCGGCCATTCCGATAAAGGGAACACACCGGAACTTGTAGAGACTGCTGCATGGTGATGCTCATCCACCAGTCCCCCTTGACTAGGGTAAGTCCCTCATCAAAGGTCAACGACGGCCGACCCCTTCTCCCCTGCTGCACCATCCATGTCATTTCCGGGATGATCTAATCCAGCCTCTGTCGCCTGCTCGAATATTTTACATTAATGCGGTATGATTCGTGGCTGGTTGGCAGGCAGGGTTTAGTGCCAACAACTTGGCTGCATTGAAATGCTGCGCTATCACTAAGAAGTACTAGGCTGTTGTCCGCAGACAAAGAGGGCGAGAAGCTAATGAACTCCACCCCTGTCGAGGCATACAAAAGGCTGTTTGGGTCTCCTCCGATAGCAAAGTCACTAAATTAGGAAAATTCCGAGCCGCTCGTCCTCGATCTCCGCGCAGTCAAATGTGGTGTCCCTATCCACCCCCCTCCTTTCTTTCATTGTGAAAGCTTTCAAACCCGCTAATGACATAGATCTTGTGCGCCACAATTTGATCTCAAGAGCGACCCTAAGTTTGGTGCGCTTCATCTTATCCTGGTCTCTCTCTAAACTGCACCTCTCTCCACCGTTAAAAAGTGACACTCCACGATGTCGATGATTTCGCAAGAGCCATTCCAACTCACGGGCAAATATGCCGCCCGTAATCGCTGGGAGGTCCTTGGCGGTGCTGGTGATTCGCGTGCGACTGGCAGCCAAATCATCGAAGACGAGGGCCTACTAAATGCATGGCCCGATAAGGTCGTACTCATTACGGGCGTCTCTTCTGGTATCGGGGTCGAAACTCTGAAGGTGATGGCATCAACCGGTGCCACAGTGTACGGCACAGCACGTAATCTAGACAAGGCAAAGGATTCAATCGGCCGGTCCCTCCTAGATACTGGGAGAGTGAAGCTACTTTACATGGACCAGACTGACCTGTCCAGCGTGCGAGCTTGTGCGGCAGAGTTCCTTAAGCAGAGTAATAAGCTTAATATCATCATCAACAACGCCGCAGTAAGTGACGAAATCCTTCTCTATAGATTGCCATTAATTGCCACTTCCGCCAACTCCCTCTCTTTTCCAGGTGATGAACACTCCGGATGAACGCACCAAGGATGGCTTCGAGCTCCAATTTGGCACAAACCACCTATCACATTTTCTCTTATTTTACCTCCTCAAAGATACCCTCCTGGCAACAGCATCGACCAGCCCTAAATTCGCCTCCCGGGTTGTCAACGTCTCCTCCGCCGCCCATCGCTACAGTCCCGTTCCATTCGACAACATTAACTTTGATGGCAATTACAACGGATGGCTAGCCTACGGATCCAGTAAAACCGCCAACATCTACATGACCAACCAGATTGAGCGCCTTTACGGAGCAAAGGGTCTGCACGGATACAGTGTGCACCCCGGGGCCTTTATGAGTCCCAACCTGCAAAAACACTCGGTGGAGGAAATGAAAGCCCTCGTGAACAACGCTCGTGCACAGGTGTATTTAATGAGTCTGGGACAGGCCTGCGCAACTAGCATCTATGGGGCAGTCTCTAGTGAGCTGGAGGGCAAGGGAGGATTGTATTTGGAGGGTGCGTCGATGTCTGTTCATCTGGCTCCTCCGGACGCTGATGCGATGGAGTATGGCTATAGTAGTTGGGCGTTTGACGAGCCCAGCGAGACGAAATTGTGGGAGCTGAGCAAGACTCTGACGAGGGTTGCATAATTGAATCATGTATGGTATCTAGAATTGCAGGTCTGTTCAATGTGTGATTTAGAAATGGAGGCTCGCCTTAAATACGCTGAAGTGCTCTCTCTCTCTCTCGTTTTCTTCTCTCCATTTTTTCCCTTTTTCCCTTTTATTTTTTTTTCGTCTTTTCCCCTTTTCCTTTTTATCTTTTGGTTTAGAGTATACAGGGGGGCATCTAAATTAACGCAAGCTCCCTTACACTCATCATCCTACCAAAAATTTGTTATTTAGCTTAAATATTCGGCATCCGGAGGTTTTAGCCATATTGGGACAATATCTACATGCAGTAGTTCCTTCTGACCACTCACTTTAGTTGGAGGGCAGTTAATTGTTCAATTGTATCTATCCACCGAGCGTATGCGCGTGTGTCAGGAGAGCTCTATGCTTGTCTCCCTTAGTTGCAGTCTTATATCCAAAAGAAAAATTGAACACATTGTATATTGTTTCAATGGGCATTGCGCGTAGTGAAAAGTGGTATCAAATTTCAGATTGCAAAGTTCATGGTTATATACCTGGAGTAGAAAGGGCATTCGTTTTATTTTTTCACCCGACTTTTAACTAGGTAGCAACATCCTCTTGGTCTGATGAAGATCATCCCCTTCCGCGCCCAGATACCGACCAGTTTTGAAGCTGTTGGAGCAGTGTTAGTCACGAGCTTTCAACCATCCTCAAGTCTACTCACCTCCAATATAGATTTCCCAAGGCGACGTTCCGACAGGTATCAACAAACGCCAGAACCTGTCGATCGAGGTCCTCTCCCCAGATATCTAAGTTACCTAAAGCCGCGTACCACCGCTTATAGCAATTATTGATCATATTTCCTATTTTGTCCACCGCTTCTTGGATGGTGTGACCTTGTTTGAGCAGGAGGCTGATTAGGTTGTGGTCAACGCCCAGTGCCTAGAGCAGGGGTAAGCATGCAAGACTGCGGAAAATTCCTCTTTGGGTTAATTACCAGGTCCTTCTTATATGAGAGAACGTCATTGACCCTGTCCCTATGTTAGGCGCATGTATCTCTGCATTATGGCTTGGGTGACTCACAAAAGCACCAGGTCTCCTGACACGCACATGCATTCCTGAAGTGACGGATGGCTCATGATGTCAGGAGGAAGGCTAATGCCTTGCCCGTATCTAGGCCAACAAGTCAGAGTAGCACTAGGGACTAGATCTGACATAAATCGCACTCAGCTAGAGCAATAGCAGGATAGCCACCAATCGTCCCACGGCGCATGTCCATATATTCCTGAACATTGCGGGCAAACACTCGCCCCTCAGACATGGTTTTAACCTGTGTTAGTAGCCCGTCGAAGAAGCGTTGATGCATCTGTTTCCAGTGTTCCCGTTGATCTAGTTTAACGTGAGATTCTTCGCCATAGAATAGGTTGGGGCTCAATACTTTTTCCCGCCCGCTGTAGCTTTTGTTAGCGCTCTAGTATACTTTCTAAAAGGGGACATACAGTGGGAATAAGAATGGACATACTAGCTTTAGTCGATCCCACGTAGTTTGGAAGATGTATCGGATGGGGTTGTCCTCTACCCGTATAGGAGGCTGAGTATCCTCCATGATCAAGCAGGTCTGGGTAATTTCCTCCTGGGCTGCACCTAGGTCCTCCTTCAAGTGACCTTCATCAAACTCTAAGAAATATTAGTGATTGCCAGCTCCATTACAGATTGTAAGAGCTCACGGTCGTCAAATAGGAAGACCCAATGATTCCAGTCTACCATCATCCGAAGGGCTTCTTCATCACAATCAGGGGCCCAAATGGACGCAAGGTAAGCGAGATCCACCCGGGCATTCCGAACCCACCATTTTTCGTCTGCTTTCATAACCCTATCTCCGCGTTAGCTCGTATAACATCTTAACCGCAAGGACACTCCTGGGTAGGAAACCGACTTCGTAATCCAGGCGTCTGCCTCAGCCTTTACCTTGTGATAATTTGGGTTCACCACCGGTTTCACAGCCATAATTGATGAAAACATATCAGGCATGTTGACGAAAATTTCCCTTGGGGTTTTTCTCAACTCTGTACCAGAGACTTGGGTCGACTCGGAGCTGAAGCTGGTGGAAGACGAGGCCGGTGAGGTCGACTCATCGATGGACCGATCCGAAAGCACATCTTGGTCGAACGCTAGGGCATTATCGTGGACCTCCACTTTTGCGATCATTGTTGTGATATGAGTGAAAGTTATGCTCCTAGAGGGTACCTTGATTTCTACGATTTGGTTGAGTCGCGAGGGGGCTAAATATTGAAGTAAATATACCCTTATGGAAAAGAACAATGTAGAATAAATATCCCCTGCTCGCATACCCGCTCATACATATACATTTTGACCCTGGAAAACTTGGCCTGTAGATTTCGGATACCCCTACGGTGTCTTCAGCATTCGGCGGCGTAATCTCTTCCTTCCCGCATTAGGAAGGAAAATAAAATTCCCTGGTTAGGAAATCTCCGAAGGCGTGTGGCTCGCGATCTACTGCATGCGCGGTAGTGGGGGGGATGTGCATGATAAGCGGTCCTCTTGTTCGAATAAATTGTTTTGTATGATTTTTAAACATGCAAATAAAGGTGCCTCTCTGTAAGAATATGAACCTGTGGCAAACCTAAATGGCTTTAATCAAAAAGAAACCTCGTTTGGTTAGGCAAAAAGTCTGCTTTGGTGGTCACTTAGATTTGACCGAACAGGCACGTTGTTGGATATTATGTAATTCCTCGGGCAGCTCAACCATGGCCCAATTATCTGTCTGTGTTCTATGTCCCACTGAATGGCCGGGACAATTTATACTGGGATTGTCACTGGGACTTTTTAATCTTTGTGATCTTGTTTTGGTACAGCCAGATTCACCATTCGGCCAGACTAGTTTGGGTGTACTACAATCATTGCTATTTATCTCTACTCTATATTTCATGACTGACCAATATGATACTGCGCGTGGGATACCTGATGCATTACTCCTATTGCAAGAGTTTTGACACTGGCACTCCCAGCTTCCTGTCTTGCCCTTGTTTCCCTTATGGAATTGCACTTCCTATAGACCTAAATTAATAATATGACAACTAGCTGGGAGTCAGTGCTGCACTATAGACAGTGCTTATCTGGGTGGCGTTTGACCCCAGACTCAACTAGGGTCGTGACAATTCAAAACTATGATTTTCCCATATTAAAAAATGTGAATTAATAATTATAGTTTAGAGTTGCATCCTCAGTGCTATAGTAAGGATAAAGGAAGATCCTTGAGGTCTAATTGATAGATTGGATCCTCATCTATATCCAGAATTCATAAACAGTCCTACCAGGAAAGAGTATTACCCCCCTCTCCAATTGAACCACGGTTGAGCTGCCCGAGCAGAGCCACCATGCCCGCTAATTTTCCATATACCGATCCCAAATCAGAGCTACGCTAGCGAGAACTGCCATGGACGTCTCAAATACCGCAACTCGCGTCCAATTGCCACCATTTCGATACATGATCCAGGCAGCCACGAGGCGAGAGGGCACAGAAGACACCATAATAGCAGTATCTCGCTGGTAGCTTGAAATCAGATAGTATGTCCCTAAACCAAGAGAGGTTAGGCTGTGAAGTTCGTTAGCGATTGAATTTTTTTTTTTAAGTCAGGGTTACAGGTATAGATAGAAAAAATACTTACCCAATACATTGAACGGCACCTTTGGGAGTTCCGTTCAAGGAAGAGCCATCAAAATTCGCCACCGAGGTTGGATACATAATGCTGTAGAACGCATTTCCCAGGAGAAACACACCCTGGGCGGCGAATACAACACTGGAAACACCACCCATGCGGAGACCAAGATTTTGGAAAGACATGGTTGTGAAAATTTGCGTCTTGTGGTGAGTTGTAGTCTTCAAATTTGCCGGGCTGATGGGTTTATCTTTGGGGATGTGAAAACTCAATTGGAGAGGGGCTAAGGACACAATTAAAATATGGAAGAATAGAGAAGGCATTATTTATAGGATAACGTAATCCACAAGCGAGCCGCTCACCCAACTGAGTAGCGCACCTCCGTCGACTTAAAGCCATTCAGGACAACCAAAATAAATATTTTCCATTAAAACAAGCTAATTTAACGACTAGGATATTGAACTCTAGTATGCCCTTTAATATGACAATTAGAATATATTAATGGAGCACGCCTTGGCACCTCTAATAATACTATATTAGAAAGACCTTCAATCCTTCCTTGCTCATTCCTTTACTCAATTAACATCTAATTTCCGACAGAATGGCCCTGTTTGCCCGTTTTATAAAGGAATGTACAAAAGGTACTTGGTACCTGGTATATTTGGTCAATAGTTTGCGATCTCGTTTCACTCCTTCGGTGGTGCAGTCACGTCTCTAGCAAATGCTAACCAATATGATTTTGCTTGCAGGCCCCTAGAAATGTAATTCTTACCTGCAAAGTTTATAGACTTAGCTCTAATGGAAAGACTTTCTTATTTATATATATATGTTCCTTTTATTTTAGTTCTTGCATTGACAAAACTTAACTTGGTCCATTAATGGCGGCTTTTATAGTTTACCCGCCCATAATAAGGTTATCCTAGTTATTGCTATTCTTTGCATGATAATTAGCTATTTAGGGCTCTGCTTTAATGGTTACTGGAATCAGATGAAATCTTTTTTTTTACAGTTTATAGGATAGTAGTATGAACCTTATTAATCTGAGCCACAAGAGAGATGTTATCATACAGTCCGCGGCGGATTTAAATACAGGTTTCGGTAGGGCGTTAAGGGCGGATAAATAAAAGGTCAAGAAATATGGAGGCGCAAGTGAACTATCTGAGCTCAGAGAGACCAAAGTCTCTCTTAATATGTGATTTTCGTAGTACGTAGTTAGTTAGCAGTTGCTTTCAAACCTTATAAAGACGCAACATTTGCCTTTCATTCGCAAAGGAAGGGGTAATAAAATGCCCCACCGGACTTGACTACACATCGACTCTCGGGGGTGACGGACCAAGTACTCGCACTTTTCGAGTTCGCGCAGTGGTATAAACTGTCGCTTATCCGGGAACATTTCGTCGAGGGACTTGGTAAGTTCTGATTGGGTTTTAGGGTCTCTCAGTATGTGCTTGATCGCTGTGGTGAGAGAAGACGCCGTTGTATCTGCCCCGGCGATCAGGATATCGACTGCCTCTGACACCTTTTATTCGTCTTTTTCAGAAGTCAGAGAGTCGAAGATAACTGGGGGGCTAGGTTTGACCGAGTCACGCTGCTAGAAACGCATAGACTGTTCTGCAAACTCAAGGTTGTGGATTGGCCTGTTAAATCCCACCGAATTCCACTCGCAACCAGGGCGGCCATGGCAAAACCTTTGGCGGCGCCATTTTCACAGTGAGATACCAACCTCCATTCTATATCCCCCATTCAACCAGAAGTACTAATGTAAAGCACTCTCTTACCCAGGCCCTCCATAATTGATCGTATCATTTCTTATATTCTGGCCTTTCATCTGGGGCAGGGACAACGAGGCCAAAGGGGACACACAACCAGCTACAACCGAGCTCTATATGGAAAACCTCCATGATTCCCTTTGTACTTTACTTTACTTTCATTCCTTGACAATCTCCTTTGTTCGAGTTCATTTAATTAAGCGGCGTTAGGAGTTATGCCAGGATATAGGTAGTAGCTGGACCACAACATAGCCAGCCATTAGAAGAGGCAGCTGAAAGGGTATGAATACTACTAGGTACTACTACTACTACTACTACTACTATTCTAGCCTCTCTTCATTGCCTCGTTGTTGTTGTTGTTTTCTTTTCTTTTTCTTTCTTTCTTCTTTTTATCTGATTCCCTTCTTTTCTACAAGTC
Source organism: Aspergillus haitiensis (assembly GCA_027569155.1). Lineage (NCBI taxonomy): Eukaryota > Fungi > Ascomycota > Eurotiomycetes > Eurotiales > Aspergillaceae > Aspergillus > Aspergillus haitiensis. Next base: position 63,087 of record JAPDEO010000055.1, read on the forward strand.
AGTCTAGTTGCATGAGAGTCTTCAGTTGGCTCTATTTTTTGTTGTTCTAGCTCAATTATTTCTAGTGCGCCCCCTCGATATAAGAGATTGCTTTGGAAAAACTCCCCTCTAGGAGGCTTGATCGGATTTCTCCCGCAGATGAACAAAGGATAATGACGGGTGATTCAAAGGTAGAAGGGACCTATCTTGTTAGGTTTCATCTCTTTCACTGATAACTAATCAGGGGGATTCTCTTTCACTACTAGTTTATTCATACTATAGAAACACAAAGCATGGAACGTTCAATGCAGAATTGACCTGATTGTTGCTGTATCCATCCTATTTACCCATTCTTCTCGCAAACTGACTCTTCAATACTAATTCAAAAACAAAACTGTCCATAGACAAAGCCCACGTCCGGGGGTTATCCTCACTTTGAATTCATTCCCTTCAGAATAATGCCTTTATATGCATCTTTGTATAGCCCGTTCCCAGCCTTCTTTCAGAAACCCAGCAGCAGCAGCCGTCTTTGCGCTCATCGTCAATTCAAATATCGCTGTAGACGCTTGAATTGCTTCGTCTGCATCAAAAGCTCAAGCTCGGCTTCCCTAGTTCATGTTTTGAAACTAATACGGCCAAGATGTTGCGGTTCCTTCTTCCCTATCTGGTCCACCGCGGACTGTCGTGGTATGTTGCTCACTTTCTCCCTGATCATCCTCTCCCTCCCTTCGTCGCCAATATTGTCCCATATTTCCAGCGAGTAGCCGGTCTATTCCCCAATGACTTAGAGGGTGCCGTAAGGAGCGCCGTAGGGGATATCCAAGCTTTCATCCATACCGTCCTTGCCCATCCCATGACAGAGCTCTTTGCATGCTTATTCACATTCAGATATCTCCGTCTCATTGTCCACCTCATTTCCTTCTGGCTGGTCTACCGTCCCGCCCCCATTCCCTCAGCCCCCACTCTCCATCCCTCCGATTGCACCATCATTCTCCCCACGGTGGACCCAACGAACCCGGATTTTGATGAGTGCATTACCTCCTGTCTGCTGAACAAGCCGGGGGCAATCTTCATCGTAACCGTCGGACAGAAACTAACCCGATTGACAAAGGAAGTGGTCGCACCCCTCAGGTCGCACTTTCCTGAGACCACCATCACGGTGAAAAGCACGAATGTGGCCAACAAGCGTGTGCAGGTCGCCTACGGCCTCCTATTCGTCCGGACTAAGATCACCGTCCTGTTAGATGACCATGTATTCTGGCCCTCCCGTCAATTCCTCCCCACGCTACTTGCGCCTTTCGAAGACCCCAAAGTAGGCATTGTGGGCACCAATAAGCGGGTCCGTCGCACTGATACGGGCTTCAACATGAAATCGTTCTGGAACATGCTGGGCGCGCTGTACCTAGAACGGCACAACTTCGAGATCCGCGCCACTAACGCCATCGACGGCGGAGTGTTTGTGGTTTCGGGCCGTACCTCCGCACACCGGTCCGAGATCCTCCAGGACCCCAAGTTCATCGACGGATTCACGAACGAACGGTTCTTCTTCGGGTTATTCGGGCCCCTAAATGCTGATGACGACAACTTTATCACGCGCTGGGACGTCAAGCATGGGTGGAAAGTCAAGATCCAGTACTGCAACGACGCCCTCATTGAGACCACGCTCGGTACATACCCGAAATTCCTCTCCCAGTGTCTCCGGTGGGTGCGCACAACCTGGCGGAGCAACTCCGCGAGCCTCTTCACCGATCGAACGGTGTGGTACCGTCAACCCTGGTGCGTCTATGCCGTCTATTGGACCTCATTTGTCAACTTTGCCCTCTTCTATGACGCGGCCCTGGTGTATACCCTCGCCAAGAGTCCATTTGGGAACCTGCAGGCCCTCGCGTACCTCGGGGCTTGGATCTTTTTTACCAAAATGGTTAAGTTGACACCCTATTTCCTTCGAGAGCCCCAGGATCTGATCATGTTACCGGGCTATTTTGCCTTTGCGTACTTTCATAGTCTGATCAAGTTATACGCCGGACTGACTTTCTGGAAAACTAACTGGGGCGGCAGAAACCTCGATGCCATTAACCAGGGCCAGTACCCCAATCATACCAACAGTAACAATAACGACAATGACAGCAACAGCGATGCCAGTGAAGGTGGGGTTCCTCTTGACCGTGTAGCTCCGGTGACTTACGAAAAGACTCAGTACCAAACTAATGTTCCCGCTCCTCCTGCTGCTGCTGCTGCTTCTCCTAGCAGAGGTGGAGCTAACAGGAGTGACGCAGACAATGAGGAAGGCGGCGTGGCGTTAACCGCGAACTCTCCTTCCCAGACCAAACGTAATCGAGGTAGGCCTCGCAAGGTTGCTACTTCTGGCGCTACCCATTCTCCTGCCCCTGCGTCTACTAGTAGGTCGTCTAGGGGCGCTACAGCGGCTTCTAAGAAAAACAGGTAGTAGGAAACTATTAAATGTGCTTTAGCTTTCGCACATAGAGTAGCGGTTGCTGCCATGCTGAATGTGAGGAAGATATTATAATTTCCTAGTTGAGCGGAAGGGTTAGGGTAGGCAACCGAACTAACCGCAGCCTTACATTTACTAGATTAGCGTGTTTTAGGGATCTGGAGTTTAAACTGCGTCAATCGGGGGAAATAGATGGATAGGTTTGGCGTTTTTTCTTTTTAGCTCATTAATTAATAGCAGTGATCTTTCTTCTCCTTATTATATGGCTCAATTTATGCTCTCATTTCACTCTCAAGTATATAGCTTATTATTAGTGTCAAAGTAGATTTGTAGCCGCTATAGTCAGGCCTGGTAAATGAATATTTAGCAGCACGGGAAAATGTATAGCAATACACCATTTTCCTTTGTTATAGGGATAACCTCTTGGTAAGGATATGATCACGGGGAGTCTATAGCACAAGATTGATTATTCATACTCACTTTTTCATTCTTCCTAGTCCAGTAGAAGCTTAGGCCAAAATGCCGCAAAAGTGTTTTGCTTTCTATAGAACTATTAAATTTGGTGGGGATCAATGGGGAGTCTTCTGTCCTTTAACCAGGCAGTGTCATGAAGCCCTCGATAGACTGCTTCATCGCTCACGCCTTTCTCTACCATTCCTTCATAGGTAATTCTTGCAATGTCCACGCAGGCTTCATCATTCACCTCCCAGAGACTGCCGATCACATGGCGGAACCCTGCTAGTTGAAAGGCACTGATTAGGTGAATACCCTCATCAAGGAATCTCCCATCTCTAATCCGACCAGTCCCACAAGCTGAAAGATAGGCGAGAAATGGTGACTCCTCTCGGAGATTCATTTGTAGAAGATTAGCAACTGTAAGCGGGCCGTCCTCTAGAAGTAAGTGGCTTTGCGATGGATCGGCGGCATTCGTATGGCCATGACCGCAAAATGAATTGATTCGGAATTGCACAAATAGGTTAGAAGTTAAAATAACTACTATATTTTAATTCTTTAGCCTAATGTAATTCTAGTAGCAGGGAATTAACTTTATTTCGGTGCTAATCAAATAGAAGTGGTTTGGGGAAAAAAAATATTCTGTAATTACTATTTACAGAAGTTAGAAACTTCTTGCTACTGTATTTCCCAATAACTACCCTCTGCTTTAAGGGAAAAAAAAAAAAAAAAAAAAAAAAGGAGAACTTTGGTCTATGCAGTGATTGCTACTAACTTGGCGTTGGATGTCAAGATGCTTTTTATCTGTTGCTTTTAATTTGCCCGTAATTAAGATATTTAAATATTTCTGTTCTTCATTTTCTTATACCTAGATACTGTATAGACCTTTTATTTATTTTTTTTTTCTTTCTCCATTTGTTATTTTATTTGTTCTTAATTTATTCACTTATCCGTCTTATTCCTTTGGTTTATTTTGCTTTTCTATTGCTTTCTTGTATTTGTTTGTATTTTATATTTCATGCATTCTGGTGTAAATGTAGAGGAGCACGTTGGACTATTTAAACTCAGAGAGACCAAATGTCTAGATTTGCGATTTGGATAATAATAGTTAGGAAGTTAGTTAGCAGCTGCTTTCCGGTGTTATGAAGACGCAACATTTGCCTTGTCCTCGTAAAGGAAGGATAACAAAAAGCCCCACCGGACTTATCTACACATCGTTAGATCCGTGACTAAAAGATCGACTTTCCCCTTTCGGTGCAACGCGACGCAGACCCTCCGATTCTCGGCGACCACGACGCTCCTCATCTTATCTGATTATGAATCGACGCTTGGCAATGAGAGCATTCTTGTTTCTGATTGCCTCATCATCTCTCCTTCTTGCCGTGACAGCTGCTGACCACACTCTCTCCGTCACAACCAGCTGAGGACCACCACCACAGAGAGACGAAAGAGAAGAAAAACCAAAAAGAAAAGAACAGAAACAAGCCCGACGAGAAGACCCAATAGAATACAAGACTCTTCTGACGGAGAATGGCCCGCGTCCCCAAGGACTCGGCTGACCCCGAGAGACAGCCTCTGTTGGCCGGAAATAGTGAGAACAACGATCGCTTTCGCCAACTGGGGTGGAAACGTCTGACGGTCCTCTCCATCGTCGAAGCGATTGCACTGGGGAGTCTGGGGCTACCGGCTGCCTTTGCGACGCTGGGGATGATCACCGGCGTGACTCTGACGATCGGGATTGGGCTTGTCGCCATGTATGCCGCCTTCATAATCGGACAAGTGAAACTCAAGCACCCCGAAATCGCTCACTATGCCGATGTTGGCCGACTTCTGCTGGGTACCGTGGGCTCGAAGATCTTTATTGCTGCCTTTGTGGTTTTATTAGTCTTTGTCATTGGCTCCCACTGCCTGACCGGGGCCATTGCCTTTCAGCGGATCATTGACGGTGATTCTTGTTCGCTTTTCTTCAGCATCATTTCAGCCCTCGTTTTGATGGTGCTGGCTATTCCACCCTCTTTCTCTGAGATCGCTATCCTGGGCTACATCGACTTTGCGTCAATTATCGTAGCTATCGGCGTCACAATGATCGCGACCGGGATCCAAAGCGGGAATCTCGAACCCGACCTTGTCCCCTGGTCACTGTGGCCCAAGACAGGCACCGGCTTCGCTGCAGCGATGGTAGCCATCAACAATATCGTTTTCGCGTACTCGTTTGCTGGCTGTCTACCGTCCTTTATGGAGGATATGCATACACCCAGCGATTATATCAAGACCTTATGGTGGCTTGGAGGTGTCCAAATTGTCATCTACACCTTGACAGGAGCTCTCATCTATGCCTTTGTCGGCCAAGATGTGCAATCACCGGCATTGCTATCCGCTGGCCCGGTTGTTTCCAGGGTGGTTTTTGGTCTCGCACTCCCGGTCATCTTCATATCAGGGTCAATCAACACAACAGTAGTATGCCGGTATATCCATGGCAAAGTATATGAGGGGACCGTTATCAGCCTCGTCAACACAAAGAAGGGTTGGGCTACCTGGTGCGGCCTGGTATCTCTCGTCACCGTCCTCGCTTGGATTATTGCGGAAACCATCCCAATCTTCTCTAATCTCTTGTCTATTATTTCTTCGCTCTTTGTGTCAGGTCTTTCTTTCTATATTCCTCCAATTATGTGGTATGTGCTGTTGAAGGAGGGGCCGTGGTATGCGCAACACAACCGAAAGGGCCTCGTATGCAACGGCATTGTATTCCTCATCGGGATCCTGATTTTTGCGTGCGGGACCTTTGCTAGCGTCGCTGAACTGGTAAGCTCCTTACTTTCTTTAACGTGGAAATGATGTCATCTCACGAAAATAATCATTTACAGGTGGACAAGTTTCAGTCGGGGGCGATAGGCAGACCTTTTACCTGCTCGAGTGATTGAAACACCTCCATACCAGACCGGGCATCTTCCCTAACTTTTCATTCAAACCGGGACGAGAGCCTTCCACACTTCATTAGGCGGCTCCTCTCTCTACCATTCCCGCAGTGTTTCTTTTCCTCTCTCCCCGGCAGAAACTCACCCATTCCTGATTCAATCCCACGCTCCCCCTTCTCATGCTGTCTTCTTTTTGCTTCTTGCCCGGGGCTCGGTTGAGTTTGTGGCATAATGGTTCCAGTCTATGGCAGCATGGCAGCGATCTGATCGGGTCCGACGATTACCTAGGATTTAGGTAAACGTGAAAGTCGCCTCGTGAGAAATGACAGGAAGACGGCCTCGATGGAGGTGCTCTGAAGCTAACTGCTTAGCTTTCTGACTATCTCGTCTTAAGGTTCACTATCCTAGCTTTTCACTATTCGCGAGACCTCCATGCTCGTACGATTGAGACCATAGCATTACTCCCTTTCCATAACGAATACTAACGTTCATCCAACACTACGATCCGGTGCGGTCCCCCAAATACAAACCCATGAAGAAACACTGTGTTGAGTCGTGGAATCGGAGTATAGATCAGGATCGATCGGTCGGACATGCGAGGACTTAAGCTTCACTGAACCTTTGTGCCGGTAGATTGTCGTTGATTTTGTCCGGAAATTACTTTACCTTCATCGCCTCCAGAAGTGCTCGCGGTTGTTTTGCGGCCAGTCATTCGATTACGACTAAACTACCACAAGCTCTACTCCGGGTGCAGGACGCTCATCTCCAAGGCTGTCGGATTCTCCGCGGTGAATACTTCCACATAAGGGCAGCTTTTGGCCCCTATTTTTATATTAGATATTATACTAGATGCTTGGATAGACAATAGAAGTATTACCACTAGTATAGTAGATGGATGTCATAGTTGTTCCCCCGTCGCCGGGACCATCTCGATGATGTGATAGACACAAGGTCTTGTTCCGGTATCAACAGGCCATTACAGATATAACCAGTAAAGCGAAAGCAAATGAGAAAAGGAAGATCGAAATTATCGACAAGAAAGGAACGCAGGTCTAGGCTGTAAGAGCAGTGAAATATTGCAGGGGCTCTCATAGCCCTCCACCACCTTCGCACTGGGAATGAGAAACATCTCAGAAACTTGGTCCTGGAGATGGCCGGGTATCAAAGCTGGCCACAACGCTTTCTCACGCTCACTGGCCCCCAACCCAGACGCGTGTAGCCTGCATCATACAGGAGATGTCATCTCCATCCGAATCAGATTTCGTAACCACTTGGCCATCGTTCCCTAGCGATACAGCTATCTCCTAAAAAGGTAGAGAGCTACATGGAATTCGTGTATTTAAAGCGGGCAGTATTGGATAGAAGATGAGGATAAGGCCTTCAACATCACTATTCGTAGCAGATCCGAAGCCGTCTTGTAATCCTTTGAAGGCGTTAAATCCGTCAGAGAGAATAGCTTTCTATATGTAGTGTCAAAGAAGGGGGGGGGGTGGGTCAGAGCTTTCATGCCTTAGGCATCCTTGGTTGATGTCACCTCACTTAGCGTACTGTCAGCCGGACGCCATCGACACTCATAGCTATCTATTCGTTCTGCTCCATCATATAATCCTTTATCATCATTGAAAACCCTTCAGGATGTCTGCACCTGGACCATTCAGCCCGCCCCAAAGCCTGAGTGAAGCTCCCACCGATCTCACAGCATACATAGAATCAAAAGCCAACCTATGTGAAAGACTAGGAACGTATCAGGCCACTGGTGATGGAGATGACACTAAGGAATTCCTAGAAGTGTTCTTTAGATACCTGCCCGGTGATGGACAAAATAACCTCGCTAATGACGTTCTTGACTGTAACACCGATAAGAAGCTACGCCAACTAGTCCGAAATCTAGAGATGGGTCTATTGATCCCGATGAAAGCACTCGGGGGTAAGAGCGTCGAGGTCTCGCCGTCGCCAAGGTTTGGAGTGGAGGATTCTATCGAGAACCTGTTGCCAGAAGACATTGAGTCAGCCAGCAGGAATGCCCAGAATGCCCTACGAGAAGACTGTCTGCGGCGAGATAACTATCAGTGTGTTGTCACCGGAGCATATGATGAGAATAAATACAGCTCTAGTTATGATGAGAATGAATACAGCTCTAGCCCCGGCCTCGCACCTTTGGAGGCGGCCCATATCATCCCATATGCGCTAGGAACGGTTGTGACTGAAGATGACCGCATCCGAACCTCAAAAATATGGAATAGTATTTTCAGATACTTCCCAGGTGTAAGATCCCGGCTCAACATGAGATCAGATGATGTAAATGATCACAGAAATGTTATGATGTTATGGGAGCCTCTGCACCGCCAGTTCGGTGCATTTAGAATGTCTTTTGCTGAAACAGCAACTATAAATGTCTATGAACTTAAGACCTTCCCTAATTTCACCAGACTACTCCTACCCTCTCTCCCAGCAAACCGGCGTGTCACCTTTATATGCCATGATGAACGATATCCACTCCCACATCCCCTGCTGCTACAAATGCATAACGCTGTCGCCCACATTCTCCATGCCACAGGAAGGGCGGAAACGGTGGAGAAGCTCAAAAGGGAGTATGGTGAGCGTGGGGGCCTGGCCCCAGGAGGTCAAACAAACATTGAGCTACTTCTTCAGGTATCCTCCCTTGCTGTCCTTGAGGCTGCAGGCAAGGGGGATCAAAACAGAAGGCGACGGGAAAGGGCACAGACCCAGAAGGCGTAGCAGCCGGTTCAAACCAGCGGTTCTCGTGAGCGGGGGGCATTGCAAGAGAACCAGCGCCCTCGAGGGGTTGATCTGGGAATGAGGGACTACGACAGTCTCCATTAAAACCTATTCAAATCATTTCGAGTATGCTCCTGAACCTGATTTTCTAGAATGCACCACAACTAAAAGGCCTTCAGCGCCCGGCCTCAAGTCTTGAAACATTTGCTCCCACACTTGACCTTGTTCTCAACCGGTTGATATTCCTCCTTCTGGGTGGAAGGGGCTCGGATGCCTCCTTTAGAGACTTCTCTTTAGCATTTTTACTTCAACTAGACAAAATGAATGCCTACAAGTATTCCAGCACTTCACAACCCCAAAATGGCCCCGAATTCAGCATCCAGCACGCTGTATTGACTCATAAAGCTTGTCCAAAGCAGGGCGCTCCATCATCTTAACCCCTTTGATATTTCACTGTAATGCCGAAGTAACAGGGTTTTTATCCTCTTATCTTACAAAGGCAGAGATTGCTTTTACCTCAGAATCACTTGATCCCGTTGACTACATTATACATACATATGCCAATTCGGCATGAGCAACTGTAATAGTCTCCCCATTAACACATATTTCTGCGGCAACCCAACATCAGGCAGTAATGAAGGGCCTACCAGCGGTTGATTCTGCCTTTTCCAGCAATGGCTGTCCTACAGATTCAAAGGTTTTTAAATTTAGGGGGAAAAAGAAAAAAGGGTGGAAAGCCTACCCCCCTTGGCAGCCTTATTACTCGAGCAGAAATAATTCATAATCTAGGACCAGCCTAGCGTGATCCCCGTAGCCCCTGAGAGCTCATTAAGTCGTTTAATTGGCTTGTTGGGATTATACAATCCACTCTAAAATCTCAAGCAGCTGCCATAATATAGATCTACCCATGTCCTCACATTGTTCTTCTGCCTGGATCTTCTGTGGTTCTCCTCCGACGGCAGAATATTTCAGATATCTTGTCGGCATCCAAGCCCCATCGGGACTAGGGGATTGTGATAGAGGAACGCCTGCATAGGATACTCACACCATATCTAATGTGTCTCATGGATTGCTGGGCCAGGCTGTGCTGCGGGCATCTCCTCCGGCCTTTGTCCTTCATTGGAAATGTCTAGGTGACAGTTAGAGAGGTACTTGCCCGCGAAACTGATCCAGGGACCTTGCAAAGTGTCCGGTTGGGCCTTTCATAGACTCTCTCAAATCACTATTAAGAATTGCTCGCCTTTCACCGACTCTGACTACTTGACCCCACCTCCTGTCCAACTAGGGTAGCTATGTGTTCAAATATTCAAAATTCCAATAATTAATCGATTAAGTTGAATGAAGTTTCTGTTGCTTAATGTGGTAGTAAGAGGCGATCACATCGAACGCTGGTGCTTACCCCCCCCCCACTAAGCAGCGAGAACTAGATACATATAAATACATATAACGCGGTGACAAATTAAAGGCCTTTAACAAATGAATGTCCAGGGAATCCCTGAGAAACTACCTCCAACCCCAAAAATTAAGAGGATCTCTCCCCCAGACCGCCATATCGTAGATTAAAACTCTTGTTGATTTTAATCCTTATTCCACGGCACAAGCTGTTGCGGTGGAAAGCAAGAGATGGCGATCACCAGTTGTTCTGGTTCTGCAACGCAACTGAGATGTCAGCTTGCATTGTCTCGAGGGACGCCGCGATGGCTCCTCTATTGGTCCCGAGATTCTGGATGTCAAGAACCCCTTGAGTAGAGAGTCGGAAAACTTTTGCCAAGTTAGTAATACCATAAAATGAAAGCGTTGTAATACAGAATAGCATACAATCCGCGAAGTCGGCGCTAATTTCAGCCGTAGACTAGATCATCAATAGTTAGATTCAGCTTCATAATACTAAGTTTCTTCAAGAAGTAATTACCTGTGCAAGAGAAACTCCTCCCTGGCGTTTGACAGAAGCATCCTGGCTCTACCGATCACAAATGATAGATTAGCATTCAGTTGTCTGACATATTTCCCCCCTTCCCCCCCTCCTCGTTTTTGTCTTTCCATTTGTTCATGAAAAACACAAAAAGAAAGGAAGAAAGGAAAAAAGGCCCATCTGCAGAGGAAAGAGCGGCAAACTTACCGGCAATGCAGCCGCGGCAGCGATAAAGGGAGCAATCATAGTAAAGACCTTCATGATTGGAATTTGGAATGAGTCACGAAACTAGATAATATAGAGTGGATGTGGATTTATCAAAGGAGGGTGAGATGGATTGAACAAGATGAAAAAGAGGACTGGGAAGAGCTCTTCACCCCCTTCTTATACCTTTTTCTCGCGCTGATTGTTGGATAGTTGCTCTACAGGAAATGTCTGTCCGATTCTCTCCCTCTCACAGATGACTGCATAGGAGATCTCTGAAAATAAGATCTTCGATCGGACCCAAGGCTAATCGTGCATGAATTGATACGGTGACGACAAATAGGGTTTGGGGGATTCGGTGGACTTGACCAATTCCATGATTTGGGTTGAGGCCGCGCCCCCGACCCAGCCCACGCCCCGACGCAAACCAGCATCACGACGCAATATCAAACTGGGACATGAATTCAGTCTGGACGAATTTAGCACGTCCGCAGGGAATTCATGTTGGATCTGGGCTGGATCGATCGAAAAAACAAAACGTTGATGACAATCTACCAGTACCTATCCATGGAAATTTCAGCCTGAGGAGGAAGCATTCAGTAGTCAGATGGCAAGAAGGGAGGGCTGGTTGGTGTGATGGACGTAGTGAATCGGCGGGTTCAGACTGCTACAGTACGTCAGCCTAGGTATATCAGCAGGTGACACCAGGGAGCGTTCTACAACTTGATTCCTGCCTCCATGTCCCTTCTTGCTCACCCATCAGATGAGCAGCTGGGGGTGGGAGGAATCCCTACATAGCATGCTCAGCAGGGTCAGCTAGATGCTTCATGATGGCAGACAGATCTTTTAGTCGGATACTTGATGAGACATTATACTACGCTACATTTTCATTGTTTATCCAGATACTATTATCTCCCATCTAGATAAAGAATCTCATATTGAGACGATATTTTAAGTATTAAGCATCTAAATAAACGTCGTGGGGAAAGTTCTCCGCCGTTCCCACAGCTTACATCACTGGTGCGTTATTTGTTGGCTGCATTTTCCCGAGGCTGAGAACGGTCACCAGGGGTCGCAGGTGGATCGGGTTCATACATAGCCTACTGACTGGTCCATGATTGGAATCCGATCGTCCAGTGTTCCTCGATTCAAGATCTTTACTTTGGGGGGTTCTTGCCGCTTCGGGGATGCCCATGACATAAGAGCTCGAGCAACAACCGTGGTTGGGTCCAGGCCTTCACGATCAGACCAGCCAGTGTATATATGGAACTCGGACGCCAATGAGGTCAACTTGGAAATGCCAACCCGGTTGTTTGCTTGTGTTGATTTTTATTCTTCCCAGGATCATCGATGCTGGAGAGCTCTTCCTCCTCACCTGTATCCCACCGACCCACCCCAGTCCTCTCCATTCCTTCATGCAATGATGGCTGTAGCTCGCGTGCGTCACTGACTGCATATAATTTACACCGGCTAGATGCCAGCCAATAAACGGCCTTGCATCACTTGCTTCACTTTCCCGAGCAAAGCCGACCAATGACGTAGCGGCTCCTCGAAGGCTGAGTAGAGACCCTAACAAAGGTACGATCGATCCATCGGATCCACACCATTGTTGGGAACCCGGAACCTGTGGGAAAAGATTTCTAGCCATCTTAGTCATACCAGGGCCTAGAACCTTAGGGTTTCCAAGCAAGGATCAGCTTTCACATCTAGTATTAGGTTACATTACTTGAAAAGCAAGATAAAACTAGCAGAGGGATAATTTCTCCATATAGAATGTCCAGATACTGGTGTCACTACTGCACTTTCTTTCTTTATATCTGTTGCCCTAATGTGAAACTAAGCTCAACTTCATCGGGTCCAGAACAGAACAATAATTTTCATTGTAAGGTTCATACTTTGCTTGACTGTGTATTATCCTGCAGTGCATAAATAATGAAAGGTGGATGTCCATAAGTGGCAAACTTACCTACAAGAGAATTATGTAGAAGTTGTTAGAGAATTCAGATAAATCAAAAGCGAATCCTATATAACGCTCGACCATCGCAGGCCCTCCTTTTGAAAAGAGATTAGAAAATAATAGAGAATAGTTGAGTGCATTGATGATTCAATCTATTGAACGTGGAATCCTATAATAGAAACCCGCCCGTCCCAATAGCCAAGGGCAAGAGTGGGCTCCTTGATAGCTGAAGTTGAAAATTGACGATGCTCAGGAGGGAGCCACAATATATTTTCACCCGCCAACGCAAGCCAGTGCCAGTTATTAGATAAAGAAATCTGAAAATTGAAATGTGGTGAATTCTGCTCACTATCAAAGTGGGGCCAAGGTGGATGGCCCTCAAAGGTCTGCAGCTGCAAGCCAGTCTTGACATCCCAGAGCTTAATAGTGCTGTCGTTATGGGAGCCTGACGCCACCATCTGGCCGTCAGGGGAGAAGGCCATTGAATAAACTGAGGATAAATGGCCCTCAAGGGTCTGCAGCTGCAAGCCAGTCTTGACATCCCAGAGCTTGATAGTTCTGTCGTCATCATAGCCTGACGCCACCATCTGGCCGTCAGGGGAGAAGGCCACTGAATCAACAGAGGGTGAATGGCCCTGAAGGCTCTGCACCTGCAAGCCAGTCTTGACATCCCAGAGCTTAATAGTGCTGTCATCAGAGCCTGACACCACCATCTGGCCGTCAGGGGAGAAGGCCACTGATTTAACTGAGAGTGAATGGCCCTCAAGGGTTTGTAGTACTGGGCTCCAATAATCCTCCACCTGTGGTAGAATGTGTAATTGTTGAGGTATGCTGTCAGAAAATATCTCTCTAATAGTACTTTGCATTGGTGAGAATGCTAGCCCAGAACAGTAGAGTTGCAGTGGAGCAATACGCGCAATGTAGGCATTTTTAAGAGCAAACCTTCTTGCATCATAAAGAAAATGTGAAAATTCAGCACTTATGCTCTTCTGGTCTCTTTATTAGTGATTTCCCAGCCCTGAAGGAGACAGAAACTTACACCTATACCTGCCTGAAGTGTCTCAATCATTCCCACCACCTCTGATATTACACCCGTGAGGCTCAGCACCTCCAACCAATGGAGAAAATGTAACTTTAGAAAAGGGAACACATCTGACTCAGAGATACGGCCTTTGCTATGCTTGAGGTGGTGTATCCAGTATTGAGATGAGTATTGCAAAGCCACTGAGATGTGTTGGCTCACAGTTTGGCTCTCAATCTCCACCTGTTGTGTTCCATAGCTTGGCAGACCACAGATATTTTGCTTAAGACATTTGCCCATTACACCAAGACAATCTGATGTTATTTTCACATGTGTTGCTTCCTCATCCACGCGGAAAGGGCTGTCTGTGATAAGTAGGTAGTCTCGAAAAGATAAGTGCAGGATGCGGATTGGTGAGTTACTATTCTCTGGAATACTAAGAACTGAATGAAATCCATCCAAGCGGTTACTGATATCATCTCTTGGCAAGTCGATCAGTTGAGAGAGCATATCAAGTGAAAGTGGGGTAGCAAGAAGAATAATAACCCCTACTATATCCTGAAATTCTCGCTTGAGTTGCTCAATCTCTTGGTTATTTGCACCAGAAAGGAGCTGGTTTAAAACAGGCAAGTATGTCCTGTCCATCTGGGATCCTGATGATCTGGCTTGATCTTGGAGAAATTCTTTCAGGCGCTTTTCCGGCCGCCATCGCTTCTCCCCTACAAAGCGACAAATAGTGGCAGCAAAAATAAATAAAGGTACAGATATCTGCACCAACTCCTCAATAACCTTTTCCCCAGGCCAATCTAGGGGAAGTGAGCGCTCATCCTGAATTACTGAAAGTTTATGCTCCAAGAAGAGGCGAATATCATGATCAATCACAGATTTGCAAAGCTCATGGAGGACGACATCCTGATGGTTGTCATTCTTCTTGAACCCAAGGCGTATTGGGAGGTCTGGCCTGCTAGTCAGGAAAATTCGCAGATGCACAGATTTGAAATGCTCTATACTGAGTAAAAGTCGAAGCACGGCTTGTATATCAGCTTCCCCATCACACTCATCCAACGCGTCGATGACAATCACAGTGGTTGCAGGCTGACTCAGCTTCAGGTTCAGTAAGGGTTGAAAGAGAAGTTTGTTAAATTGCTCGCTAAGTGGTTTGTCTGCAATATATTGATCAGACTCAATTGCTCTTAGGATATCAGGGACTAGGTGCCGGTGGCAATTTATCAACTGCCTTGCAATAGTTGATATCAGATGCTTTGCAGTGCCACGGTCAGGTTCACCTCGCTTGAAGAAAAAAGTGGCACCTAGCTGCCCCTTTTCTTTAAACAACCGTGCCATTGTTCGAGCAATAGTAGATTTTCCTGTGCCTGCCATTCCATTCAACCAGAAGATACATTTACTGTCTGGCAACTCAGCCCACTCCAAAATCTGGGAGCAAAGCTCAGTCCTTGTTTCCGGGAGGCAGAAATCCTCGTGCTGATTGACATAGGAGTCATAAAATGCTCCTGTTGCAACGTGTAGGTTCACAAGGCGGAACTGTTCAATTAGCACGTTGGTGGATTCGGCTAGCTCATCAATTCGGCGTAGATTTTCTGCTGCATCCCTTTCATGTTGGAGGTACTCAAATAACCCAATCCACTTGTGTATATTATCCCTTTCTTTTTCAACAGAGATCTTGAGCTCTGTGAGTGGGTGGCCAGTAATGGCAGTGACACAGTCTAGCAGCTTTCTTCCTGTGGAAGGGTCTTGAACAGTTCGTATCTGCGCTGTATAGCGTAGGATAGATCTGTAGAGTCTGACCATTGCTTTCCCCAAGTCATCTCCGATACTCGGGTCTACATCACGGTAGAAATTTTTCTCAATGAAGGCACACTGAGTGAGAACATCCGCTAAGTATTCTGATGATTCGAATAACGCATCTCGTAAGTCATTATGATTTTTGGCCATCTGGATTTTCAGTGACAGACTTAGTAACCATGATTTACAGTTTTCTGACTGGTATCACATACCGTCAACCCAAGTGATACAACGTTCCAAGCACTGGCTGCATGATGGGTAGGATCCAGAGCTGTGGCCGCGCTGATAACATCTTTGAAGGATAGCGCAGCATTGATGATTTTCTCAGACGACTCTCGAATTTTTCCATATTTTTGCTGATATCCGTCATATTGCTCCTCTGTTAACCGGATAATCTCACTGACCACAGTAGCTGGTGGAGGGAAGTGCCCCTTATGATTTGAATTGGTAGGTGTTGGGCTTCTTGATAGAATACTCTGCTCCTTCTGATTCAGTTGGTCATACGCAGTTTTCCACAGATCTATTGTCACCGGGGCTTGACTTGGCTGGGGTGGCAGGGTCGGTTCGATTGCTTGGGGCCGGGGGGTTGTGCTGGTAGAAGAAGATGGTGCTGGGCCATGGCTTGTTGCGTTGTGTTGGAGGTTTCCATCTTGAATTTTCTTGGGCTTCTTGTGTCTGGAAAAAAGGCCAGAGAGGCGATGCATATTTGATTATTTACAATTCCCTCATTCACTGATCAATGGGGTCGAAGGGGTCGCTAGGAATGTCTGGTCGAGAGGAGAGGTTGTTGGGAGGCTTTGTGGTCTTCTTACCTCTACCCCACACCTTGATGTGTTGGCACGGCTGAAAATCAGGGTGATGACAATTTGTTCTTGGTCCATAGCAACCAACCAGAAGTACAGCGTCTGAGAGTTGCAAGTCCAAATAGCCCCTTCCCCCAAAACACACGGTGGTAAGTGGTTTAGTGTATTATTGTCTTAGGGTTACAGAAATAATGAAAGAGTCCAATTCAGTTTCTGGAAACATTGCCAACCCCATTTTCAGTGCTTTGCTACTTTTAACAAGCATATACCTGTAGTGCACAAGCACTGTCGTACATATATTTATCTACTATCCATCTAGATCAACCCAACCCCATTCACTCTCCCTACTACATACCAAACAGGAAGGCCGCGTGAAATTGCATGGTGCATAAAAGGGAAAACCAACACCAAGCGGTGTAAAAAAGACCAAAGAAGTGCAGAAGCAACCTGGACATACGATTTGATGCCAGAAGTCCAATGTATATATATGACAGGCCCAATAGAGAGAGAGACCTGTATGATGCTTTGCACCTTCTCGGGGTCCCAGACGCTTACAACTCTCTTGATGTATTCTGAATATGGGATACATGTGTTGAGGAAAAATAAACAGAGGTTTTTAGACTGTCTGAATATACAGCGATTGCCACATCAAAAGCGCCTTGTTGCGTAGCGACGGGCATCATACAAAAACCCCTTATCGCTTCGGAAAAATTGTTCGGCTCATCGTTGCGTGGATGACGCCGAGAGTTTCTCCGTTCCGGCAAGCCCCGATGAGCTGCTTGTCCGTCCAGATTCTCCGGTTCGACGAGGAGGAGCCACGATTGGGTGACGGGAACTAGAGGAGATCACAAAGAGCAAAGGAGGGCCGCTCGAGCGGACGATCTAATTCATCCGCCATGGAAAGAGGCTAAGGCAGTCTCCGCCCTCTGTGTACGCGGCTAGTTCCAGAGCCGTCTAGTGTACGACTCGACAGCTTGTTTCATTGGTCCAGGTCCCCGAGCCCGAGCGTTGTCCAGGTTCCCCGAGAGTTGGCCGAAGTTGGACCATGGAGGAGAGATTCTCCAGCCCACAATCATGGCGCGCCATCAGGACATACCCCAGATTTTCCGGCCCACTGAAAAAAGAGGCCCTCCCCCTGTCGTCTGTTCACAACGCTGAACATGCAGAGCGCGACCTAACCGCCCCAGATGACCTGCCCGAAGATCAAATCATGGGATCCGCCGAGACCCTGCAGGAAACCGGTGACGACAGGACGAGGAGCAAGAACTCCTAATCGGGAACCCTCGCTCCAAAGTGTGCCCCCGGATGGGGGATACGGCTGGGTCTGTGTCCTGGGAGTGTTCCTCATCAATGCCCACACCTGGGGAGTCAGCAGTGTAGGTCTTTCTCCCGGCCCCAAGTGCGGAGGAATCGTGACGGAGGGGAGTGTGCTGACTGCTGTCCCCAGTCCTACGCGGTCGTTCTCTCCTATTATCTCTCGCACCAGGTCTTCCCCGACGCGAGCCCGCTCCTGTACGCCATCACCGGGGGGCTGAGCGCCTCCTGTGGCCTCTTGGCAGCGCCGCTGATCACCTATCTCCTGTCCCGGGGCGGGACGCGCCTAGTCATGAACTTGGGGGTCGTGTTCGAGGCCGTGTCCTTCATCGGGGTCTCCTTCGCCCGACAGACCTGGCACATGGTCCTCAGCCAAGGAGTGTGTTTCGGTATTGGCATGAATCTCCTCTTCGTGGGCTCGATCGGCATCATCCCGCAGTGGTTTCGTCGTCGGCGGGGGATCGCCATGGGGATCGCCTCCGCGGGATCAGGGATCGGGGGCCTGATCTACTCCCTGGCCGTGGGTGCGATGATTCCGCGGCTCGGCCTCGCCTGGACCTTCCGGTCGCTGGCGATCATCACCTTTGTGGTGAATTTCATCGCGGGGAATGCCCTGCGCGACCGGAATCAACACCTGGGGGCGCGGACCGTCGCCTTCCAGCCCGCGCTCCTCAAACGGCCGGAACTGGTTCTGTTCCTGGGGTGGGGCATGTTGATCAACCTAGGCTATATTGCCCTCCTCTTCAGCATCGCCAATTACGCCCAATCGGTGGGGCTGGGTGCGCATGAGGCGAGCATTGTCGCAGCCCTGCTCAACCTCGGACAGGGCATCGGACGACCCTGCGTGGGCCTCTTCAGCGACCGGTTTGGGCCGTTGAATATGACTGCAGCCGCCACTTTCCTCTGCGGAATACTCTGCTTGGTGTTTTGGATCTTTGCCCGGAGTCTGGCGGTGCTCTGCGTCTTTGCCATTCTCTGCGGGTCCGTGGCCGGGACGTTCTTTGCCACCGTCTCGCCGGTGTTGGCCGAAGTCGTCGGTCTCCAGGAGCTGCCCAGTGCGCTCAGTATCAATTGGCTCTTTGTTGGGCCGGCCTTGCTCGCCGCCGAACCGATCGCAGTCGCAATTCGCAACCCGCAGGCAAGTGGACACCACATTTATCTGGGCGTGCAGGTATTTGCCGGCTGTATGTATCTGGGGGCAGCCGCGTGTCTTTGGGCCGTGCGTGGCTGGAAGGCTTCGACCACGCGATCAGGGGAGAAACCGACGGTCGTGGCAGATATGGAGGAGATCAACGCGGGACCGTGGAATGTCGGGAGGATTCTCGACGGGATGATACATTTGAAGATTCGGGTGTAATGATAATGACTGTTTACGATAGAAATAGACTCAATAGACCCTTGTTTAGATTTCTTAGACTATCATTCTACTATCTGCTATAGGTTTGGGGATAGAGTAAAACCGTCTCGAGGCATCGTGCATTTATATAGGTTGGTGTTGTGTTTGGACGAGTGGTGAATAATATATATTCTCCTCCTACCCGGTCCTTTGAGAGTTGAAATCGCCATCGGCAAATGCATTATTTCCCTAATCACGAACGAAACTGAGCGACAGGGAAATACTATGATCGGTTAAAAATCACGATAATAATAATGCGCGGGGGATTCGTGAAGATCATCAGAGATAACGCAATCCGGCAAATTCCGGCAAAAGATAAGCAGCAGAGGAAGACGAAGAAGAAGAAACGATTCATGTCACTTCCGGCTAAAGCGGATTCTCGCCTCCTCCTCCTCATCCTCCTCCTGGATCCCCTCATGCTCCCTCGACGATGGATCTCCAGCCAGGTGTGCCTCCGCCGGCAACCAAATTGACCCGGGGCTCCAAGGCGTGCCGGCGCTGTCGACGGCTTCGCATCAAGTGTCGCCATCTGGGTCAGACGCCTTGCGAAGGCTGTATTCGTGTCGGAGAGTCGTGTAGCTTTCCCCAACGGGGTGAGCCTGATTATGACCGTGCCTATCGTCGTCCACGACGAAGCCGGATCGAGATGCAGAGTGATGGAGGTCGTGTCGTCGGTGCATCATCACCTGTGTCGGCTCGAGCACCTGCAGTTTCCCCGGCTCTCCTGCGCTCGCCATCGAATATCGTCTCCGCGGCGCCGGAGACACAGTGGGATCTCTTGCCGCCGTATGAAGAAGTCGTGGAGGGGATTCAGGTTCTCACCTCGTCCTTTTTCCAGCTGGGGTTCCTGCCCAAGATGTTGTTTTTTGAACGACTGAAGCGGGAGCCGACGTCGATTAGCGTCTTCCTTCTCCTGGGGATCCTGAGCGTCTCAGCGCGCTTCACCCCAAGTCTCGTCCGTCGGTACCAGGGCAGCGCCAACGCCACCGAGACCTTGCTCGGCCACGCTGCTCGTCTGGTTCCAGAGCAGATGTTCAACCCCACTCTCGAAGTGATCCAGGGATTCTTCCTCATCAGCATTGCCGAATGGGGGAAGGGTGACAAGCACCGGAGCTCCATGTATATGGGGATCGCCATTCGCATGGCAGGCTTTCTGCGATTACATCGGGAGGAAACGTATCGGTTGCCGGCCGGGGCTACCGCGGAGCAGGCCGTCGATGCGGAGGCGGCTCGACGGACCTTCTGGATGTTGGAGACGTTCGAGAACCTGCACTCCGGATCGAGCTCCCCCGTTACCTTCTCGTATCGAGTAATCACTGCACTTCTACCGTGCGATGAGCGGGACTTTGCCTTCGGAGCGATTGACTGTAATCGGGCTGCATTAGAGGGAACCCCCCCCGCGATTCACAATCCGGCGTTGACCCGCTCGTCGTCACGATCCCTGTTTGCGACGCTGCTGCAGACGCACAATTTCTGGGGGCAAGTCGCGCAGATTGTCAATTCAGAGCAGGAAAAGGAGTCCCAGATTGACCCGAAGGAGTATGAACGTCTCTCGACGGCGCTGCGCGACTTTGCTGAGCATCTACCAGTGGCGCACCGGTGGTCTCCCTGGAATCTCCGTGGATTTCGGGCGGAAGGACTCGATCTCGCCTTTCTCTCCGCCGTGATGATTCTGCAGCTCAGTAATATTATTCTCCGGAGGAGCTATCTACACAATCGTCTCGCCAACCAGCAGGGGACCGATGGTTCAGCGCCCATTACCGGGGAATTGTTTGACAGCATGCTACTTTTACACGAACAGATTCAAGCCTTCTTGGACATGCGCGATTCGGATCAGGGATTCTCGGCACTGATTCTATTCTGTACCTATGTCTGTGGCTCCTTGGCACATCATCTTGCTCAACAGCCGCATATCTGCCCTCGTGTGGCCCCCAAAGCCCAATCTGTGCTGCAGACTTGTATGAACGCGCTTGGAGACCTGCAAAACGCTTGGCCCCGGGCGATGCAGTGGAATATGGCTTTGCGCAAAGCTGTTGGCACCCCTGGCCCGGGAACCGCCACCATCAGTCGAGGTGGACATCTTGGTGACATGCCTGGCGAGCTGCAGGAAGAACCAACGACGTTTCTCTCCCCACCGGGTATTCGATTCAATGACCCCCTCCCCACGGATACCATCTTTGACACCTTCGAAACGTATTTATGGCATGGGGTCTTTTGAGCCTCTACCCAAACCTCATGTCTGATTAATAGCACATCAGACCCAGCCGACCTTTAGTTTCGCGATCGCCTCCTCTTCCAGCACAACATCCGAGTATTTAGAATCGAGATCAAATAGATTCGCGGCTTGGATATCTGGAGATCGGTCCCCGCACGCTGAAGCCACCACCTGAACCGAATATTCAGTCTGTCATTTCCCCAGGAGAGTAACAAACGGGAACCACTGGAGGGGGGGGGGGATATTGACTACATACCATAGGACGGAATCCATGTTGCATCGCATCCAACGTCGTTGCCCTCACGCAGCCCGAGGTGCTCACGCCGCAAATAACAAGCGTGTCAACACGGAGTGTCTACAGCCGGGTTAGAGAAGGGAAACAGGACGATGCGAGAATAGACCAAGGAAGAATGCTCACTTGTAGCTCCGAGGCTAACGTGGTCCCAAAGAACGCACTCGCATATTTCTTTGTGATAACCACATCCCGCCGGAGATCTGGCTCTAATCCCGGCAAACACGCCGCGAGCCCACGGGGATCGTTCTTCTTCCAGACATCCAAAACCTTTGACTTCTGCCAGAACAGGCCGGCATCGCCCATGTCGTCTCGCTCATATTCGACCTGACTCCAGACGACGGGCACACCCCCCTCACGCGCGGCCGCGAGTAAGCGTCGCATGGAGTCGGGCGCCGCGCAGGCTGCTGGGTTGGCGAGCAGAGACAACGGTGAGGATTCAGACCAGTAGGCAAGACACACATCGATAATTAGCAAGGCCGGCCGCGAACCCCAGCCCATGCGGTTGGCGAAGCCGGACTTGGCGTATGACTCGGAGGAGGGGTGGACGATAGCTTGGGACATGGTTATTCAGGATAGAATATGCGTCTATCTTTATCCTTTAATTTTTCGTGCTAGCACCTATTCTATATGGGTAGAAATTAATGAAAAGCGAAGCAATGAACCCCGCAAATATAAATAAATGAAATACCACGCTAAGCCTAGAGCTGCGTCCAAACGCAAGACGATAAGCCGAATGTGGATCTGATCCCATTTTTGCCGGCCGGCATCCACGTCTGCTATCGGCGTCCGTGATGCAATTCATTCGACTTATTCCTACGAAGACCTCGTATGTAAGAACTATCGCCTGGCACACATACAGCCACTGTCCCAGGTTCTCGCTATCACGACAGTCCGGTTCGATCTGAAAGTCGGTACGTACTGTAGTCCCCATTGTTTTGTAGAACACCAACACCACCAACACCAGATCTGGATCACTTCCCCACCATGCAAAAGCCCGAGATACACCAGCCCATTCACGCATCCCTCCGTGACTTGCTCGACCCAGAATATGTCGCATTCCACGACCAGTACTTCCAATATGTCATTCCAGATAACCTCAAGGTCTGGGATGGCTCTGCGCGACAGCCCTCTCCGTCATGGCCGAGCACCCAGCTCGCTGTCTCCGACGAGATTCAAGCCGCCGTCCAGATAGAAGATCTCCAATTGCCCCAGTTCGACTTGCGTGTCTTCACGCCCGGCAAGGGAACACAGAACGCCAAACCAGCGGCAGGATGGCCCGTTTTTCTTTGGTTCCATGGTGGCGGTTGGGCGATCGGCTCGGTGCAGGATAACAACGACCTCTGCATGCTGATCTGTCACAGCACGCCCTGTGTGGTAGTAAGTGTGGGATATCGTCTGGCCCCAGAATATCCCTATCCTACCCCGGTTGATGACGCGGCCGCGGCCCTTCAATGGGTCCATAGTTCGGAAGGATCCCAGACCCTGAATACGGATCCCCAGCGGATCGCCATCGGAGGACTCTCCGCGGGTGGTAATCTCGCGGCGGTGTTATCGCTCAAGGCTGCTTGTCTGTCCTCCGCCATTCCTGTGGCCTTTCAGATCCTGGTGGTGCCGGTTATCGACAATACGGCGACGGTAGAGACGAGATGGGCGACGAAGCGGTACGCTCCCTGGCTGACACCGGCACGCATGACCTGGTATCGTCAGATGTATCTTGCCCGGGCGCCCGCCTCGGCCGCGCAGAATTGGGACGTATCGCCGAATTTGGCGCCGGATGAGCTGCTGTCGAAAAGCCCCCGGACATGGATCGGTGTCGCGGAACACGATCTGCTGGCTCCAGAGGGAAAGGAGTACGCGAGGCGGCTCCGTGAGGCCTGGGGGAATCAAGACGGGTCTCCGACGGTGATTGTCAGGGAATATGAGGGGTCGACGCATTCGATACTGAGTATGGCGGGTGTCCTTGCTAGGGGGAGAGGCTTACTCTATGATATTGTCGAACAGGTACGGCTTTGGTTTAATTAGAGAGTAGATAGATATAGGTATATGACGGGATGCACTTTGTTCATTCGATTCTTTTTTATTGTAAATTTAATTCATTCCATTTTGTGACGTGCTCTCCAAGTACTAGATATAGAATACACATGCTTATGATCATCATTAGCCCTGCAACAACAGCTCTCTCGCTCTTTCGGATCGTGGTGTCATGACACATTGGAAGCTATCGGGCACGCCACTAAGCCCATTCGTGAACGTCACTTCCTGCTCAATCTCCTGTCCGTCCTGGTCGACGGGTCGTCGTAGATTCATCGTCGCCAATAGCGTGGCCAGTGCAATATATACGCCGGCCAGGGCCAAGTGTTGCCCCGGGCAGACACGTCGTCCAAACCCAAACGGCCCCTCGGGGAAGGGCTCGCCTTTCCCACCATCGGTAGAGGAGATGTATCGATCCGGATTGAAGGTCTCAGGGGATGAGTAGTAGCGTTCATCACGCGACATGGCCCAGGCATTGGCAAACACCACCGACCCCTTGGGGATATGGTATCCCCGGTAGGTATCGTCCGCTAGAGTCGCATGTGGCACTCCTACCGGTGACAGCGGCGCCCATCGAGTGACCTCGTAGATCAGATATTCCAGATACTTGAGCTCAGCGCGGTCTTCAAAGGTTGGGAGTCGTTGGATATCGCCGTTTTCGTCCACGCCGAGCACGCGATCGAGCTCCTCTTGTGCCTTGGCTTGAACGGCAGGATGGCGCATGAGATTCAGCACACCCACGACGATGGTCGACCAGGTGGTGTTGCCCCCTGCAATGGAGATGGCACCGGCGGCGCCCTTGAGATCAGCAATAGTGGCTTCATTCGCCTGGCCCTGCGCTTCCATTTCGAGGTAGCGGCTCAGGTGCGTTTTCATGAATGAGGGTCGGGTTGCCGTGCCATCGCGTACAGAGGGCTCTGTTGCATCCCAGGGGGCATCATGGAGTCTCTGAATGGATGCTTTGGTGCGACGGGCGTGAGCAAGGGGCTTGAGCACATCGAGGAAGGCACAGCGGCTGGGAAGATGGCGGAGTAGAGGGAATAAATCTACGATGGAGGAACCGGGAACGCCTCCCTCGCCCGTGGCTTCCTCGACGTCGATCGCCATCTGGACGTACGGATCGTTCTTCTCCTGGACATCAATCCCGAACCCGATTCGGAGAACAACGGCCGTGGAAAACTGGCGAAGAAGCATCTCCCAGTCCTGTGGCTGGTGGAGAATCGCACGCACGGCACGACGAGCCTCCTCGAGCTGAATGGGACGGTACGCTTTGCATGCGGACGGCGTGAAAGACTGTTGGAGCAGACGGCGATGCAGTCGGAAACGTGGCGACCAGCGCAGGAAGGTGAGGGTAACGCCCCAGCCCATGACTTCGAACAAGACAAATCGTGGTCGGTCGGCGTAGTTGGCGCCGCGTTTGTCGAGCAGATCGTGGGCTGCTTCGATGCTATTCAAAACAACGATCGGCCGACCCAACACGCGAAATGCAAGGATATCGGAATTGTACTGCTTCCCCCACTGAGCATACTGATATTCCGGATGGTCGCTCGGGATGACACGCAGGTGTCCAAGCAGTGGTTCGCCAGGAGGTCCTGGCGGTAAGGGTAATGATGAAGATCGACTGACGCGTCGACCAAGGAACAGAATGAGCCATAGGGCTACCGTCAGGACGAGGAGGGGAAGTGCATACATGACGGCTGTTGTCCGTGCTGGGGGATTATCCTAGCACACCAAAGTCAAACAGTGATTCCTCTAGAGAGTGTCAGTAATATAATATGAGCACGGACTCCAACAGAGCTCTCCTCTCCCCTCTTTGCCGGCACTGATAAGCGGGTGATTATGCCATCATGCATGATCGTTGTCATCCCTTGCCGGCCGGCCGGCAAAACAGAGGGGGATCCATTACATATTATCCTGCACCAGAGGCAATCATCGGTTGCTTCTCTACATCCTCATTCAAACTTTCTTTTGCTTCCTCGCAGTGTGCAACAGACAGACACATCGCAATGAGCTTCACAACCTCCCCTACGTCTTCCGATCCGTACCAGTATCAGGTCGGGTTTGGGAACCGACTGGCGACAGAGGCGATTCCGGGGACATTGCCGCTGGCCAGCAACACCCCTCAACGCTGCAAATATGGCCTCGTGTCAGAGCAACTGAATGGAACACCGTTTGTCTCACCCCGGGCCTCCCAGCAACATGCGTGGTTTTACAGGATTCGACCCTCCGTGGCACACCGACCCTTGCAACGGCTGCCCAAGAATCCTGACCTGGAGGCTGTCTTCTCGCCCACAAACCCCAACACAGAGTTCACACCGCAAGACATGGGCTGGGATCGATTTGCCTTGCCAGATGCCTCGCAGTCGGTTGATTTCATTGATGGGTTGAAGACGATCGCGGGTCATGGGGAGCCCTCTCTGAAAGAAGGAGTGGCAGTCCACATCTACGCCGCGAACGCGTCCATGACCAACCGCGCATTCTGCAACAACGATGGGGATATGCTTCTCCTGCCGCAAGAGGGCCGACTCGATATCCAAACCGAGTTTGGACGCTTGATGGTGCGACCGGGGGAACTGGTTGTGATCCAGGCTGGGATGCGCTTTAAAGTCTCACTGCCCGAGGGTGTCGGCCGGGGCTATATCCAAGAGATTTATGGCAGCTGTTACGAACTGCCTGAGTTGGGGCCCCTGGGATCTAACGGAATGGCGATGCCGCGCGATTTTGAGATGCCCGTTGCCAGCTTCGACCTCGACCAGTCGCCCTGGCAAATCGTAGTCAAGCTGATGGGCGAACTCTTTGTCTACGAACAGGGCCACACGCCCTTCGATGTGGTCGCATGGCATGGGAATTACGTACCGTACAAGTACGCCATGGAGAAGTTCATCAACTCGGCCACCGTCGACCGCGAGCAGAGCGACCCTTCCGTCTACTGTGTGTTGGCCGCCCGGTCCAAGATCCCTGGGGTCATGTTGACGGAGCTGCTGGTTTTCACCCCGAAGTGGAATGTCACAACAAACACCTTCCGGCCCCCTTACTATCACCGCAACGTGGCGACAGAGCTCATGGGCATGATTTACGGACAGTGGTCTAGCTCTGCTACCCATCTGGAGCCGGGCGGTCTCACCTACGAGCCCAGCTACATGCCCCACGGCGAATCGTACGAGCGGTTCCAAGACGCAACGACAGCGGAGCTTACACCGGTACGAGTGAACGAAGGGGCTATGGCATTCATGATGCACATTTCCGGCCATGTATCTCTCACTAAATATGCACTCGAGCGGACAGGAACGCGACACGAGCAGCAGGCCGACTTTTGGGACGGCTGGACGGGCGGATTCTGGGAGAACCTGGCAGAAGTGAATCGGGATTTGGTTGCTACTGGACGTGCGCCCCTCGCAAGTTCTAGTTCTAGTTTTAATTCTAGTAGTCCAAAGGATAAGACGGTGTGAAAGACGGAAGGGCGTTGAATTCTCTGAGATATCATATTAGCTTGGTGCGTACTGGTATGGGATCTACAATCCTTGCATGAAAATGTATAACTACATGACTTGATCAAGCCCCGCTCTATTCTCTGTAAGCATAATTGAGCCTTATCTCTCTCTGCCTGCCTCTGCCTGCTCGTGTATTATCGGGAAGGATCTCCGAGAAACGACTAGACGAGTTTTGCGCCACGACTCCAAAGTCTTATCTCTCCAACTCATATCTTGCCGGTTTCCGTCGCACAAGTCCGGCAATCTCAACGTATCTCATATCAAATCATTTTTTTCCTACTATCGCCCTTTACTGGTGCATTTGGGACTCTACGAACTTTCATCTCCAACACTGCCCATTGAAATCACAGTGGCGCATGATATGCGAACCACCCGGAGGTCTGGGCAAACGACAGGACGCTGAAAGCAGAAAAAAACACAGGACATATCTAAGAGCCCTGCCGTCCCTCCTCATGAGCGTGCTCGTGTTGACACGTCTCAACCGGCATCCCCACGGCTGAGAAGAGAATATCATTTATCTCACAGCACCATGGAGAAATCCGAATCTGACGAAAAAAGAGAAATTAGCCCGGTCGCGGCCGATGTCGCGGAAGCAGAGTCGCAAAATCTTCACCAGCCCCGGCCATGGCTCTTGAAAATGGCGTCGTGGGGAGTTGAGCTCCAGGGCATCACGCCTGTTGCGCCAGAAGACCGGACGGACAGACGATTCATCAATGTCTTCTTCGTCTGGTTCACCATGAGTACCAACTTGTTGCCGTTCGTCTGAACCATGTCTCTTCCTGATCCCCATCGTCCTGGACGGTCGCTAACCCTAATAAATGATGGGCAGGATCATTACCGGTATGGTTGGAACGCTCGCCTTTGGCCTGAGTCTCCGCGACGCGTCGCTGGTGATTCTCTTCTTCTCGCTCCTGTGTGCCCTTCCAGTGGGGTACTTTAGCACCTTTGGGTCTCGTACGGGGCTTCGACAAATGCTCCATTCGCGATATACATTCGGGTGAGTCCATCTGTTCTTGGAGATGCACATAAGATGGGATTGTACAGCCGCTCACCCGAGTATCCTAGGTACTATTTGATCTCTATCATCGTCGCTCTCAA
Organism: Aspergillus haitiensis; assembly: GCA_027569155.1. Taxonomy (NCBI): domain Eukaryota; kingdom Fungi; phylum Ascomycota; class Eurotiomycetes; order Eurotiales; family Aspergillaceae; genus Aspergillus; species Aspergillus haitiensis. The sequence goes on from JAPDEO010000055.1 coordinate 91,165, forward strand.
CCTCTGCACGATTGCCGGGTTTGGCGTGGTAGATGCGGTGCTCGGTGGCTCCACACTGGCCGCCGTGTCGAATGGTAAAATGAATGCTACGGCCGGCATCGTCATCGTCAGTATCTGCGGCCTCGTGGTCTCGTTTGGCGGTTATCGGTTCCTCCACCAATATGAGCGTTATTCCTGGATCTTGTCCCTCCTGGCGATCATTATTGCTACTGGCGTCGGCGGGAAGCATCTGTCGAGCCAGGTTGCTGTCGTGGAGTCAGAGGCATCGGCCGCGACGATAGTCTCTTACGGTGGCGCTATCGCAGGGTTCTTGATTCCCTGGGCGGTTAGTATACTCTTTCCCCCCCCCCCCCCCCCCCCTTTCCCCAATCCGGGTCTTGTCCGTGAGAGTTTCCTACTCACTTCCTTCCTACAGGCATTGGCGTCTGATTTTGCTGTCTACTGTCATCCCGATGCTGGCGCCCCCCGGATCTTCTGGTATACATATGGGGGCCTTCTGATACCCACTATCCCGCTCATGATCCTCGGTGCTGCCATTGGCGGGGCGACAGGAAATATCCCCGCGTGGACCGACGGATACCATGCCTTTAGTGTGGGTGGCGTACTGGATGCGATGCTTCACCCGGCCGGTGGGTTTGGTAAATTCGTCACGGTCCTTCTGGCGCTGTCCATGATCGGTAATCTGGCAGCTTCCATGTACTCAATCTCGTTGAACTTTCAGCTGTTGGCACCCTTTATGGTCCGTGTGCCCCGATTTGTCTTTTCGATTGTCTACGCAGCCGTTCTGATCCCCGTCGCCATCGTCGCGGCTCGCTCCTTCTTCGCCAGTCTGGAGAACTTTCTTTATGTGATTGCATATTGGTCTGCTGCCTATGTTGCCGTCGTGACCACTGAGCACTTTGTCTTCCGCGGTGCAGACGCCTCGGCCTATAAGGTTTCTAGCTGGGATCAGCCGTCTGAGCTCCCGACCGGACTTGCGGCCATCGCCGCTATGGGTCTCTCATTTGGCTTGATTGTGCCCTGCATGGGACAGATCTGGTATACTGGCCCCTTGGCCGAGACCACTGGTGATATTGGGTTTGAGGTCGCGTTATTTTTAGCCCCCATCTTGTATATCCCATTTCGGTGGTTGGAGAGAAAGGTTCGCCCTATCTAGTTGATATTTCACTCCTGTGTCGTGTTTGTGCATTTTGGCCTTCATTATTTGGTACCCAGGCAGACGGGATAATGTGTCGCATGGCTCCGGGCCTTTATGTGGATTATAGCAGCCTAGTATAGTTTTACGTGATACTTGTTTCTATTCTAATGTAATCTTAATTCACATTTTCGCATCGGTAATTTATGTAGCTCAGTTCAATTAAATTCCATTTAGTAGAGAAGCAGGTTAGTAAAAATCCCTCAACGGTAAATTGAGTCAAAATCGAGATGCCTGCCCAGCTCGTCAAACACCGTAACGGCCCAACTTCCTTCGTCGATCAGGCCGCCCACTCGCTGATGCGGGTTAATGATAGGCCACGAGCGCGGGAAAATAATTCTTCTGAGAGTCGAGCTGAAAGATGATGACTTGTCAGACTGCTGGGCTCGGTATCCCCATCGGGATTGTTGCAGCGCTTGGATGGGACTAAGGTTCCGCGCCGTCGTATCTAGTAGATAGTTGGATTATCCTTCCAACCAGCCATTTGCATATGCCGCGGAAAATATCAGCTAGTAGGCACCGCTATATTCTCCAGATCAGGAATTATCGATCTGGCTCCCATCGTTTGCTAAATGATTAATATGTAAAACGTTGGGAAGCTTGTCTACGATATCGCCATTGGCTTGAGAATCTTGACGGATAAGAAATATGAGTAGGTATATCACCAATTCTCTTCATCAACTCATTGAAAGGGCAGCTTTGCCAATTGAATCATTATTAAAAATTTTCAAATATAGAGAGGGGGTGCTTGTGTTCGCCAATTCAACTCATACCTATTTATGGATCGTCTGAGAAGCACCCTTGAAACAAAAAGATGTAAGTTATGTCGGATCCCCACAAACACGGTATAATTCTCCATGTTAACAAGCTCACTAGTATCTGAAATGGCGAAGCACATAGTTATGATTGATCACGGACTGGACAGCCGGATGAGGCAGGGAAGCGTCGGAGGGCAGTGAGTGGCATCCCAAGCGATAGCACAAGTCGCTGGCTAAACCTGAGCCTTTCATATGTATGTACATACCATCAGAAAGGGAAAATATGTTAAACCTACTCAGCCGCATTTGAGCCACCTGGTAGTCAGTCAGTGAGTCCGATGGTGAGTGACTGGCGCCAAATGCATCCCAGTTTGGTTAGTATTGGGGCATTGAATGCTGGAAGAACACAACACTAAAGTTGTGGATAGGATATTCATTACCACTTCCAAAGTCAATGCCTATGTTCCGCCTGGTGAACCCTGTATAAGTGCTCTTTCGAAGATCTTAACTTGTTCATGCTCAGATGGATCTGGGCCTGTGTCCTTCTTTTAGACGAGTGGGAGGCACCTATAAATACCGGTAGAGTGTCAGCAAACAAAACAATAGATACATTAAATCTAGTCCTCGCATCGTCTTCTTATTTCTTCATTGTCTGCTCGTATTTTTCCCTCCAAGTTCCCCTGTTCATCTTCATATCCACCATGGTTGCATCTTCAACATTGCTTCTCTGTCTAGCCCCTCTATTTTTACATGTGCTCCCTCAAGTCTCCGCCCAAAACTTCCCACCCGGCTTCTTCACGCTGGGATCGGATGGCCCCGCCGAGGAGGCCACCAAGGGCTTCTGGATCAACCACACCGGGCTGAATGTGCGCAATCTGACCGCCAGCATGCAGTTCTATGGGGATGTGCTCGGCATGCGCCACATCTTCACCATCCAGTATACCGAGCACTTTAGTCTCACTTACATGGGCTTTGCACAAGGTGGGAGAAACGGGACCGGCTTCCAAACAGGTGCTGAATTGATGCGCGACAAGAACAATTCCGGTGGCCTTCTCAAGCTCCTTTACTTCAGCAAGTCTGCAACAGACCCCGTCGCATCGACAGCCCACACGAGTACCGTGTCCAATCTCGGTCTGGTGGTTCCTGATATCCAGAAAGCGGAGGAGCGCTTCCAGCATCACGGCGTTAAGATCGTGAAGCCGTGGGGCGTGAATACTCTTGCCGGGGATAGTCCCGTCGCGGTATCATTCAACATCGGACCGGACTCCATGAGTAATCAGACCGAGATCGAGGATCTTGTCAAAGGACTACGTGCGACGGATCTCGCGAATATTGTGTTCATTGAGGATCCCGATGGAAACCTGTTGGAGGTCATTGCGCAAAACGGCTTTTAAGGGAAATCTTACCATATAATATCTAGCAAGCATATGTCAAATGTAAATAGATTCAGTCTTCTGTCTTGCTGTAGGATAGCTGGCATAGTTAACATGTGACGTAAGCGCCGAAATGATGGTCAGCTAACTTTATCGATGATCTTCCATTAACGGTGGCTCTGTGGGCATGGCGGGGGAAGAATAAGATACGAATCGACCTATCAGGGTGTTTGATATCGTCATAAACTCATCACACGCCGTTCCCATGCCAAACAAAGCTAAACACAAAAGGATGGATGTGGCGCCACTAGCTGCCCACGACAGCAAAGCAGCAAGGGTGCTCAACCGTCAGCCCGTAAAGTCCTCCTTGCTATTAGCTGATGGTAGGGGGCCTCACGATAAAGTAATCGGAATAATATCCAGCTTGGGGAGGGATCTGCCTCCAATGCAGCGTAATAGGATTTACCGGTCGTATCTGACACGACCACCTTCTCCACTTTTGACACGGCCTGAAACCACGGCCTAAGGTTAGAGGGGATATTTAATGCTTATTAAAAGACACTCCCTTCCTTGGAAAGTCAGAAACGGACCAGAAATTAACAAGCAAACGCACTAAGAAGGTGGCCATGGTTCTCTCAACATATGCTTGGGTAGCCCTAAGTGGAGTCATCTCGCACATCGCTTATTTCAACAGGGGAGAACATCACCTTTACAGCCCACGATATTTAGCCCTGCTATTTATCACAATCATAACAGGAACGGGCTATCTATCATGGTCCCATCAAACCCAGTTACAAACAGCTTTGGGGGCGATTGTGTCGCTAGTGGGCTCCTACTTGCTCGGGTTGTATGGAAGCTTACTCATATATCGGATCTGGATCCATCCTCTATGTAAATTCCCCGGACCGTTTGGCGCGAGCATATCCTCAATCTGGCTCTCCTTTCAGTTGAAAAGACACGATGCACACCTGAAGCTATATCAGCTACATCAAAAGTATGGTCCTTATGTCCGAACGGGCTCCTCCGACCTGTCGATTATTGACCCACAGGCTATCGAAGCAATCTACGGCTCCCAGTCCCGATGCCAAAAATCCGAGTGGTACGACTTTGCTTGGCCGAACATGACCCTGCAGGTTATGCGTGATCACGCAGAGCACCAGGCACGACGTCGTGTCTGGAGTGCGGCCTTCAGTGACAAGTTAATTCGAGGATATGAGCTGCGTGTTCGAGGATACCGTCAGAAACTAGTTGATCGGTTGACGGAAATGGGTGACCGACCCATTGATCTTCGGAAGTGGTTCGACTTTTACTCCTTCGATGTCATGGGAGATCTATCTTTTGGGCGCGGGTTTGGCAGCATTGAACGAGGGGAAGACCACTGGGCGATTCGACTCCTCGATGCGGCCATGGGCGCACATGGCTTCTATCTTCCTCCCTGGACTTTTCAAATCTTTGCAGCCACCCCGGGGATCTCTGGAGACTTCTGGAAGTTTTTCGACTTTTGCGGACAACGGATGGAGGAGAGATTGCAGGTTAGTATCTCCTAGACCAGGAATCGTAATTTCATTACTCATTCGGAATTCGGTATCCAGAACCCGCCTGAAATTCATGATGTGAGCTCTGCGTTGATTGCGCCCGTTAAGGGAAAGACGATGACACCAGCGGAGGAAACTCTCTTACACGGGGATGCACGGCTAATTATTGTGGCCGGAAGGTAAGGGTTTCAAACCACCCAGGCTCTCTTATCAAACCGTTTCCTCTAACGGCTTGCCTTAGCGACACGACAGCAGGGACATTATCCACCATCTTCTACCAGTTAGCCCGCCATCCGGAGGAAATGGAGAAGCTCCGGGCGGAGCTTTCGCCCCTGCTAGATGAGAACAACTCCAGTCGCGAGTTTCTGCACTCCGATATTGCCCATCTGGACCATCTGAATGGCATTATCAATGAATGTCTCCGGCTGCATCCCGCTGTCCCGGGCGCCTTACAGCGGAAGACCCCCCCAGAGGGTATCGTAGTTAATGGAGTACACATACCGGGGAACATCACGGTGTATTGCCCCCAATATGTAATTGCACGCTGTAAGTGAAAGAGAACTTCCTTGGTCTGAGCTTTAACTGAACCTGTGCAGCGGAATTGTCCTATGAGCGACCACACGAGTTCATCCCTGAGCGATGGTACAAGTTTGCAGAGCTGATCAAGAACAAGGCAGCATTTGCCCCATTCAGTATCGGTATGTATTGCGCATAGACAGGATAAATTTCGCACAGACAGCATGTTCGCTGACACACTTCATAGGTTCCTATAACTGCATCGGACGACCCCTGGCTCTGATGAACTTACGGACTACTGTGGCTCGGTTGGTGATGGAATTTGACATAAAGCTAGCTCCTGGAAAGGATGGATCTCGCTTTTTGGGAGACGCGAAAGACAGGTTTGTGATATACTATGGCGAGTTGAATATGGTTTTGACACGGCGCCGCGCGTAGCGGGTTCTGGCTACATCTCCATAGCCAAGAAGTATTCCTATTGTACACCCAAATTTTAAAACAAACAAAAGACAACAGCCTTTCCGTTCCTAAACTAGGTACTTTGTGAGCCGCAGTGACACCCGAGGACCAGGCTCACGAACCGATTGAAGGCAGACACTCAAACAAAACTTTGATTTCCATTAGAGGAGCCAGTCCGTAGCATAACACAGAACAAAGATACGTATATAGCACTGGCATAGTATTACCTTATCTCCTACAACATTTCAAGCAGTTCTTTGGCATACCCCGCCGCGGTTGCTGCAGCATATGGCTGCCAACGCCGGTCCTTATGACTATCTCCATAGCTCCATACTCCACGGACGACAAGGCATGGAAAATAATTCATCAATCCAACAGCCTCGGAGTCAAGACACAACGCACCAAATTGAGCCCCGATTTCATCACGCTTACAAGCATCAGTTGCCTGGCCAACCCACGCGATCGGTCCGTAATGAATCATGGGAGTATCGTCTATTCGCGGAGGCCGCATCAACACTTTTGACAGGTCGCATTCACTACACCCACTGCGCACTGATCCACTGCCGTGAGGGTAATGGTCATAGTGTGGACTGAACAGTACATCGTAGTCTGATCCAGGGTACGAGAACTGTTGAGTCAAATGTGGGTAGGAGTCTAACATTCGGCCGATATGCAGGGGTATTGCACTCCGATTCCGAAGGTGTCTAGCCTGTAATGTTGAGAGCCTCGATCCTAGTTCTCTTGGTGGCGTTTCTAATGTCCTATTTGTTTGGTCTGGGCTCGTGGTATTCAGCAGTATAAGGCCATGGGAAGAAGAGCCAGATGCGCCGACCACTACATCTCCAAGCCGGATATCTCTGGATTGGCTTGGTATTCCACTGGCGATGCCGGTCATTAGTCGTAGTTGGATGTTCGGGAAACTGCGTAGAAGATTTGATACTGCGGTACTTGCCGCTCCAGTATCCATTACCCCTGCAGGGATACAAATGAGGACCACATTGTGCCTGCCTATTCTACCCAGACCGTATACGTTTGGGTCGTTTGCGGACAGTGGTAGACTGGGATGTTCATCGTCTAGCATTGCTTCCGACGCCGCGAATTCGATAGGCCGAGTGCAGATCCAACTCACCGTGTAGTCCTCTGCCGTGAATCTTACCGGGATTGGTGGTGGGGCGGTCATTGGCATAGTATCAACAGGGTTCGAACGCAGCATCTCCAATGCCAGTCGTTGGGCTTTGCGTAACGTGGAGCGCGTGTCCTCATAAAGCTCCACGGCAGACACACCCAAGTCTGGGTCAATATCATCATCTACCTGCTTCTCCAGGCATTGCGCTTCCTCTTCTGTAAGGGTGTCCTGGAAATCACAGGACACAGACCCAGAATTTACAATGTCACTCGGGAGCGCATGATGGGACAAATTATCAAGTTGTGGGGGGTTGGGGGAGATATTCGCTTGCCCTTTGCGTTTGTCAGATACCACACTGGGCAAAGTATATGCCAAGATCAAGGGAGCTCACCATTGAGTTGCGGAGAACTGTTGATATTCTGACTTGAGTCTATCAGGAGATGAGTTGTACTTGGAGGAAGCGGCGAATTAGTCAAGGGTTGCTGGTATGCACCCGCTGAATGCAGAGCAGTGTTATTGTACGAGATGTTGACAGCGCTCAAAGAATTTTTCACCGCAAATTGCAGTATACTAATAGGCTAATCAGTATAGAAGGTCTTAAAATAGTAAAACGCCTTCACCCACCAGATACTTTGAGGGGTTTTATCCTTGGTTGTCTGGAGGGTGGCTATCTGCAGTGTTGTGTTGAGAGTTGCATGATGGGCATTGAGCATCGAGCGATAGAATAACAATTTCTGCTTCTTGCCAAGCATCCATACTACTCTTAGTTTAACCTGCTCTAATTTTGTTGGGCTATCACGAAACCGGACCAGGAGAGGCTCGAGGGTTTTCAGAATCCTGTCAAAGGGAGCGATTACGCGGGCACAAATATCAGTGGCATCTTCAATCAATGTTTGAACGTTGGATGGAATGTCAGGCGAACCCAATATCTCAGTTCGAATGCGATTTAGGATGTTAGAAAATGAGTCGATTTCACCAGCGTAGGACCGAACTTCTTCTCCTGCAGAGCCGATTACATCTCCGATCTGATACAGACCGTGTGCAACTTTGAAGCCGGTCGCCACAATCCCGACAATACCGGCTGCGACACTAAGAGGATCTGACATCGGGCGGCTAGTATTGGAAATGGAATAGTCGACAGCGTACTAAGTTTTTCTTCGGTTACGAGGGGGATGAGGATACCCTTCTAATAAGACTGTTAGGAGGGAGGCTGTGTTGCGCGTTTCTGCCCAAAAAGGCTTAGACAAGGAAAGCCTTGTCATCTCAGCCTTGGTAGCCAAATGGCAACAACGAACACAAATTCACACCTATGTACCGTGTAAGAAAATAATGAAAATAATCTTTACCATCCCATCTACCTAGCATCTATGAAGGTTAGTAGTGAATACTACATGGTAAAGTGCAGAATAACAATGAATTAAATTGGTATATATATTGAAAGTGCACACACTGAAGCACGCACGAATATATATTGATCAGGTTAATAAATTACAACCAAACAGTGAATGATTTTTCGTCTTGGAAGTCATTCAAGAGTTGAGAATTTTATTTAAAGGAGAATTATATTATAGTCTTTAAAATCTACATGAACTAACCTGCCACTCTGATTATTTTATGCATGCTAGTTACAGTGACATGGGATTTTTAAATATGCATTTTCATGGAATACAAGGTGAGTCATCTAGGCTTTATATAAGCAGGCAAAACCTACCTAAAATTAGTGCAGGTTACCTGAGACGTGCACCATAACCATACTAATAGCTATGAATAGTAAGAAACTGCACAAAGGAAGCTATGAAACCAAACTTCTTGCTTATGTTAGTAACTCTTGGTACCTGCCCTCAGACCAAGTAAATGTCAAATTGTTAACCTAGTAAACATTTTGGGGGCAGAGACTCTATCGGGCTCTAGTGTTGGGATGCACGTAGTGAGTTTGGTCTCTATTCTTGTAGCAAAAAGTACTGCTCCCCAGTCATAGAAAATAGGGCACGGCCCTTAACATCCCCAAATATGGTATTTTGGCAGTCGCAATGAGTTTCGAGTATTCTCATCACGGCCTCAATACTTCGAAGGAAAGACTCTTTCAGGGTATTTAATGGAAGTATTGTTTTATTCGCTGTAGTTTAGGTAATGTGCATTAATATCCACTATCGAAGATCACGACCATAAACACCCGATAATACATAGTTTTCTCCCTGTATTTCTGATAGGAATTCTTCTCGCGAAGAACTTTCTTTGCCGAAGTCTTTTCGATTGGCGGGCCATGAGGAGTAAGGTTGAGAAGACTGGCCCCCTCGGCCATTTGAGCGCCTCACGACCGTCGAACAACGAGTGCTGGAGGACCGGGTGAAAACCAAAAGTTTTACCATCAGTGGCCTCCAGGTCGCTGCAGCTGTAAAAATGATTCCCAACGACACTTCAATGTTGGACCAAAATATCACCGGGTTGTTGTGGAGGAGGCTCTCGGTCATGCTAAGACGTGGAAGATAGACAAATCTCACGACGGTGGCCACGATTGTCCTTTTATTGTACAGCCTTTTGTATTAGCAGAGCTCCTCAATAGCTGTGATTATCCCACTTACGTTGATCCGAGTCCAAGTAAGACAAAGGCAGAGATTTTGGCGGTTGCCTGCAACTGTATTCTCCGAAGCAGGAGAGCTGGGAGAACAATACCCAGGACGGAGTCGGCGGCCAGGATCCATGCTGCGTGAACCAGAGTTACTGCCGTAAGACTGGCAATGCTTTTACAAGTTCCGTCTTGCCCGATGGGAGCCATGAATTGTTGCCAGAAGTACTCCACGGGGCGGCATAAGAATACCAGCCACAGCCCTAGGGTTATTGTAACGACGGCGCCGGTCGCCATCAGCAGATAGAGGGTATAGATGTACAGTTTCTCTATAACTATGCGAAACAAAGTGAAGATAAAGGAGAGCTTGATAAGGTAGGTCGCGGTGAGGTACAAGAGTTCGCAGATGACAGTATCCTAGTTAGGTTCAAGTCTGTTAATTTCGGTACAGTCAGACGACAATCCCGTTCATGAGGTTGAGCGAACCTTGACCCCTTCTGCATAGGTCTCCTTGGGCACGTCTGCAGTAGTCCGCCCGATTCCATGTTGAAGCACTCCAATGATGTACAGCACCACCAGCGCGGTGTAGACAGCCTACCAGTCCCCGGAGTGGTCAGTTCGGTCACCTTCCATGGCAATATATAGTGAGATACGTACAGTGGCTAAGATAGAAAAGATGTCATCGGTAAAGATACCGTTCTGCAAGTGCAAGCGCACATACAGCCGTATAGTAACTGAGGTCCAGGCGATGACTGTGAGAACGATACAAACGGTCAGACATGTCACGGAACCATATGCCATGGTTGTGTGGTGTTGAAGTCACCAAAATAGGGGCGAGATCCGCACACTGTTTTCAGACCCTGGAAATTGTGGGGAATATATATCTGGTAGCGATTATACACTTAAGGGGGTTCTAAGTTTATTATTGTAAGACTGTGTAATACGAGGAAGCGGGGGACAATTAACGCCTCCTGTGCCTGTCCTCCCAATTCCTTGGTATAAATGTGGCACAGCGGTTGCACATTTCCATATCTGGACTCGGAGATTGCATTTAAAACACAATCACTCAACCGAAGAATGTATATTTAGTTTATATCTAGATTTATGCCCCTAACGTTCCCCTTTCTAAAGGGTTCGTTCCCATGCACCCCGTATGTCTCGTGGGCGAATCGAAAATACCCGATTAAGGAAAGGATTGAATCCTAGTTTTACATTTGTAATGAGAGTTGGATCTGGAATAGTGCACTAGGATATAATATCACGCTTTGTCCCATCCTCGGGACACAGGTTTCTAGAAATGATACACCAAGGCCGGAACGTCCCCACGCAAGCGTATGGAGGAAATGAAGAAAGAGAACTGCAATGAACCAATCGACGAAGGTGCAACAGCAATTCTGTTGCTCGAGCAGAGGCCGAAGCGAAGTAAGAACGGGCCACCCATCCTCAAGGGGTCTACTGGTTTGTCCACGGGTGGGCTAGTGGCCAAAAATTACCAGAGCTGGCCACAGGAGATGAATATCAATATTAGCTAGTCAAATGGGCGGGTTAAATTCCAGCGAAAATGAGGGAAAAATCCTGCATCTCTCCGCCCCCACCCCCACCCCCATACCAGTGCATATAGCCTCCAAAACCCTAAACCACGACTTGATATTGGTAGGATTTTGAATGCTAAGGACCAACAGCTTTATGCGAGATAGTCTCACTGACACTAGTCAATTGAGATGCTAAGCCAGCGACCACCAAGTTTATACTATCCTGAAGTAGAAGGAATAATCGGAGAATCGCAATCACTTCGGAGCAACGTAAGCCGAGGAACTAGAGGCAAAACATATCCTTGTCCTAATTCGTATTGAGCGTCCCTTAGTCCAGGTTCCCAGTGAATTTAGAACTGCTTATTCCCAAACATGTGGAGCCGAATCTGGTTGTGGAGCCGTGCCCCAGGGTGGGGGAACGACTATTCTTACGGGTTTCAGGCTATCATCCACCACGCGGTGAGCTCAGGTACTGGGGATCAGGGTTGCCCAGCAGAGCTGAAGTGTCTGATTGGAGGCACACCGTCGTTCTCTAGGGTTCTGCACTTACATTGACTCAAACATCTGATTCTCATCGCGCGTTTTCCTCTCCACTTAGCCCATTTAGAGTTTGAAGGAAGAGCTCATTATAAACCACCCACTTTCGATTAAATACTTAAATATCGATAGTTCTGGTTACGAGGAAGAATCTTCATCTGTATAGCGGGGCAAGCTTTATTATTCGTTAAGCCCCTTCGTTTTATCTTTCATTTTTCATTCTCTTGCTCTCTTTCTCACTTTTTCTCACCTTCTTTCTCTCTTATATACTTCAAAGGGTCGTTGAAAGCCATCTGATCAGGAAATTTTAGGAGAAATAACAAATGTCGTATCTGCTAATTGGAGATAATCAATTGGGTCATCACCTGGGATCGAGTTTTCCACGTAGCAAATACGGGACTCTGGACTCCAATGAGGAGGAATCAGGAGCTCAGTTTCATTGTTTCACAGAGGATATTTATTAAGTAATTGGAAAGATATAATATTGAGTGTAAAGCTTTCAATTGAGGAAACGTAAATTACTGGCCAAGGAAACAGGTGTGAGCAGGAGAAAGTCAATTAATGGCCTTTTGTTTATCCCTAAAATTGGAAGTGGCTGCTTATTCATAAACATGATTAGGGGGAAAGAAAAATATTAGAGAAGGTAAAAGAAGAATAAAAAGAATTTATACGTCACATCTAATACTGACAAGGACAATCCACAGTATTATACGTCAACACTATCGGGGTGAGAGAATCCTCGTTAGTTCCGTCATTCCAGATCGGCTGCCAATATCCACTAAAGGCCCGATAATCAGTGATGCGGAGAGCAACCGGTGACATAGCGTACCAACCGCTACCGCAACTGAGGATATTTGACGAGGCATCCTTCGAACAGGACTGCTTGGTGGTGGCATCCGAGAATGCCCCGAACTCAACCCACATATCCTGGGCCGGCAGGAGCACATCCATTGACGGGAGAGCAACAAGGTCGCCCGCACAAGTAAGGTAGAATGTGCCAACCTCATAGCCGGCACCCCAGCCTCCCCAGACGGGCGATGAATTGTTGTTGGAGAGGTAGAGCTGCTTGCCATTCACGTGGTCGGGCCCTGTGGCGGTGATGGTGAAGCAAGAGACCTGTGTCTGTAAAGGACAACTGGCAGCCGTCGTCGCCGTAGCAGTTTGGGTGCCGGTGACTGTGGTAGCTGTTTGGGAGACGACGACACGCGAGAAAGTTGACGTTTTGATAGACCCCAGGGCGTCAATGGTACTGTATTGCGTGTTGGTTACGGTACCGGAATAGGCCGTAGCGGTGGAGGTGTAGAATGTCTTGGTACTAGTACCAGTAGCGATCTGCGAGCAGGCGAGAGAGACTTTACTAGCATCCCAGGTAGAGATCATGGCGGGTTCAGCAACCGTGCGTTTAGTGAGGTTGAAGACAGCGGCGTGAGTGGGCTTGGGCGCCGCAGCGTAGTTATTGATTCCCCGTTTGACAGTACCAGTTTCTAGGGCTCGCTTCTTCATGTATGAGTCGCCGAGCGACTGGGACCCGGTCACGGTAACATACTCGGTCACGTCGACGCTCGTAGTCTGGACAAAGACGGTAGTGACGGTAGGATACTCATACACAGTTGAGGTAGTGTAAATAGTGGTCGGAATAGTTGTCTGTATGGTCGTGGGCCCAGTGCGGGTGGTAATACCGTAGGCAACGCTGGTAGGTGGGCTGTAATCGAGGTACGACGTGCAGAATTCACCACCCACACTACGAAGCGAGTTGACTTCGTCCACGGTGGGCACGTCGTTCGGGACATCGAAGCATTTGGTCTGACCGGCGACATCGCCTGACTGGGATAGCACGAATGTGGAACCACCGGTGAAGAGGATCTCGTTATTCACATTCGAGTAAGAAGTCATCATTAGTTGGCCAGCGTCACACTGTTGGTCATTAGTCAACACGAGGCTAGCGTCGAAGCCGATTGCTGTATCAGAGTTGATGTACACAGGTTGCTTGCCGTAGTTGGCATTCTCGATCTCCACAGCAATGGCAAGCGAGCTTCTCATGATGGGGATGAACGAGACGTCAGCAGATGTGGTGAACACCGGGTAGGTGTATTGAACGCTGGGTGACCAGCTGGCGATCTGCGAAGCAGTTCCGTCCTTAAAATTGAGATAGAGTGTACCATTGTTCACGCTAATAGAGGCACCACCGGTAAACTGTACCGCATCTGTGGTCGACCATTGGACTCCTAGACTGTACATCACCGAAGGCGTGATAGTAAACTCGTTGGGAACATACACGGGGGTGTTGAAATTGAGGGTGTCAAAGTTGTACACCCATTCCCCAGACCAGGCATCTGTTGTATCCAGGCTCATAACGAGGTCTCCGCTCCAGGTCATCGTCGGCGTCATAAACGCGCTTATGACTTCACCGGTAGAAGTAGAGATCATGACGCTACCCACAAATTCAAGATCGGAAATGGTGAGGCCACAGTCGACGCAGCTGAGAGTGCCCACAGAGGATCGCACCAGGGTCTGAGCGGGTATTTGGTATTCAACAGTCGCGGAGTAAGTGAAGTTCCAGTATGTTGCAACGACAACTTCAATGTAGCAGCCTGTGAGGGCACACTTAATGGCATTTCGATTCTCATAAGCCTCACTGACATCGTCGTAAAGCTCCTTCAAGGCACAAATGAGCTCGGCAATCGCCCCTAGCTCCTCATCGACCGCGCCAATGATTGCCTCTGTGAAGTCATTGCATGCAGCTTCCCACACCCATTCCCACCAAGCCTCGTCATCAATGCCATCACGTCTCATGAGAATTGCACGAGGGTTTCGGGCCCGAGAATAGAGGCTGTCAGGCAAATTGGGCGTCCGTTTCGTGTACACTGTCGTTGCCGGAACGTAGACCCCGTTGGAACAATGACCAGCAAGATCGCTAGCAGTTTTGTTCCACATTGAATCTGGTGACGGGAGACCAGCGTTCTGCATAGCATCCTCTAGCGCCGCTTGATCCGTGGCGTTGGGGTTGGAACTGTAGGCAGGGGCGGTGATGTTGGCCGTAATGGCTGGAATGGTCACCGCGATATTGCCATTATCATCGTACGTGTTGTTCCGCGTGAGATAAGCGACGATATTCTTCTCCTCAGGGGTCAAATCTGCGTATGAGACCGTGGTCGAGTTCGATGTGCTCGTGGCAGTGGGATACGTGGTTGTGCATGAAGGTGTGTAGGAGATACTAGTGGCATTGGTACGTCCCGAGCCGTAGCTGACTTCCATAGTGTCCGACACATCAGCCCACACCTTAGCAGTGACATCGAGAGTAATGGTGAGGCTTGCAGAGTCCGTGGTGAACGAATTGACCATATAGACCCCTCTCTGTGAGGCTGAGTTGCAGCTTCCAGTGTTAGTGATGAGAATTGTGTTCGTTGGCCACTGGCTGACAATGTTGAAAGCGGCATTGGTGGCTACAGTAAGGGTCAGAGTGTCCCCAGAGCAGGCTACCTGCGCAATCTTGTAGGCATTCTCGAGGGTAACCTGAGGATAGAGCATGTAATATATAACCTGGAGGACAGTCGAGCCGCTGGGGCTCGAATAATAGAGAGTCGCGTAATTGGAGGGAGACAAATTGATGAGAGAGGAGGCGTCAACGCTCGGGTCTAGGGCAGGTAGGACTGTTGTACCGAGCTCGGGGTCAGATTTGGCGGAACAAGTTGCGATTCCAGTCGGAGTGGGCGTTGGTGTAGCGGAACTAATAGGCTGGGGGCTAGTGGTTGCATCGCCTCCGGGGCACATCTGGGCTATGGCAGTTGTTAGCATTACCATTATCAAAGCGCTGTTCTTCCGCTATTGATACTCTCAGGCTCAGCTAGCTTGCGAGGGTGGGGGCTTACAATATGCGACAGCAGCAATCGTGACTGGAGTACATCCAGATGGCATGTCACCGCTAAGAATAGCAACAACACTATTACCAGAAACGCAGAAATGCGCAGGATTGTTTCCGAAGTCCGAGTTTGTCCAAGATAGAACGCCGTTTGCAATAGAGAAGGTACCTCGGATAGGGCCCGGATGGCTTGAGCCGACAAATGGTGCACTGGAATCACCATTGTTGGCTGCTACCAGCAAATTGCCATCGTAGAGACGGCCACCGGTGAGATAGAAACGATCCGCATCCGCACAGCTTGCTGTGAGAGATCCTCCTCCGATCAACACAGCCGTGTTGTCCGTGTGGCGTTTTCTTTTGGCTTGCGTGGGCACCACATACAAGCCAAGCGCCTGAGGAGTTGACGAGGGGATTGCACTTGACCTCGTTACAGGTGAGCTAGTAGGAATGAGAGAACGAGAGGGCGAGACAACGGCAATAGAGCTCACGCTTGAGCTTGTTCGGACAACAGAGTGCGATGGTGAGGAGACTAAACGAGAGGTGGAGCTCGCTGGAATGGGAGAGTGTGAGGACGAAATGACCCCGCGAGATGTCGAGCTATATCCTGGGCCGGATGATGGCTGCACCTCACTAGAGTGCGCCGCGCTGTTTGATACACCAGAGGAAGTAGAAGTGGGGCCAGAAACTGGGGTGGTAGCAGGAGTAGAATTGAGAGGGGTTGTGGTTCCGATACTCCCGGTTGCTATCCCAGTGGAAGTCTCAGTGGTAGTCCCGGTTTCAACAGCTGTCTCAGTCGTGATTTCAGTTGTTGCAAGAATGGATGTTCCAGTGGTGGATTCGGTGCTAGTCTTAATGATGGGACAGACCGTGGTATAGTCAATAATGGTTTCGGTGGTCACATACGTCGTCTCATCCGATGCAGGGCAGGTCTTGACAGAAGATGGACATGCAGTAACGGTATGTACACTCGTTGTATAGACGGTGGATGTCGTGAATCCCTGGCTAGTCCCAGTAGTGTCGGGCCGGGTTGATCCAACCTCAGCCGCTTTGGTGGTTGTAGGAACGGCCGTGACGGGACAAACGGTGGTATAGTCAATGATAGTTTCCGTGGTCACATAAGTGGTCTTCTCTGATGCGGGACAGTTCTTGACAGAGGAAGGACAGGCGGTGACTGTGTGGACACTGGTGATATACACAGTAGATGTCGTATACGTCTCCCCAGAGCCTCCTTCATGACTAGAGGGTCCGGCTGTCTCCCCAGGCTGATCTGGATTGGATCCCGCGAGACCAGGAGTAGGAGACGTCAATAGTGCGGTAGTACAGGGACAGACAGTATGATAATTGGTCTTGGTCAATGTGATGACCTTCTTAGGACCGTGATCCGAAACCAAATCCGCTCGATTATCGAGGGCAGCCGACGAGACACTCGCCAGCAGTAGAGTCCTGGTAAGAAACGAGAGTGGGAACCGCATGGCTGGCGGTTGGGAAGAAACAAATGCAAAAGTGAAGGACTGGAACGAGAGGAAAACCTCTCTTTGGCAATGAGCGACAAAATGCAAAAAGAGTGACTGGATTGACAACACTTGAGAAACTCGCACTGAGGTCAGGATCTCCTTAAAGAATGTCTAGCGAAGCACATTCTCTTTGTTTTGATCTCCGGCAAATATTCACTCAACCTACCGGGCTGGCTGAGCCCAACGGGGCCCCAGTGAGGATTCTGTGACCACCTTTTTTCCAGTTTTTTTTTTTTTTGTTTTCCTATCGCTACTTACTTCCGGTGTCCGAAAAATTGTTGACGCCCCATGAGGCTTTGGTCGGCCCTGTTGCTAGTGGATCTCTAGCAGGAAGAGTAGAAGTTAGCGAGACTAGAGGGGCCTCGTGCCATCTCATCGGCCACCCCGATGAACGCCACGTGGATTTCCCCCAATTATATCTTGATCAGAGGTTAAAGAAATAACCATCGGAGCGATTTGATGCGAGTCAAGGGAAAGAATCTGTTTTTATTGGTGGCACACCAGCTCGACCGGTAAAGGGAGAGATTCCCTCGCTTGATCTTTAAATGTATTACCCAGGTGTCGAGGTCCTGCTAGTCGTGACGATGGTCCTCCGTGTTCCTTAGGGCATGATTTTTCATCAATTAGTCCTTAGTGTCGGATTAGGTCCTCCTAAGGGCTTGAGATCTTTGGCTTAAGTAGGAGCGATTAACCAGGGTCTATGTGCACTCCTTTACCCTGAGGGCCTGACGGACCAGAACCCGTCGCTTCATAAAGATGACATTTAACGACTAGGTACGCTCAAGCGTTGCTGACGCGTCAACAATGCTCACAAGGAAACAAGACTCTTATCGTGCTTGGCAGCAGAGCTTGGGAGAACTTTTAATTGGGAACAATCTCAAAATATCGGGGAAGATTTTATCAGCTGGTTGCTCGTTCCTGGTTCCTGACGGCAATTACTCGCTAGGCGCCACTAGTCTGCTAGTGTAATGGGGCATTCATTGGAAGTTCTCTCGACGTTCAAGCGAGCCCAATCGGTTGCACGTTCCACAACCCTTAGTGTAAATCGTCGACCCAGTGTGTTCCTATTCTTATATCTTCCTTACAGTGAGTAGCAGTTAAGGGTCATATGACCTGGTCAGTGCAAATAGATTATCGATCCATCATGGCTATATTCTGATCGTCCTCTCGTCCTTGAGTAGACAGTATTCGAGGGGGCCGGAATACTACCTCCTTCATCCACAAAATTGATTCCCACCTTCGAGCACGCAAGGCTTTCTCCGATGACAAGACAGAGATAGACACTACTGAACCTTGACAATTGTAATTCTCTACGATTCACTGCCAAACTCTTGGTTGGTGGCGTTCTCCCACCGACCTGAGTATTTCGTGATCTAGTCCGCTCTTAGTTGTGTTTCTTCCCCACCCGTACCATGTTCTCTCTTGGAAGAGTATTAGCCAAGTAAAAATAGCCGACCGGCCGGGGAATATACCTCACTGTAGTCGGAGTGAGTAAGAGCCGTGCTAGCTGAAATCCTGGGCAATAGTTTCCCAAGGGATCAATAATCTCCCAATATTCGAACCTCGTCGACCAAGAGTCAAATGGGAGAAAAGCAGATTGCTCCTTGATAAACACGCTCTCCCGATTCTTCACCAACCGTCTGCTTTTCCAGGCTATACCAGTCACTCATTAATTTTCTTCCTTCTTTCCTTCATTCACTCATTCAGTCTTTCGTTTATTTTTTTCCCTTTTTCTCACTCGCATTTCACAATGCATGGTAGGGTCTTTCTTTTCGCCCTCTGCCAGGTGGCGTGGCATATATCACCTGGTTCTGCGGCTCCGTACCAGAATCGTATGCAAGAGACAGGATCCATCTTTTCAGCCCCTGAGGACAATGGGGTCTGGCAAATGGTTTCATACAAGGAATACTTTGACGATTACTATGACTATGGCTATGGCTATGAATATGAAATATCCTCTCTCGCTTTTATCCGGACAATGGGGGCCGCCTCCAGCAACGTGCAGGTGCAGATTACCCCATCTGATTATGGTTATGACTACCTTGTGGTAGATAGCACTACCGGGATTGCCCAACAGAATGATGGCGTGTGGCAGCTGGCAGACTATGATGGCGACAGCAAGCTAGACTTGATCTACATTCAGAACCGAAACACGGCGTCCGGCAAAGTGGAGGTCAGTGTCCTTTCCGGGTCGTCCAGTTTCCAAACCTACCTCCTGCAGGGTGCGCAGACCGTATTCGATGTGCAGATCGATGGCAGCTGGCAGATGGTCGATGTCGACAGTGATAGCAGGCTCGACCTCGTCTATATCCAAAACAGCAACACCCCGTCCAATAAGGTTGAGGTCTATGTCGCCTCAGGCGCGTCCACCTACACCACATTGTCCAGCCAGACCGAATCAAGCTTTCCAATCGCCAACGACGGCACTTGGTTACTGGCGGACTACGGAATGGATGGAACGTATGACCTCTTTTACATCCAGAACATCAACACTGCCTCCGGATACGTCGAGGTAAACGTGGCTTCCGGTGCGTCTGGCTATCAAACGATTGTCCAAAGTGTATCCACCACCTTTGTGGTCGAGAACAGCGGAACATGGTTAATGTTCGATTGGAACGGAGACAACGTTTTGGACCTGGTCTATATCAAACAGGAGGAAACTGCAGGAACTGTCGAGGTCCACGTGGCCTCTGGAAACTAGATGAAGGGTGAATGGATTCCATCGTCGTCCCTTGTTATTGCTAGGGCTTTCGAAAACAATATCATTTCTCATCGCCATTCTGCAATGATAGGTCAATTCTAAGTCGTGTTATGTTGTACATGCATGGCCGCATTGTTTTAATTTTATACCATTTAATATCTTGTTTCTTCCCTTTACTCCCCAACAAATACCTCTAGTTTTTGACGGAGTTGGTAGGCTGTTTGAGTGAGGATCGAACCGGATGGGCAGTAGGGCCAAGTAAGCTGCCATAATCTGTCCCTCCAAATCTCACCTGCGTCAACCATTATTCTCACCTTTGAGTTGTGAGCCTTTACTTGGGGTCTATTGCAAATTAGTTAAAATATTTCCGCATGTTCATAGTCGAGAATGTACAGTATTTTACAGCATTACATGTCAATAGAATGCTTGGTAAAGTCCTGGGAAGTAATCGCATTAAAAATTAATGATATGGCAGGGACATGGCAAAGGAGGTCTTTGGAATGGTTGACCTCGGGATAATGCTATCTCTCCCTTGCCGGGTCCTGCACAGGTCTTTCTAGTTTGGATATCAATACAATACAGGCTACCTCCGTAAAGACTCGATTCCAAACACGATATTGGCGCTACGGGGTCGGCTATGAGGTTGCGTTTTACCAGCTGATTACGGCGCTGCAGATTCGAGTAAAGAAACGCAATGGAAAGAATAGTTTCATCTCCAGCTCTCATTACATAATATGGCAGGCAAGACATTTGTTTCCCCAAAACCAATGAGTTGCTTCAACTTGGATTACCCCACTCCAAGTATTAGTTGTTCTTTGAGATTCGGATTAGGTTTGCCTTGATTTGGTTTATGTCCCGGTCAGAAAACCCCAAGAATTTCAAATAGCCATGAGCTCCTCCATAAGCAACATCAAGATGGATGAGAAGAGCTCTCATTACCTCCCCGGGTGCCATGAAGTGATTTTCAATATCTTTAGTGCAGTCCTTCAAGATAGGAAGGGCGCGTAATTTCTTCATCTTCCCAGGGATGAGAGATAAGATCTCTTTCTCGGAACGGTGGTAGTCATCAATAATATCTTGGTGTGCTACGCCGAGTAGCTTCAAGACAATGCCAATGAAGATGCCGGTGCGGTCTTTTCCCAGATCGCAATGAATGAGAGTTGGGGCTTCGGGGTTGTCTCGAATAGAGATCAAGATGGATCGATATGCTGGTGCCGAAACAGTGCAGAGGTGCTTATATATAACCAAAAAACTCGGAACGATATCCTCAGAGACGTTCTGAAAGTGTTCAAGGATTGGCCCTCGACTTTCTTCCCAGCTCATCGCAACGACTCTGTGTATGTCGATACCTTCAATATTGTCGGTTTTATGAGCAAATTCCTCGCCGGAGCGTAGGTCAAAGATAGCATGAATTCCGACTTGCTCTTGAAGTGCCAGCATTCCGGCTCGTGATAAATTCGCTAGATTGGCGGATCGGAAGAGGAAACCTCCTCTAACGGTACACCCATCTATAGTTTTATATCCCCCAACGTCTCGGAAATTGGTAATGGGAAGACAACCATGTGGTACAAGAGGTGCATCCATGTTGTTTTGGCGAATTTTAGTCTTTTAGTGGTATGAAACAGGAAAGAAAAGACTAACAAAGGCGAGGTCTGCTCAATCTGAATCTTTGACTCCAATAGAATCACTGGCTATTTATAATCCAAAGATGATCCCTATTATCACATGGCGAATTGAATGACTTTGCCATCTAGTCTTCATTGCAAGTAGGTAGGCTTTTCCAATTCATGAATAATTATTTGGTCTAGTTCTGAAACACCAATCATAGTATGTCATTATAGCTGGCCTATGGCGGGAGGATCAATGATTCGACATACTTGTTGTGGTGATAGTGCTAGTTCACGATTCAGAGCTCCATTCAGTCTCTCATTCGAAGGTTCATGACTCAGGGGATGATCAGCTGCTTGCCTTGATTTAACGATTCGAAAAAATTACGCTCATTCTCAATCATGACGATCGTAATCAGTGATTACATTCGAGTGGCAGTGAGCAGCCCAAATGCTGCTGCAACTTATTGGTTACTCGTTTCTGTCTTAGGCTTTGCCCATCAACGCCGTCTTCATTCCTTTGATTGATAGCGTCATCAGCTCCTCTGCCCATTTTGTTCTTATCCTGACGTAGGTCCGAGGATCCAATTTCCTTGCATGAAGGTATCGCTCTCCCGAGGAAGCTACTAGGCTATGGGAAACCATGTAGGCAACTATATTTCTATGGGATCAGATGAATTACATAACCAATTATATGCTAATCAAAATTTCCTATGGGAACATAGTTCTCTAATTTTTGTTGACTTCAATAACAAATTTATTATTAATTTATTGTTTTCGGGCGTAGCATACGATATGGCTTACTGTGGTGTTACTGCATTTAGTTGAACATGCATAAGATTAAACATTTGTAGGTGGGGTTAAATTCACCCTACAGCGCTTGACATGCTAAACATAGGGGACATTTACGTTGACTTCACTATATTATAAAGGTAAGTGGATCGTATTAGTTGGGTTAGTACCATAAAGAGGCTGATAAATGGTTGAATATGAGTTGCAAAGCTGATCCACTATACATATATTCGCATATATTCCTAAATATTTCAATGAAGATTTCATTGCTATAAACCTCTTTGTAACACCCAGATACATGTGAGCCTAGAGATCTACGCGTTCAGGCTTTCTTAATCATAGTAGAGTAAAATTGGAAGCCTCGCTCTTCAGTGTACATACAATTTTCTATTTGTGCCTAGCCAGCTATCTTCAAGGTTCAAGCTAGGCTGACAAATGTCCTTTGTTCGGAAATTTTGCTATTGGTGTTGTTTCATTTGACAATTAGGTGGAGATAGAATTCAATGTCTGATTGTTTGCTTATTTTACTAAACCCTCCCCCACCCCAAAGGTCATGTATTTAGCCTGCTATCACTTAAAATTTAACACTGGGCTAGTCACTAGGGCCAACAGGACAACTGCGAGTCATATCTCTGGATAAATATTCATTGTAAGACTAAATAATCCTTGACTCTAAGTGAAAAGGAATTCAAAAAAAGAACAAATCAATAGAAATAGATATGCTAGCTTTTCTCTCCATAAGGTAATACATATATTATGGTCTCCACCTTACTCTGACATCGAATTCCCTATTCAAGCAGGTTTTTGTCCCGACTAAACCTAAAAGATGACAAACCTGCTCTTCTTTTAGAGTATATTGAGCCGCTAATTATGTGTAACATGCCAAATGCGAAAACCCTTGCAGCACTCCATAACCTATCGGAAGATTCCATGGACCGTAAGCACTAAGGAGATTTTACAATCGAAGCCGACCCACAATGTTCCAATTCTTTCCAGGGGTGATCTCAACCAGTGTAGATTGGTGGCTTAGATCCCACGATTAACCCAGGGTTACACAGGCTTCCCCTCCAAGAATACCAATATATATCATACACTTGAATTGTTATACGTTAGCCAGCTTTGGGTGTTCTATACCTACAGTACTTATAAACAAAACTATCCTAGCGTATAATCACATTGCTAAATAAGGCAGCTGAGGGCTGACTGTTCTCAAATATATATATTCGGGCGGGTATACCTTGCATGGGAACAAATATATGATGTATCATATTTATTCAAGTCCTTTTGGGTAAGCCAATGTACAAATTCAATCTCATGATTCATAGCCATGACTCGCTGGTTAGAATTAAAGTTTGGCGAGTAATTGTATCCCGCATTAGGGCCAACCTTCAAGCCGCTGTGTTTCCCATACACGGCGGTCACTGCGATTCTAGTTACAAGAAGTTCACGCCAGCGTCAATATCTTTACAATGGTGCATAATCGATTGCATTTGACTATATACGGACGGAGCAAGCATTACCTCCGAAGGCCCACGATAACGCTAGTGTTACCAGGCGAATCACAATTACTCTGCAAATGAATTGTTTGGGCGACGAAGTTCAATAATTCCTTTCTCAGTTATGCAAATGACAATATATTATTAAATATAATTAAATATGCGGAATAGCTAAGGCCATCTTCAGCTCTCCTTGTTCGTGAATCGACATCCCGCTCCCCTCTGGAATTACGCTTGTATGTCATTATCATTTCTGAAAGCTTAGAGAGCGAATGATACTGTGTACTTCATACAGACTCCAAGTGCTCCTTCGTCTCTGGTTTTCCCCCGGTTGGGATGGGATCCGGGGTCAGGTGGCTGTAAAGGTCTCGAACAACAACGTTCTTGCGCCGGAACACGTATCTACGAATCCACCACGGCAACACCTCAGTCAGTTGGTATTTGGCATGAGCGCGGGTAGATACACTAAAGACGCAGTCGAGTTCCTCCAGGGACCGCTGCTTAGTCTCGGGCAGGAAAAGGAAGATCAGGACGAGGGCTACGATATTCAAGCCAGCATAGAATCCAAAGGCCCCCTGCGGTTTAAAGTCCCGCAGCATGTACGGGAAGGTCAGGGATAGGACGGCGGCCCAGAAGTTATTGGTTGCGACAGCCCACGCCATGCCGATCTCACGGTGGGTTAAAGGGAAAACCTCGGCCGAGTAGGTGAAGGGAACAGGACCTTCACCTGGAGAGTAGAAAATATTGAAGGGGTAGATGAAAAGCGCAATCATGCCCAGGTGGGCGTCGCTGCCTGTAGGAATCCAGAAGCAGAAACCGGCGGCCAGCAGGGTCCAACACATATTCGGAAAGGTAGCCAGTAAAAGCCAACGACGACCAAATGTGTCGATGGTCCAGATAGCCGGCCAGGCAAACAGGAAATTCACCAAGCCAAAACCAAAAGAGGCAAGCAGGGCTTGGATGTTTGACGCACCAGCCTGCTCAAAGATGGTGGAGGAATAGAAAGCGATGATGTTGACTATTCCCACGTTAGCTACAGCCAGAACCGCAATTCGGCTACCTTATAGCAGTGCAGTAAGGAGGTGTGTACTTACTTCCACACATTTGTTGGGCAATCATGACAATACCAGAGGCCTGAGTGGCTCGACGAATCCGAGGGACTGTGAATAACTCCAAGGATCGGGAAAGGATATTGCCGCCCTTGGTAAACTCAGATTCGCGGAGGAGTCGGGCTTCCAACCGAATTTGCGCGTGGATGTAGTAAAGATCCCGGGCCGCTTGCAGTGGGCTGTTCCTCAGTCGAAGCAGAGATTTATATGCGCCATGCGTATTGTTCTTGGACAGCAGCCAACGGGGGGACTCTGGACAGAACCAAATTCCCATTAGGAGAGGAACGGCGGGGATGAAAGCCGAGCCAAGTTGTAGCCTCCAGGCGATCTCCCCCGTATTAACAACGGCAAGGTTGGCGCATGTGCCCAGGAAGATACCAAAGGCAGTCCCTAAATACCACAACGCGACAAGATGAGTGGGAATGGCCACGTAACGAAAAAGGGCATTGAGAGTATGAAGGATACGTACAGACTTGCCATGACATGACCAAACCTCCACGAATGTTGGTGGGGACATTCTCTGCCGAGAAAACGGGGACTGTGACTTCCTTCAGGCCCATGCCAATGCCCAGCAGTATACGACATCCCAGAAGTTGGTGCCAGTTCTGGGTGACAGCGCAAGCGATGGGGGCAACCAAACTGAAGACCGCGGCAATTGCAATGACGAGCTTGCGGCCCAGCCAATGGTTTAGCGGGTCAGAAACCCAGCCCGCACTGAAGATATGGTGTTAGCAAGAAGACGCAGTTCCGCAGTCAAGTGCAAGATCGAGTTAGCGAGGGTGGTCTCACAAGAGAGCGATGGTAATGTATGGCATTGCGTTAATCACTCCTACGATCCACTGGTTGCGCGTGCACTCAGCTTGGGTCGCACAGTCATCCTGCGGAATGTTAAACTGCTGCGCAAAGGTGAGGTTGGCACCGTTAGAGCCTAGAATAGCCATTAACAAGGAGATAGGAGACTCGAGAGAGCCGACCGTGCCATACCTGTTTGATCCCATCCTTGGATGGCGGCGGCGATGGAGTTGAGCACAACCGTGTAATAGAGAGCCCAGGGGTGCTTCCAGCGATGGGTCACCTCCTCTTGCAGGATTGCGCGGTCCTCTGCGCTCAGTTCTTCAATTTGGTCATAGTCCCCTGGTCGTTGGGCGGCCAACGCGCCTCTCTTGAGGTCAGGCAGGATGTCATTCAAGCCGTATGTTCGGGCGTACTCCTCCACCTCTTGAAGCAGCTGCTCTTTCGGGATCCGGGCCAAGGGGTTTTCAAGACTACTATATGTTAACAACATGACATGCTTGGATGTTCAAGAAGGATCCATAGCAAAGGGAAGACATACTCATCGATGATCTGCGCCGTCTCAGAGGTGGTGTGCTTAGGTTCGGCCATCCTAAGGGAATTGTCAGCGTGAGGCATGATAGCAATTCATTTAGCCCCAGAATAAGGGCAAGGATAGTTACCTTTGATGAAATGCTACGGTATGACAATTTCACCTAATACCGAATAAAACGAAGAGGTCCTCCTTTCTGAAGTTGTGGGAACAGTACAACCCCCAGTGGGGGGGAGACATATATATATCCATCTTTCTTCAGCGACTGGAGGCGCGGGGTAAGAGAAACAAGTACCTTTTCTCGCCTTCCTCTTCGCATAATTTTGTTCTCTACTTTTTCCCTTTTTGTCATTATCCCTGATCCCCCCCCGCAAATCCCCGCGCGAGCGAACCCTGGGTGGATGGGGAGAACGACTCCATGACGCACATGAGGAAAGTTTCGCCGACCGAAGGCTAATAATGGAGATGCTACTCAAACTGCTCAGCTTGAATACCGCAAAGAGAAGTCTATCTTGTCGATCCCTCGCGGGTTGGCAAATTTGGCTTTGGCGCCAAGCTTGGGAATCTCACTGAAGGCCAATCGCATGCCCGGATACGAGAAAAAGACGGACGGTAAATGGATACACGACAACATCTCATGATTGGTGCAGACGCACGATGTGTCTAACAACTTCCGGAGCTGGAGTCATCGTCCACCTGGATGACGCCCAAGATTTACCCGGGGTCGTCATTGGTCCGTCACGGCAGTCCCCCCGAATTCAATCGAGGATGATTGTCGGCTAGTCCGAGATTGTCTCGAGTCCAGCAGTGGCAGGTGATTTTTGGACGAGTATTATAGTCAGGGGTTCTAATATTATACGTTCGTACTTGTACGGATATGGGATTGGTCGCGATACATCACGCAAGAATTGTCCGGCAGGACTCCCTCAAGAAAGTAATCCAAGCAGGCTTCCAGAATGATGGTTAGACACTGGACCAAAAGCGAGGGGCAAAAGGTTAAAAAGATTTTGAAACTTAAACCGCGGCTTCACCGGCATCTACACCAGCACAGTTTAGTCGAAACACTCGTATCGCATACCTTGCAAGCCATGAAGCCAATGCCGCCCCCAAGCAAAAAGCAAACAGCCAAGACCTGCGGTATAGGCAAACCCAAAGTAAAATAAGCCCAGGAAAAGCCAAACGAGTGGAGATTTGACGTAGTTGAGATACACCGTCTCCCCACTAAATCTTTATTACGCACTGGCAGCCGGAAAACGCTGCCGTCATAGGATAGGAATGGAATTGTGTTCTCCATCACATAGGAATATCGCCTGAGCCTCAGTGCGACCCCCAACATTTTGTTTCACTCCTCCCTGATCGGGATCAGAAACAAGACGAGCCTGGGCATGAATTTACCCATGTGGCACATGATAGGTGGCCGGAATAGTCATTCCTGCGCGCCACAAAAGCCACTGCAACGGTCTGAGAGCCAATCCGGCCACTGTCCGAGCGCCGGAATGGCCGTAAGACCCAAGCCCAGGCACAACTAGTGAAGCCCCTCTTGCCATGGCAACTCAGCCACCCGCCTCCAATACGATGCTTGCTCTTCGGGATGATATCGGGCAACTATGACGCGTGGAAGCCCTGATCCCACAACCCCATGTTACCCCACTATTATTCCCTCTCACGCATCTTGGGCAGCTGTCGCGCAGGTAAGGTCTAGCCCAGACGCCTTTTATTTGGTGGGACGAGAACCCCGCAGGATTACCTCGTTCTGATTACGTTCCCCATATAGAAGAACCGTAGCGCAGCCGCCTCAACCAGCTGAAAGTATCTCATGTGACTATCTATCGTGGTACATCCCCAAGCCACCAACAGCGAGTCTACAAATCTAATATTCGCACCTTTGAAGAAAGTGGACCACTGCAACAGATTTTTATCCATCCCTGCTAGATGTTTCTAGCGAGTTCCGACATCTCATATGTCTCCAAGTTCCCCTCCCGCACTTGCTTCATATATTGGCAGGAATTGGAGGGACAGGGATGGAAGGATCCAAGGATTGCTTTGTTGCACTGATCAGTAAAAACTTCCGACGGCCGTACTCTGCCTACAGTATCACCATCACCAGGGTGCCATTCCTTCATGTGGCCGGCAAATACGCAAAGTGCGGGTCAATGGCCTTTTTTTTTCCGGGGCACGTGGATACAGACGGCCTGGAATGAAAGCCAAGACATGGAGCCCTACTGAGGTAGTGACGGTAAGCAAAGCGTAATCAGAATTGAATTCCTTGAGAAGCTTATCGGCCCTGCCATCCTACTCTGCAGTGAAACAGCAGGAGCCTACATGATTGGTGCGGATATTATGGTTGATCTGGGTGGCGGCTTGGCCGTCGAGACTAACGTACAGCATGTGAGCAATAACTCTGATGCAACATGAAAATAAAGTTCAGACAATCACCGAATGACGGCCGTTTCCCATCATACACATGTATCCACGGCAGAGAGAGAAGGGTAAGTTGAAAGCCTTGGGTCGGATTCTCTCCATCCCCATGGCAACACGCACCGCAACCAGAAGTGTACAAGCATCCGACGCATGCGTCATAGGATCAGGAGATATCTTGAGGCAAACTCGCACGTGTGGCGTGCTTTCCCGCTCGGATCCCAGAAAATACGCAGTCAGCGAGGGATAAGCCGCTCACGTAGTTATTGGAGCAAATCCCGCTCGCTGTGCGTCCCGCCGCGTAGACCCCGGGGATGACCTGGTTATTCGTATCCAGTAATAATCCCGATTTCCCATGCACCTTTAAACCTCCCAGGGTGATACCAACGACGGGACGCAGGGACTGCAGTTTCTTAGTAACCACAGAGACGTCGACCCCGTAGAACGGTCCTTGAGCAATCGGGCTACTCAGATGCAGATCTTTCTTGAACGAATCCCCAGACCCAGATATAATCCCTTCGTTATAGACCCGTACACTCTCCGCTAATCCCGCAGCAGGCAGTCTGAGTTTCTCTGCCAGTCGTTCCAATGTTGGGGCCTTAGTATGATCGAGAAGAAGAATTCCAAGCGCCTGGACCTTTTGGAAGGCCAGGGTTTGCTCCGAGAATGTACGCCAGGCCTTTCCCCAGATCGTTGCGTCCAGGATGAGATAGCCCTTTCCGTTTGCGCGATGGACTAGCGCCTCGGTGAATTGGCCACCATAAAGATCTTCGTTAATGAACCGGTTCCCATTCTCGTCAACCACAATGCCCTCCAGGAACGCGGCCGGGGGGCAGAGATGTCGCCAGCCACTCATTCGGTCCATTTGACATGCGACCCCGCCGATACTCTCACCCAGCCGAATGCCGGACCCATCATCGCCAGGGGTGCCGAGGGGTTGGATACCAGCATACTGGGGTGCGTATGACGCCAGCATGTCCTGGTTGAACACAAATCCCCCGGTGGCTAGTATCACGCTGGACGCGGAAACCGTTTCTGGCACGGCAGACGCATTCCAAATGGTCTCGAACCGCTCTTGCACGCGACTACGCATCTCAGGGATCCACCGCATCCAATACCAATATCGACTTTGTTGCTTCAGTTTCGCAAATGCTTTTCCATCCTCGGGCACTGTGCGGAGGGAGAGATTCCATGTCTGGCCGGATACGTCCCTCGTCAATTTCTCCAGTCGGGTGAATGGCTTCGTCGCAATCTCGCGCTTCAGAGCAGACTTGTGAAGTTCAGTCCACATTGCCTGGCCTGACGACAACCCCTTCGCGACGGGACGGTGGCCGCGAGGGTGTGGCGTCGCATGCTCACGGTACGGCCATGCCATTTCATTCCCACTGTAGTACAGGTAGTAGCGGTCGGTGGGATAGGAGGTCTTATACGGTACCAAACTACCCTCAAATTTCACCCCGTGTTGTTCGAGCCACGCCAGTCGCTCAGCGCTTCCCTCGCAAAAGTCTTTCAATGTTTGCTCGGTAATATAGCCGTTCTCCGCAATATACAACGAGCTGTCGTCATGTTGCGCCACCGGACTCGGGTAGGTGTACTCCCCAGGGCCCCAAATCTCTTGCGCCAGGTATTTATACATGTCCTCGGGGCTATCGTCGCCATGCCCGGCGTCCTGTTGTTGCTTTGTTCCCCCGCCCGCATAGACAATCCCTCCCGATAGAGTAGACGATCCTCCACCGACATCGCGGTCTACAATCAACACCCGCGCTCCTCTGTCTGCGGCCGTGATAGCGGCACACACGCCCGCCAGCCCGTATCCAACGACCACCACATCGTAGTGGGTGCCTCCGGCCCCAGGGAGATTGTTGTCCATCTGATCGCAACGCGGGATTATTGTTCACTTTCAATATTAAATGACAAATCAAGCCGACAATGGCTACCGAAACAACACGAAAGACAACGAAAATGAAGCTGAAATTTTTGGAGGGCTATGGACTACCTACTTAAGTCCAACTGCAAGCTTAGAGCTTTCTTTATCTTCCAGGGGCGTGTGCTCCTCCTGTGCCCCCAGATCCCGCTCAGAGGGCCCTCAGCTGTGAGTGATAAGCGATGGGTAAGAAAGGACACTAGTCCGCAGTGAAGGCCCGCTCGTCCCGCTAGTTCACATTATTTAAGCTATTTCAGGTATATGTGATATATTATGCTAGGTAATGGTGAATTACGTTAATATTCTCTGATTCGCCGTCTTGAAATGGTCATCTATGTTTAGAATGAAGCTATGCCGCCACGTTTAATTTAGATTTTTGTCAGGCTTAGAAAGTTTGAGATTGATTGTAATGCAGGCTCAGCTAGGGTTTAGGAGTAACAGTGGAACCCTCGAAAGCAAATCAATGAACAACAAGAGCGCTCTAGGCGGAAAGGTTGCAAGGGAGTGAGCCACAGCAGTATCCGTGATGAGCATCAAATGCGCCATTAAAGTCAACGTTATGACATCCATCGTCCGTCTTCCAGAACTTGGGTGTAAAAGAATAGTCGCCAGCGCTAGTCTCGAAACAACTAAAAAAAATGTCTATGAGTCTCGATTCGCTTTGTGATGGTTGACCGAACAAGAACTTACTAGGGTTGACACGGTCTATCATAAGTACACACGTCCCAAGCGCTCCAGACCGGATTGCACTGGTATGTCGAGCCCGTGGTATAGTCAATGAGGCTGATTGTTTTGTAGACGCCCCCTTCGTTCTGGGTTGCCGAGTCACTTAGTTGCCCATACCAAGCGTTGACACCGCTGGCGAGTAAAGCCAAGGTGATGGCCGGCGAGATAATGGAGATTTGCATTTTCGCAGAGGGCTCTTTGAACAGTGTTGAGATCGAGTAAGGTAAGAAAGATTGTTGTATGTCGGTTTGGGTTGAGAGATTTAAGGGGGCGTATCCCTTCTTTATATACCTTGAACAAGAGGTCAATCAACAGGACAACTGTCATGGAAAGTGGATGTCAGCTTACCGGGGCCACCGCTGGTGTCCCTTAAAAAACACGTATGTGTGGGTATACCGACCTTTTTTTTACCCATTATTGCTAGGCCGCTCGCCCGCAGTTGCCATAATTAGCCCCTCACTCACTGCGGTCTTGTCTTTAGTGATGCTTACACAATGCTTGTTACCTTTTATTTTTACTTCAGATGCTCCGCTATAATATAGAAGGAGATCAAGTGTAGCTGACCATTGTCCTGCCATATGGCCAAGCCTGTTTACAACGGATCCGAATCGGACAAGATTTCTTGAGGACCTACGCCCCACTTTTTTTAACTATGAAACCCTCTAGTTAAAGCTTTCATTTCCATCAGGCCCTAATGCTGACTATGGCTTTGTCTTGGCTCTCTTGGTGCCAATAAAGTCACCCTCCCTCCTCTTATGCGTACTTGGCCCTCTAATCCTGTGCTAAGGCTGATTGATCCCCTTGCAATCGGTCTGCTCATTTCTTGTTCTTTTTTTTTTTTTTTTTTTTTTTTTTTTTGAACACCACCTCAGCAAAGTAACCGACTGCCAGAGAACCCGAGGCAGGATCAATTGTACTGAATTCCCATGGAGAGAAAAGTTAGTACTTGTGTGTACGATTCATGGGCTAGCCAGTCTCCTACACCTTTGCGTGTGTTCCACCATCGGTACCGCTTATTTTCTCGAGGTACCATCAGGCATGGCCCGGGACCATATACCGGTGTAGCATAATATCCCCAAACCTGCCATTAGTCTTGCGCGAGCGCCCTGAGGTATTAATATTCTATATCGCGCTCGACGAAAGCAGATCGAACATTATGGGTACGCCGCGTTTGGACTAACGATGGCCTTGCATGCCTACATGTCAATTATCAATTTTGCTACAACACATCCCACACCTCAGTACCCTACATTATACATGATGCGCTCATCAGCCATAACTGAATGGCTTGTTCTTGTGAGAGGTAACGGCGTTCACTGTTATTACTTTACAAGTTGAGGGAAGGTGATGGAAGACCTTACTTGCTGCTTGTATAGAATTATTCCCGACACCCCTGGAATTGCGGATATTTTATATTGCGAGCATGAAATCTAGAGAATTTGTAAGGGATCATTAGTTTTTATATTGAGGATATGTCTATATACTTCCTGAAGTGTAATTGCAGGTATAGATGGTTTAAGAGATAAAATTACCAATGGAGATAACAACAACAGAACAAAAGAAATAGCCAAACCCAAGCATATTCCCATGCAAGCTAAAGATAAATAAGACTATGACAACAACTTAGACCAAGAAGAACCTTTTCTATCTGTTTATGCTATTTCACATTTAAATTGTATCAGAACCAGAGCGTGTTCTGTATCTGGACGAGCTGAAAAGAACTACAACCTGGCCGTGGGTTTCCGCCCCATGGCTTCTTCCATCCCAGTTTGAATACTCTCCTTTCGAGCGATCACCCAATCTTCTGTATCCCCAGCAGAGCGAGTTGCGAACAGTTGCAAGTCTGTCCGATCTTCGGCAGAGAGATTTCTCCAGAGACGCTCTGTCTTACCTTCAAGAAAGTTGAATGAAGTCCCAATCACAGCATATAACCTGGCCACGGGGTGAAGTTCAGGGGATCGCCAGTGTAAGGAGGTCCAAGTCGGAAGTATCGGTGGCATTGAGGGTTGGCGCAGCACAT
Organism: Aspergillus haitiensis; assembly: GCA_027569155.1. Taxonomy (NCBI): domain Eukaryota; kingdom Fungi; phylum Ascomycota; class Eurotiomycetes; order Eurotiales; family Aspergillaceae; genus Aspergillus; species Aspergillus haitiensis. The sequence goes on from JAPDEO010000055.1 coordinate 124,252, forward strand.
TTACCGCTCGCCACCAATCCTTGAACCTCCAACGAGCTCGTTTTCCACTAACAGCATGAACCGGGCCTTCCGTCCTATGGGCAAGATGCGCAAGTAGTCTATCAACAACAACGTCAACCGGCACCTCATCAGCTGTAGAATCGATCTCTGGCTGTTTGGACCTCGTGTGGGCGGTAAATTGTGTGGAGGTATTAGCAGCGCCCCCTGCAATCATCATGGTTAGGGGCGAGGATGTAGGGACGCAATATGTGGGAAAGGGAAAGCTAGCTGCTGGCCCGATGATTGAGGGTCGGATGATGAGGAGTTTCTCAATCTCACCAGCCTCCGTGAAGGACTGTGTCAGGAGCCGTTCAGTCAGATGCTTCGCGTAAGAATATGCCCAGGGAAACTCGTGGGTCTCGTAGGCCCGATGGGCCCCTCGACGTCGTACGGCGGCCCATTCGTCAGCTGCTTTAGCTTCAGAAGTTGGAAGGGTGTAAAAGTTCTCCTCCACTTCGACATCTGTTGCCTCTGTCTCGGCATAAAGATACGAGTTGACATAGGCGGTTGATAGATAGACAAAACGGTCTAGTCTATCACATTCAAGGGCAAATTTGGATACCATCTCACTGGCACCGATTATGGAGTCCGATATCTTGCCCAAGCGGCTGCCTAGGTTAATGGAAGACGCAGAGTGAATCAGAACCTCAATTGTTCCTTGAAGGTGTTGTACTTCTGTCGGTGACAGTCCAAAGTTGGGCTTGAGAATATCTCCATCAAGGACTGTTACACGGCCGGGGTCCAGCATAGGTCCAGCTAGCTCAGACGGGAGCATGCGGCTCCATTGCTTCTCAAGACGACTGGGAAATAGGTTAGTGACTACTAGTTGTCTAGTCTTGGGGCATAGAACATACACTCGACCTCCCCGACAGATCAGATACAGGTGGCTTGCTGAAGTTCGATCGATAATTCTATGAACCAACGCGGTCCCTAGGAAGCCGGATGCCCCAGTAATGAGGAAATTCTTCTGATGGAAGTTATCCCAGATCATTATGGTAGCGGCGATTCGCTAGGGTAATATTAAGTTGAGGTTGCTCGTTATATGCAGATAGTCGTCTTTTTCTTCCATGCATCTTGGGCAATGGAGAATCCCTTCCCTTATAAATGCCTTCATAAGTGATAATTAATATTGGAGAATTAGCATCCCAATATATGTTGGAGTCAAAGCCGGACCATGGTCCAGATTGATAGTGGTCATGTATCCTACTCCACTATCTGGGGCAGTTCTCGCCCTAAGTCAGTCGCCAGTACCTACTAACTAGTAGTCGGAAGAACTGTCAAACTAGGCCAAAGCGCTAAATGCTCTCTGCGCAAACTATTTCCCCACTTGGTGTACCTGACACGACCGTTATGCGCCTCATTTCAATAGTTTGTGGTCCCAATTTGACTGCTGTGGCTGGCTGAGGCCCCATCATACACATGGCCCTGGAACGTTCCGGAATACTATTACTGCTAGGTGGAGTCTCACACACACCTTCTTGGGGCTGAAAGAACAGTTATAACATGGATGGATTGTTGCAAACATCCGCTTCAATCAAAGTCCAACGGCATTATTGGTGCCACGTTCGTCTTAGAACGTCTTTGGGCCTCTCTCAAACAGCTGCGCCAACCAGTGCACTAGGCATCGCCGAGATGGGATGAGCTGTATCTCCATATTGTGGCTGAGCTGCTCATTTTACACTATTCGAATACAATATCTTTATTGGAAATGTATGCTGTGTCAGAGAGATGGAAAATTTAATTATCGTAAGCAGTTCATTCCCCTGTTATTACGGTAGTAATGAGGATAAGTACGGCGCGCAGGATAGTCATTTGGTAAGCACTCGAAGTCGGTATTATTGTTGGCGATGATTATCTCGTTGTTTTGTTTTAGGGTCCGCTTATTTTCTTCCGTTGCAAAAGCAGAACCTAAGATAATTGTGCTTTGGTGGCTTATCTGACAGGGACGAGACTCTTGTGCTAAGCGAGAGATTTTTTATTGTTTGGCTGTTTACACCCTTGGATTGGTGAATTGCTTCCTTCCACTGATGTCAGTGGCGGACAGAAATATTTACTACTAGGAAATCCGGCAAAAATAGACGAGTCAGCATGTTGTCAAGGCGCGTTTCCCACTGATTCAAACGAACCATTTGAACTAGTTTTGCTCGGTTCTTGCATGAAAGCTCGCTAAATGCAGAACGTGTCGCTTGCCATGGCCTTTTTTGCTTTCCATGATGGTGGAGAATAGGAGACGTGGATATATAAATCTTTGCCGCTAAAACTCGCCTTCTGCCTCTCAACCTGCACGCTCGAGAATTTAAAAATACAAAAATGATATGAAAAAGATAAAACAGAGGCTGTGGACTAAATAATAATAGACAACAGTCGGTAGTTCAGGAGCTACCTGCTGCTTGTTTCGCGACGCTTCCGGCAAAACGTGTTGGAAAAAAAAAAAAAAAAAAAAAAAAAAAAGAAAGAAAAGGAGGGGATTAGCACCTGCTGGGTCAACTACTTATTGGGATATAGTGATGGACACTGACGCTGCGATGAGCTCCCCAACGTTGTGTGGCAACTGAATTCAGGCTTAAAGTGTTTTTTTATTAGGTGGTGATGTTCATGCGAAATGTAAAGCTATGATCTGGTTTCCCCATACTCCAGAAGTAGTTTACCTCCTATCCCATAGCAATTGGGGCCTCTGCCCCTGGTGCATGACTTGGGAGTTTCTTCATTGGAACGGCCCACGAGAGCAGGAATGCTACGCCAGAGAAAGCAACAGCTACCGCAAAAGCGGCCTTAATACCCACCATGTAGGCTTGCAGGACTCCGGGTAGCACATCAGGTGGGAATACATTGCGCAGCTCCGAGGCTCCTGTCAAAACGACTAGTTGAGGATTCACGCTAGGAGCCGTTTTGGGGAGAGTTGCAAGAAGCTGGTTGAGAAATGCTGACTGCCCTGCTGAAGTGCTGAATGCCCCTCCGACTGTCTGGAAGACTATCCACAATGTTAGCAAACTGCACCATTCGACGATGAACCTGGGTAAGGAAGATGGAAAAACAACGTACATAAAAGGTTCGCCGTAACGGCTGCAAGGTCTTCAGGGCCCACGTTTGCTTGGGCAATACTCAAGCCGTGCATTATAGCAAAGGCCAGGGCGGCGCCTACAAAGAATTGATAGCCCACCCACTTGCTGGTCGAGGTGCCAATGTCGAAAGTATAGATCAGGCCGACCGCCACGGTGGCCAACATCGAGCCTATGAGCATGACCTGTTGCGCGCGGCCAGTTTTCATAACAACCACTCCGCCTGCCATAGCAAAGACAGCGGCTGCGAGCACAAGTGGCAGGTTATTCACACCGGATCGGATCGGATTCACACCCAGGATACTCTGGAAATATATCGGAATATAATAGAGAAGAACCAGGTAACTCCCCATGAAAAAGAACTGATATGGGGCTGTGGCCCATAGGGACCGTTGTTTGTATAGTCGCGGTAGCATCATGGCATATGCTCCCAGCCAAACTTCCCATACCACCAGGGCAATGGCGAGCAGTCCACACCCAATGAAGAGGCCAATGACTGTACTACTGCCCCAGGGATGTGTGTTCCCTGCGTATTGGAGGGCGAGGATGTAGCACGTGATGCACCCCATGGCTATAGTGATCCCAACTGGATCGATATGCAATAGCTTCTTCATCCAGGGGATATTAGGCGGCGTTGCAGCAGCCGGGAGGTGGAAAAAGAGAAAGACGGCAACAGCAGCGAGCCCACCGACTGGGAGGTTGATGTAAAAACACCAACGCCAGCTGACACGGTCGGTAAACACTCCGCCGATGATAGGACCAAGGACGGCCGAAATTGCATAGGTAGTGCCAATGAAGCCCATCATCAGCGGTCGCTTGGGCGGGGGAACAGTGAAGGAGACAATACTTGTCCCACCCACTGACAGACCGGCGCCACCCAAGCCAGCGATGGCCCGGCCAACAATCAACGCTTTAGAGCTAGGCGCCACGGCGCAGATTAAACTGCCAACCTCGAAGATGAACATGGACACCAAAAAGCTCCATTTAATGTTGAAGTATGTATAAATTTTCCCAGCAGAGGTCTGAGCCGCACCAAAGGTCATGAAATACGCGGCTGCATACCATGACACGTCATTGAGTCCATGGAACTGGTCCGTAATCTTAGGGATCGCCGTTCCTACGATAGTCTAGAAGCACATGCTGTCAGATATCTCCATTGAGGAAGTCATCAGTGTGTGAAGAGTGGGGCGAGGAAAGCCTCCCACCTGGTCCAATGCAATCAGGAACACAGCGACAACAGACGCCCCCGCGAGCAGAACCAGCTTCAACCCCTGCGGATACATCTCCTCATTCTTGCTTCCACCCTCGTCGGGACTTTTGGGTGGTGCGCTGTTGCTATCGCTAGCATCTGTGTCTAGGTTCACAGACTTGGGTGAGTTGGCCTCCCCGGGCACTATCATCGCCTTCTCGTCGGATACACCCATCACTGCAATAAGGGATCAATCGTGAACGAAGATTCGACTGTAAGTCCATGGCCAGGGTAGGGGACGTATCAGGCGGAAAGCTGATTTATAATAAAGGTATACGCCGAACTGCCAGGTGATGCGCATGTCTACCTACACATACTATGTACTAGCACTTTAATTTATTCAACCAACTACCAAGAGGAATCCGATTGGGTAGGGATTACGGAGTTGTCATCGGTCCGCTCTGGCAAGCATGTCGGGTTCGGATGGGGGGAAGAGCCGTCCGGAGAGAAAGAGAAGGCTAGCCGGTAAGGGTATGAAGTATTCCTAGTAAAACCAGTCCCTGAGTCGCCGGAGTCTTTATCTACCTGACTCCAACCCACTCGTAACCCATGGGAGCTTAGGCAAAAGCCATTCGCATTGCTTGCACGAACCATTGGCCTAGAATACGAGGGAGGACTAGTGCAAGATTAGTTAGTTCGTTACCACTAGGCCTCCAGTTAGACTGAAGTGATCTGTTGTACAAATACAGGGTACGTATGATCTCTCGTAGCTCTGTAACAGATCAATGGTTTATGCGATTATTATATATGGGGTGGGCTATAGGGTTAATGTGTCTACTACCGTTAAGCTGAACCCTTGGCTTGCTTGTAGCATCGGGCAGCTTCCCGGGTAGATTGTGGAAATCTGTTATTCTCCCCGAGGGTTGTAGTTGGGTGAGCACGTTATGCTTGTATTGGTAAATTGAGATGGACTCCTTACATGCTTCGATTATGTCGGGTGCATGTGTTAGGTGGATTCCACTGTTTCTAGTCTACGTGACCAGTTGCTACTAGACCTAGACGCTGCCCGGAGATAATCAACCTAATCACCCTACCAAGCTGGAGATAGCGTTGCAGCGACATAAAGTCCGAAGTTGAGATTTGGCGTCCAGCGATCTTGGAGCCGTGGGTAATTCTTGTATAAGCAATTGCCATCAACGATATCTCGACCCAAATCAAGTTAGACACCTTCGGCAAGTTGTTTCACAACAACGTCCTTCCTAGTTTAGTAATACATTAGCCTCAGGCTAAGACCAGAAATATGAGTGGTTAGGTGAGTTGTTGCCAAAGCCTTTGGAAATCCTTTTTTAAGAGTAACTAGAATGCCTTTCTATCACAAGAGTTTAATTAGACTATTAACTTACTTATATGTGGATATCATTAACTTGCTTGATATAATGATAATGAATAGTCGATAGGACTCTTGATTGTTGGAACTAATGTAACTCCTCAGGCAGCCGAAGCATGCCTTAATTATCTGTAATGTCCACCATGGAGCGGTGCGGATTACCTATTATCCGACAGGCACCGAATATCCGACAGCGGGAGATTGACTGGCTGGTCGCGCGCACTTCAAGGTTGGGTTCGAACGTGTACATTTTCAGCCAGTGCTGTGAACCTTAAATTCGGACGACATGTGAAACTACTGGCATCAATAAGAACATCACTTTTCTTGCTGCTGAGCTATTCTATTTTCGGGGTATGGGTCCTCGGGCGCAGTCGATCTCTGATGCCAACTGTCCCCACTGATTTTGTTTGGGTCAGGCGGGGGCCAATAGAAACATCACTCATTTCCACGGGCCGGAGAGGCGAGCGGGATGTACACAAAATTCCATGATTTGACAAAAAGTACTCCAATCCACTCACTCACATGCAGCAGATGCTGAGGCCTCCCTTTTTGTGGGCGCTGCGAAATCAACTTGGCCGCACTTCTCCACGATTTCTTCCTCCGGCCCCTGTGGCTCCTCGATTCCAAGTTGTCCACTGCTTGCCAATGTCAACAGCGCGTCGGGTGAATCTTGTGTTAGAACTAGGTGAGCCTTTCACATTCGTGGCATGTTTATTTCTCGTATTAATGCAACCTCAGAGCCGTATGCCCACACGAGCGGTCGATGGTTGCGACGTGATAAACTGGAAGTCGACGCCCGTTACATCGAATTTGACTTTGAGGCCCTATGTCAGAAGATTATTGACCGATGTCCTGGAGCAAGTTCTATTGTGGCATGTCAAAAAATCGAAGGGGGTTTCAACAGAGTCTTTAGTTTCACGTTGAACAATGAAAAGAAAATCGTGGCGAAGTTCCCATTTCGATTGGCAGGACCTGCGAAGCTGACCACGGCGTCTGAAGTCGCAACGGTTCGCTACTGTAAGTTTTACCATCCCTCCGCTTCATTTGGACATGATATTGACTGGTTTATCCATGCATTAAGTGCAAATGAAGACGAATATTCCTATACCTAAACTTCTCGACTGGAATCACGATGCGAGCGATACAAACAATGCTATAGGAAGTGAATACATAATCATGGAGCATGCGACTGGGGTTTCACTTCATGAAAGGTGGAATAGAATGGCTGGCGACCAGCAGGTCAGGTGTATTGATGCCATATACCGGACAGTGAAGGAGGTAGTTGATTTGGAATTTCCAGCCTTTGGGAGCCTATACTTCAACGATACTCTAGATTCGGCCGACAAACATTACAAGCATCCTCGATTGGCAAACAGCCAGTGTTGAACCAGCGTTCTGGTATTTAGATGAAGTTCTAGATTTTGCAGCAACGAGTGAAATATGTACCAAAACGTTTAAAGTCTCTTCTCAGTTCTTAACGCCCAGACTCTCTGGCCCAAGGCAAATGGATGACAGCCTCTTTCGGCCTTTCCCTTACTGTTATAGGACATGGAAGGATGGGGTGGTGGCATTCCGCCACGAGATGATTGAAACTTCTCGGCTTTGGAAAGATCTAGGGTTCCATGGCCAGTGTCCTTATCCTTTACCAACTCCAGAAGAACTTATGAAGCATCAGAAGGAGTATAGACTTTTCGAAGCAGCACAGCACTTGCGAAACGATTTGGGGGGCTTGCTAAATACAGCATCAGACGGCTGGGTACCCCGAGAGAGTTGGAAAGCGACCGAATTGGCTCACAAAGAACTCTTCGACGGAATGTTGGAGGCTGTTTTATCAAACCCGGATTTGGACGATGATGAGCTAGTGAAGGACGAAGTGACCCTGAGGTCAATTTGGCCATTTGACATTGATTAAATAGGGTACTGTAGTCAGGTGGTGGGAAGTAGGTGAGGTTCATAAATATCACCAAGACCCGTCAACCTGACTTAGTAACTTGAGAAATGAGAAGAGTAAAGAGGATGAAGAACCAGCAAATATTCTCAGCAGCTCTTCCCCGGTTTGAACAGGAACCAGGTGAGGGCAGACTTAGATCAAGGTTCCTCGCTGGGATTCCGGACTTTGTTTTGGCCATAAATAATGAGAGATGGATTCGACACCAATTTTGGCAACTAAATTTATCACGTAAAGTCGAGCAAAAACTAACTAACTAAATTGAGTTAGGGGCGCATAGAGCAAGGCCCTTGGCCCATCATCCCCAGCTGTTGGTTGCCAGCGAATAGTCACTTGCCTCTCGCTCGCTGCCCATAGGTGCTTAGGGATGTACCACTCACGTCGCTTGCACGGACCATTGGCCTTACAATACTATACCTTTCAAGGAAGGCGCTTGATTAGCTGATGGCATGGTTGGAGCACTGTCAAGTATGAACAAAGGCTTGCGTGCTGGCCCATAACCAATAGAAAGCATAATGATTGTATTGACTAAGGCTGCATTTACATACACTGTATATAGGGCAAGGTCAGTGGCCTCCCCCAGAGCTTCTCTGCTCAGGCAGATTATCTCTGAGTCCAAGGATCTGTGAGTCTCGAAGAGCGGTTCTCTATCTTGCTGAATAGTCCTATCTCGCTTATAGCCCCTCGGGACAGACCTCTGTGTGGGATTTTCCGCCAAGTGCCATCATGATCGCCGCCAACCAATCACGTCCCTATCGCCTGTTGGTTCTCTTCAAAAAACCCTTGACGACTCCGCCACCTTAAACTAAAACATGGGAGCAACAGTGTTTCTTGTTGAACTTTGGAAGAGCCTAAGAGGAAGCAGGCCACGAGCCTCGACAGCTCCACTTGGGGTCTATCTGAGACTAGCTCTGTAGTGGCACCATGATTTGTGGTGTTAAAAAATTACGTCCGCGACCTAGCTATCTAGGATGTCAAGCACCCCACAAGGTCCCTAATTTAATTAAGACTCCCTAGATCCCCAAGTAATTAATACTCTAAGAAAAAAACAAATAGTTGTTTCCCCACTCCAAGGTCGGGCCGGTCCGGAGCACCCACTGCCTACAATTGTCCTGCGAGAATGGAGTTCCGGACTGTGCCTTGGTATTCCTGAGGTTACATTAATGGGGCCAGTTCTGCCATGCTAGGCACTCTATAACCAGATACAAAAATCTCCTATGTGCCTGCTTTGGTAGATAAGAGCAGTAATAGGGTGAGATACTCTTCCACTGCTGACTGCCCTCGATTACTCGCCTCAAAGACCCTGTGGTTGGATAGACCCTTACCTGGAAAGTAAGTCCCTTTGCCTATCCAGGTGCCCTGTGGCCAGGCAGCAAATGCGGGCACCAACCAATCGGGCATCCCGGCACGACTTTACACCACGTCGCCTGTTCACTTGATATATAAAAAAGCAGGCTCCCCCAGCTAGCACGCGAGTTATATATCCTTGCCCGCTAGTAGTAACCCAGGCTCCAGCCCGCTACTTCCCAATATATTCAACCCTTTATTTCCCAGAGGATTAGCGCCGGCCATCCTCCCTTTTACACTGACCAAATACCCCTCCAGTATTTCCGCGTGAGTTTTAAGGGTATGAAATCCCCTTCTTCCCAGGGCCTAAATCTTTCTTTCTTGATTAGCCCTCTTGCCCTCTTTTGCTCCTTTTCTTTTTCTTTTTTTTTTTTTTTTTTTTTTTTTTTTCTGTCTATGGCTAACCACACACCTCTATAAGACCCTCAACTTATTTAACTACAACATGAAACCCCTTATCTACCTATCCCTCCTGCTTGGCATCTCCGCAACCACCGCTCTCGCCGCTCTCCGCCCAGACGCAACTCCTGACGAGGTCGCCGCGGCTGAAGCGGAGTGCGGGGCCCTGGGCGTGATGAGAATCGACCCAGCAGAGCTGCCTGAGGGTGTTATGATGACTGACGTCCGCATGTGCGCCGGCCACCCCCTCGGCCCCGGGGCATACCCGGGTCCTGGTCCTGGGGCTTTTGCCAGGTTCCGTCGGTTCTTCTCAAGTTGGATATTTTGAGGGACATGACAGAATAGAGCACTGTGTGTAGCCCGGCAGGCGGGCGGGCAGGCTTCTTCTGCGCACGCTCGTTTTTCCACATGTGGTCTGGTGCCTGCGCGTTGCGGTGCGAGCAGCTGTTTAGGAAGGAATGGAGCTCTTGGACATGGTGTTGTTTGATGTTGACTTTTGAATCAAGATTCATTGATATGGTAGATTGACGCTGAGCCGTTCTAGATTGGAATAGTAAGGAAATCGGATCTTTGCTGTTCCCCGCAATGGTATCAATATTGATATTCTTGAGTGTAACAAGTGGATTGCACCAGAAACTGTAATATATCTACAAGTATTTGGAGTTGAACTGCTTTTCTAGCCCACATGGTATCCATAGCAAGGCTTTATAGAACCAGGTTTATTCAGTAAGATACAGGTCTTCTAAGGCCTTTTACATACATGTATATAGGGCAAGGTCAGTGGCCTCCCCCAGAGCTTCTCTGCTCAGGCAGATTATCTCTGAGTCCAAGGATGTGTGATTAGTCTCTAACAGCGGTTCCCTATCTTGCTGAATGGCCCTATCTCGCTTATAGCCAATCTCTCGGTGTGGGATTTTCTGCCAAGCGCCATCATGATCGCCACCAACCAATCACGTCCCAATCGAATGTCTGAGGCCGACCGGTCTAGAGAAAAACAAACAAACATGCTTGCAGACAGCGTAGTCTAGTAACTGTACGGAGCCTCTGTACATTTTCTAGGAAATAGATGCCGGTCAGATTGATTGTTCGGGGTTTCAAAAGTATCACCATGTTGCAGAGCTTAGATGCTCACAACTCTGGTTTCACCAGTCTGTTTGGATTTGGTCGGGACTGTTCTGGCCCCAGGGCCAAAATCTTTGTCCTACTGTGGTAGTACTGTCAATGCACATGTTTAAGACCTGCATAAATAAATTAATCCAATTTCATTTGTAATCTGATTACTTAGTGACCCAAAATTTGTTTGTAACTATATACTCCCTCTAGCCTTCACAGCGCAAATCTAAAACACATTGAGATTATGGTAATAATACTATAAATAATCCCGGCCATTTGATCTACTGTAATTTACCGACTAATGACAGATACCAACTTCTATTGGGGATGGCAGTAGAAGGTAAATGTGTTTCAATATATGGAACTGTGTATCCCACATCTTTGCTATATGCATACCAAGGGGATTATCATGCTGATCATGTTTGCTGTTCCATCGGGGTCTTTGTCAGGATGCCTTGGGCATGCCTGAACGCCTTGCAGCCCACATGATCTCGCTAAGGTAGCCTAGAAAGTAGATGTGTTGGTCCTCCAATACGAAATAGACAATACACATCATCGTCATTGCTAGCATACCATTCGTCAGTCTTGAATCAGTACCTAAAGTGCAGTGTAGAGGTGAGGTGCCGGTCTATGCAAACTTCCCTTTCAGAAATGGGTCACCATATTTTTCACTCAGCAACCCTTCACGGTCTACAGACTATAAGTACTTCACCTCTCAGCTAATATTCATCTTTCTAGTATCAAATTCTGTATCTCTTATCCATCAACACTTCTATTCAAGACGCTGTTGGCCCCTCCACTCTTGTTCCATACGAAGTTTTCAAGCTGAGTGATATCATGTCTGATACTCTGGCAGGCAATCTCACAGGTAAGTCCTCCACAACGCTTTGTACCCGGCTACTCTACGCTTCAGCTATCTAAAATATACATTTTGCTGCTACATATTTATTTGACATATTTTATGCTATAGGAAGTCTCGAATCCCTGCCGGATGCACCAAATGAATTACCCGGAAGACTCTCAATTATCCGAGATAATAACGAAATAGACATTGATTACGAGACCACTGGTCAAAGAGCTGATCTGGAAGTGAATGTAAAGTCCACATGGCAAAACTGCGAAAACTCTACAGAGTTTGCGGAGTTAGCGGGCCGAACCCAGGCATTTGCGGAAAAGGTTGACATGCTCATCAATCTTCGTGGTACGCGTGGAGAAACGTTTCAAAGATCAGTCGAGGAGCTAGCTACATGGTACCTAGATTGTGTTAAGGCAATGTTGCCGCATGATAGCTCCCGTGAAATCCACTGGTCATCGTCGTCCGATAACATCGACAATATCATCTCGGTTTTGCCGGAACTTATCGACGTACGCGCCACACCAGATAAAAATGACCTGCAAGATTACTGTAAAATCCTTCGCCGCCATTTTCCTAAGCCAGTCGTTGAGGGTTTGGATAACCAGCGAGTCGCACTGACATTTTTCCGGTCCCCGGCCCCCAGTAGTCGTCCTATAGCCAAATCCATTTACGATACTCTAGTGGAGCTGTACAGCGAATACACGCCGGCCGTCCACTTGGCACCGTACACGTCACTTGTTGGTCCCAGCGGCGTGGGAAAGAGCTACACGGTGCAGCGGATTGCTGCCGAAAACTACGCCTATGTTGTGTATGCTAGCCTAGCAGGGCCCAGCTCGGGTGCTTATCCAACTCGGTCACCAATTGCAAACCGAATCAGCGGCATCAATGACCGTGAAGACCTCACCGTTTTCTTTGAATTCTATATTGCGGCTTCACTTGTGAATGTTCAGCTTTGCCGAGACAATGACATCACACCGAATGCATTTTTCCGTATTCAAGCGGATGAGAAGTTCAAACTGTTCAACGAAAGAATCGCAAGCCTCATTGCCGAGTATGCTGTGCAAGCAAGAGAGAGACTGTCCAAGGCTGGGAGAGAGAGTGACTACAGACGTTTCAGGTCCGATACCAAAAGCCAAGAAGAAGGAGGAGTAATTTTGAAGAAGTTCGAATATCGTGATCACGTCAATGCTTTTGTGGAGGATTATAAAAACCGCGCTAAAAAGGAATTCTCAAGCATAAAAGCCGAAACGAAAGACCTCCATTCTGACATAGAAAGCCGGGTGCCACACAAGACGGAGCCCGCTGCTTTAATCTGCTTTGATGAAGCAAGCGGCTTATTCGGGAAGGAAGGAGACCCCGTCAAGTTTCTGGCGTTACGCAGGGCCATGCGCCACCGCGCGATGGAGTCACGAGGGAAAAGACGACGAGCACCAATTGAAGAAACCTTTTTTGGTCTTCTGCTTGACACTGCTTCCCGGGTCTCTTCATTCTCTCCTCCGAACTCCCTCGATCCAAGTGAAAGGCATCTTAGAGGTACGAAACTGCTGCGCCCTGTGTTCGAAATCGACACGTTTGACGTGTTTGGACCCTCCATTGAGCCAAAGGAAAAGATTAAGCTGGATAAGCTTTTTAGACTGGGGCGCCCACTGTGGGGTGCATATATCGAGGAGTTCGGTGTAGCTGCAGCTGAAGCTCTGGCAGCAGTGAAGGCTCGATGTGGGATCACGGATGAAACGTATGAGCTGCGTGGTGAAGAGGCACTCGCCTTGTTGTCCTACCGCATAAACTTTTATGTAATTGATCACTCGATTGCTGAAAAACTCACCTCGCGTTATCTCCGTTACATCGTCCACGTAAGCCGGGATCGCACCCTCGTAAGCACCCTACAACCTTCGGAGCCGATTCTGGCGTGGACTTCGGCCAAGCAGACAGCCCATTCCCCGCAAGCACGGTTAACGATGATAAAGAATTTTTTCCAAGAGGTCTCTGAAGGAACCATAGCTCCTGGAGATATCGGTGAACAGGTAGCAGCCCTGCTTCTTTTGTTTGCTTTTGATCGACAGACAATACTGAGCGGAGAAACATCACCTGGACCCATCCATCTGCGGACCTTCTTTGCTGCTTTGCTCCCAGGCAATATCAACCAAGAGATTGCCTCGCGTTCCAACGAAAATTCGTGTATGAGGGATGTTTGGTCGCACGGTCGGGTGTTCTTCAATCATCTAGTACGAGTACGCGATGTCACGGACGATACTCTTCGAGGCGCATACACGCGCGGAGCCGGCCTCTTCACGAAACAAGGATTCGAAGGGGTCGATTTAATCATTCCTATTTATTTGCCAGAGACCGATCGCTTTACCTTTTTATTAATACAGGTAAAGAACAAGGCTAAGAGTAGTTTGGGCCGAGGCATGCGCGAGGAGGCAAAGAGGTCCTTCCAAAGCGCCGAGAAACACCTTCCCAAGTGGACAAATCGCGAGAATCGGCCATATATTGGCCTATACATGTCATTGCGAGGCAAGGATGAAGCAGTCGGAGTGGCCTATCCAAATTTGTTAGAGAAGCATACTCGGCGTGGGTTACGCACAGCGATAGGCACTTTGAGGAGACGAACGAGCATGCTTTTAAGCAACGTCTCGCAGGAGGACCCAGAGTTAGTCAGGTTCAACTGGGATGATGGCGATAGCATCGTGATTGCCAGTTCTGGAATGACCCTCGACATGTTTCCCGGCGTTGGGTTTCCTCGCAGCGCTACTAATGAGTCTCACAATATAGAGATAGTCGAATATCTGAAGGCACTCCTTAGTTGCGCGGCTGATGGTTTGCCATCAGAAAAATCCCCTTTTCTACAGCACCTCACGCCACTTGGCTAATCCTGGCTGCTCTAGAATGGATTTAGTACGAGTAACAACTCTTTGTACCTGGCAGTGATATCAGTTTTTTTTTTTTCTTGTTGCTCTATCTTCAATCCTCTTAATCTATTACTTCATGTCGCTCATGCGTTAGGTTTTAATATTTCTCTATCAATGGTCTTTTTTTTGTTTGATAGTCAACATTTACCTTTACAATTCCAATCACGGTGCCTACGTCCACCATTGTTTGAATCATTAATTTTTCATTAGTCTTTTTTCATTCTTATAACTAGCTACTCCACTTCATCGATAAATGATTTCTATTGGTATGATTCCATACGACTTCGTCAAGATGCAGTCGCCATAATCCACATTGACTCGATGGATGTTATTAATGATCATTATTTCATCACTTGCAATAAAACATTTAAGCCCTAACACTCTTGATCCTATGGCAGACCTCGTGGATCTGTCTCTCCTCATACGACCGTTTCCTAGCGATTAAAGAAACATAAGCCTTTCAAAGTCATTAACACCCAGGACCCTTTCATAGTCATTAAAATAGGAACGCAGAATCCCATTCAGCCAATATTCAAAATCACCATATCCCGGCCCCAGACGACCTATCTTGCTGTAGAGGGATGTCACGATAATGTCACATTTACGCAATGCTTTCTCAATAATATTATTGCATTTATCCTGTTCAAGAAGTTTACGGTAAGCGCCCCAATTATTATCCAATACCCATGGGACTAGCTCCCCGGAAAGGGTTGATTTTGTCATCAATGGGTGAAGAATGTCCATCCGAAGAACATTCTTGCCTTTGGAGTACTCTAAACTCATGATGCGACCACCTTGCTCACTGTCGTAGTAAAAATTAAAGAACCCGAGAACAGACGTAGGCGGCTGCTGAATGAGCATTCGACGCCAGCTAGAGGTAACCCTGTTCATGGCTGTCTCTAATATAAGTTTTTGCCGATATGCTTTTCTTCCGTCAAGCCGACCCTCTTCTAAAAGTTGGCGATTGATAGGAGAATACCAGAAGAGCTCTTCCAGTAACGGGTTGCGAATTCTGTCCTCAGCTTTGTGTGTCCTGACGTTAACTGGTTCAAAAAACAAGGCTTGTTGGAGAGATTTTGAAACGTTAATCACATTTCGCCAGTGTTGGCAAACTCGTTGAGCTGATACAAGAAGTGTTCGCATATCCAAACCGAGGAGGATTTGCTCCAGCAATTCTGGTATCACAAATACTGCATGGGGAGTCTTGGTTATTTCTTGATGATGTCTCGTCTTCGACATCTTCTTCGACATCTTCTTCGACATCTTCTTCGACATCTTCTTCAACATCCTCTTCGACATCTTCTTCAACATGTTGAAATAATAATTTTAATGAAAAATAAAAAAAACCAAATGTGTTCACGTTTTTTTCTCGTTTAGGGCCTGGGGGAGGGGGCGAATGGTGTGAATTCAACAGTACATATGTATGTGTACAACCAGAGCAAATTGATCCTGTAGTCAAGTGTAATATAATTACGCCGTTCCGCTTAGGCTCCAATGTTATCTTTTTTGAAATAATGACAGAATAGTTATGCAATTCGGAACTAATTTAAACTTTTATCATTCATCTGATTTTTAGCATCATTAGTTGTTCAGTGTCCGCCAAAAAAAAAAAAATAACCACATTCCTCACCATCATGTCTGCATCATCGGTATAGTTAGGATCATCAAGTGCAGCTCTTTGAATAGCACGAAGTCTCTCTTTCGACCATACCAAATGCGGCACAGTATTGGTACAATTTGATTGCTTTATTGATCCAGGCTGCCTCGAACCTGAAAGTCAAGGACAAATACGGTCAAGAGCCGCTGGTGGTGTCGGCCCGGGAGGATGGGCGCCAGGCGAAAGTGGTGATGCTTTTCGTTTCCACCGTCTAGCAAGCCTTAGACAAGGCAGCCTAGATTCAAAGTCGACAGTCAGGTCGGAGGGGATTTGGGTATGTAAGGAGAGGCAGGCCGGCAACAAGCGAAAATGCCTCCGTCTAGCAACATTGGTATACCGGCCCTGTGTAGCAAGAAGTACAGTACTAGTGCGGTATATCAATCATGCTTGAGGTTAAGTCTTCGACATGGAGTCTATCACTAATTCGTGCGGTCACTCTACTTACTAGGTGACAGATAATTATTAAGAATTACACTGGCGTTAAGTCCAGACATTATAGAGGTACCCAGTACAAATCAGAACCTTCCACTCAATCCAACTCCGTTCGCTCCAGATGCATGAGCTCACTGATCGGCCTTGCATCCTCTCGCGTCCTGTAATTTTCAGACGACAGCTCCGAGATCACCGTCTCTGTCTGCGACAGACGCGCATGATGTCGCGGATTATCTTTGTCCTCGAATGTTGGGAGTGGCGCCAGTCCGTCAGCCGGCCACTGTGCCGCAGACATTTCTAGTGCTTCTTGTTGGCGCGCTTTCCGTCGTCGGTAGATAAGGAATGCCCCAACGAGAAGAGCAACTACTAAAACACCTAATGGAACGCCAAGGCCGATCCCAATCTTGCTGGACTGAGATAGCCCCGAGTCCGTCGCGGGCAGTGTTGTCTCCTCTGCTGAGGCCGTTGTCGCGGATGGCGTCTCAGTCGAGAGCGAAGTCGTCATTGACGGTGCCGGTGTTCCTGTCGCTGTTGCCGGAGGAGAAGAAGATGTTGATGATGTTGTTGTTGTGATAAAGTTGTAAGAGACTGGGGGCGGATCGTCCGTGTATCTTTTGCTCACTCCAAATGTCACGCTGGTGACATTGTTGCCGTATGCTTCGCCCTGGGCCGTAAACGGCTGCAGCATGAAAAAACAGCCATGCACGACATATTCCATGCGAGTGGCGGTCCACACATAGCTGTATGTGTTGTTGACAGTTTCTAAGATCGCGAGTCGGTAGGCAGCCTACGCGGAATCAAAACAGGGCGGGGATTTATTTACCTTCTAGGGGTCCCTCATAATCATCGCACACCTCAAAAAGCGAGATGAGAGGAGCGACAACGTCCCAAGTCACATTGACCAGGTCTCCCACGATAAATTTGTTTTCGGAGCTGGTTGGGAAAGTAAAACCGTCGGTCAGACTGCAGCAGTCCGGCAGCCCGGATGGTTGTGGATCAGGCATATCCAGACGAAGTGGAATCGCAGAAGGGATAGAAAGGCAAGGGGGGAGAAATGGGATGCTCCGCACTATTTATCCGACCTGCCCGACCAATTGCTGGTTAATCAATTGAGCAGCAAGCGATACCATTATGGGCTACATTAGCTTCATTCCCAGCTCGTCCTAGTTGATTCATGTTAATTTAGATCCACCGACGCTGGCGTGACTCCATAACACATCGTGCATCCGTTGGGATCACCAGCGTAATGCACATTCGTGCGTGCTAATACGCGTTAATCTAGTTCCAAAGACCAACAAAGGAAAAGGCAAAACCGTTTTTACCCCCAAGTTTCTCGTGTGACCCGAGTAGAGAGAGCCAGGGTGCATTTCACTACAGGGAGGCTAAAGGCCCGCTGCTCATGCGAAGCGAGGACCTCGGCGCAATTGCGAGCAGAGAAAATGCAAAATCCCTCCCACTAGCACCGTCTCGCAAAATTAACAGTCCTCCCAAACAAGTTACTCCACACTCCATCTGATCGAGCGGCCAGGAGTTCGCGTGGATCGCTTCCCTGCTTCCCCGCCCCCTTTCCGGGATTCCCGTCTCGAACTAAAAAGCACAGCTGACCACCCGCGGATCCAGTGTTATCTCTTGCAGATCTTTGTTGAGCATTGACCGGGTGTCGCGAGGTCATAGCACTCAGAATACCGAGAGAGGTAGCTCCAAAGCTATATGCAACAGGTATTCAACAATTGAAATATCTTACATCTAATCCACAAACTCGAAGCCTGTCATAATTTGAGGGTAGTGCCCCCGGCTTCTCCCTCAGCAAGGAATCAATGTTGAAATTTCATGTAACACATAGGTACAAAATAGGGTCTCGATTTCGTATGATTTATTTCCCAAGCTCCGTTCAGGCCCTAGTCGTTTCGTGCTGCTGATGGTGGTGATTGCAGCTGCCCGGTGGTGGTTGAGTTACACTGGGATCTTGACGCACCAGCAGCCCATTCTTTGGATTCGAACTAAAAGACGACTAATGTTAGCAAAGAGGTGCTATTGGATATCAACGAAACACACACACACACACACACACACACACACGAAGCTTACCGCACAAGTAGGCTTTTATATAGAAGGAACGTAGCGGTTCCCATAAGAGCGACCTTGGCGAAGCGACCAATGCCCAATCTCGAGTCAAACTTATGAGATGCTAGTTTGCGAGGGTAGCGGGTATTTGGGGTAGTCGAGGGAGCACGAGACATGATATGATGATTAGGCTGAAATAGGAAAAAGGTTGACAATTGCAAGAGCAAAGCCTACTGCTGGTAATGGCGCGGATATTTTACATATATAGAGCACCAACCCATCTCCAGAGCTCGGTGTCGGTCGGACAAGCGCGGGGGAAGACATGGACATGGACAATTCTGATGGGCGTTAGGCCCATGGAAGTGTCGCCATTTTCTAACCTAGAATATATCCATGCGAGCGGCAGTCATGGTGGTCGGCTTACATGCGGCGATAAGGGCAAACGAGTCGAACCGTCTCGGTCTTCGGGTTTCGGTCATTCATGGGACCAGTGCGCTATCTTCCAGCTGTTCTTAACACCGAGAATACCGATAGAGACAGCCACTCTCGGTCCCGCACAGAGACATGACAATTGGCTGGCGACCTTGCATAGGATAGGTATCATCGATCAATTGGGAGACAGCGCTACGATCAACAGGAACAGGAACATGACGACCCCTCAAATTCTGTGCCATCCACAGAACACCTCATTCTCGATCCCGTAGATGAGCTCCCAAGATGAACCAGGTCCCTCTAGCATATTTTTGACAAGTTCCTCCAGATCACCACCCTTGCGAGCCTTAGTATGAAACGGTACGATGTTCTCGCCGCAAAGCTTGGTCAGGTCCAAGTACGGCGGTGTGTAAATCAAGTGGTTCAATTAAGCCGTCAGAAAAAGGCTCGAAAAATGCGACAAGCAATTGCACCACTCACAATTGCGCAATATTAGGGAACGACGTCCGTTTCCAACTCATCTCATGGGGAGGTCGCTGCACTAGGCATTCCCAGTTGGCGAGTCCCAGAACTGCCCTCGTTTGATATGGATCCGGTAGCTTAGAGGTTTGGCCAAATGTACACTACCAACCGTGTCTTGATTCCTTAGAACGCGATGTGAAATTTGAATTTAAAAGTCTCTTGGGCTTCTCTAGTGTACCTAGATAATATCAGTGGTGCTTCCAAGCAAGATTCTGAAAGATAATAGGTTACTCGGTTGAATACTTTCGAATCACTCGATAGCAATATATATATTGTTTCGTCCCCTTTCTTTTCCTTTTTTTTTTTTCTTATTTTTATTTTTAAATACATGTTCCATAACCTTATTTAACAAGATCAACGAGCCCTTCATGAGCAACTTTCAGGCCGGCCCAAGCGGAAGAGAGAGGTAGAAGCAAACGTGTTGTAGAATATATGGGGTAGGCATGTGTGGGAAGTTTATTCGAAGCTAACATCATCTAGGAAGGCTAATTCCACACTTAGCAATAGCCCCCCATGGTCCTCCTGATATATCTATCTTTCTAGTTTTGCCATTGATGTCCTCGCCAATATGAGCATGATCACTTTTTCCAAAGGAGAGAGTCTGGCCCCACTGGGTTGCTTGCTGGGCAGTCTGGACAACCGGTAGACAATGCCAAGCGAGCGCTAATTGGGTGGGGATTTTCCAGGCAGAACCCCTTTTTCCCTCTCTAGCTGCCTGGTGATCAGGCTGCATATAAGGCCCTTGATCGCAGGACATTCACAGCAGATATACTGAGTAATTGTTCAAGATGAAAGGCCTGCTTGAATTGCCGCGGGAGCTCCTGCACCGTGTCTACTTGTATGCTGATGCGGAATCGCGCAAGGCCCTCCGACTCACCTGTCCCCTCCTGGGAGACATTGGCAAACAATGGGTATTTCGCCACATAACTTTCAATACTGAGAATGAGAGCTGTACGAAGGCGGCGCGGGTCTTTGATAACCCCGAATTAGCCCAGTATGTAACCAAAGTCTATTTAGACCTCATAGACTGGGAGTGGGTAAGTCAATTAATTCCCCGCTCCGGCCGCCAAACTGTGCCGTGCTAATGATGCATATAGGATAGACCGGAAGAGGAGTCCGAAGACGAGGCCTATGAGGATATGGGCGAGGAAATCGCTGCTCTGCCGCGTCGATTCCGCAAGCTGCTTGATCGGCTCCACGAGCTTCCCAAACTCCAGGGTGTTGTACTGAGCTTCCACCCGGAATGCATTGGCAGCGACAATGACTGGCAAGATGCACCGCAGGACATGGAATTCCGTTCCGCTATGATGGAGCGATTCATATCGCGCGTAGCACAGTTTCCTCGATTGCCCAGTGAACTAGCAATTCACAACCTGCAAAACATCAACGTGACCAATGCCGCGGCGGTGGCTAATCTTAACAAGGTGCTCGAGTCGTTGCGGACGTTGCGGCTAAACATTACCCATGAGCATTCGGAGGGGAACGGCGAGAACGATATTGAGGTTATTACCCTTCACTCACCTGAAGTAGGAAGAAAGAATAGAAAAAGACTGATGCAGAATAGAACGACGAGCCGCATACTTTCCTCTCCGAACTTCCCTCCTTCTGGCTCAAGCCCACCACATCTAAACTCCAACATCTCACCCTCTACTCCAGCATGTACTTCGGCTTCTATCCAGCTTTGGATCTCTCCACTATTCGCTTCCCTCATCTCAAATCGTTGGCCCTGGGCAATTACACATTCATCCATGACTCACAACTTGACTGGATCCTCGCACACGCCTCTAGTCTGACAGAGTTGTACCTAGATGACTGTCCCATCCTTTTTGAAGCAGCTGTCTATAAGCCCGAGCGGACTCTACTCCCTGTCTCAAGTTTCTCAACACACAAGAACCTCCCCGATGAGAAAAAATACGTTTCCTACGCCAAACGGTGGAAAGATTATTTCCGTGCTTTCCAGGAAGGGTTGCCACTACTTCGCCAGTTCCGGTATGGACACTCGAAAGAGTGGTGGGTGAGTGATAGTACTCCGTTCGAAGCAGAGACGGGAATTAAGCCGCGCATGGGCCGCGAGAGCTATATGGTGTATTGTGATGGGTTTGGGCCCAGCCAGTATATGCGGCAGATGGTCTGGACCATCCGGAATGGGGACGAATGGAAATGGGAAGACGGAGAGAGTTTGGATCCGACGGACGAGGACCTGACCGCATTGCTTGAACTGTGTAAAAAGATTGGGCAAGTAGTTCAGGAAGGGGTCGATGATGACGATGATGATGATTTTTACTAGATCTTCAATAATTTTCCTCCGATCTCCAGCATGATCCGAAGCACCCATGATGCGCCAATGTGGATAATAACATGTATCGTAGGAAATGGCCATGTGTTCCGGAGACCTAATAGTTTAAAATATCCCCATTCTTTCTACGTGTAGGTATTAGCGATCAAGTAGGGAAGCGCAATTGCCGCCATCCACATGCAAAAGTCTTAGTCACCATGGTTGTATCTAGCCTTGTGTATCTTCATCAGCTCCGCCGCTTGCTAGATAGGCGTACAGCAAGGCTACTATATGGGTGTGCTTTTTCTCTTCTGCAGTCTCTATTGCTCGAAATATTGCCTCTCTTGGGAGGCTCGCCTTTGACGATAGGAGTATATTCATGACATTCTCATGCCCTCGGATGGCCGCCAGCTGCAAGGGCGATTCATCGCCAACTCCATCCCACTCGATCTTAAGGTCTGCGTGTTCCAGCAGGACACTTAGAACATCTGCATATCCTGCGTCAACTGCATGCAATAAAGGTGTGTACCCTTGATTGTCCGCCTGGTTGATTCCTGTACGGCCCCCTTCTAGAAGCAGGCGCACCATTTCTACACGCTCCCGGAGCACCGCTCTGCTCAGGGGCGTCCGGCCATACATATCTGGGAGCTGGTCATCTACATCCGGGCGCGCTAGTAGCATTTTTGCGACCTCTACGTAGCCAGCTGAAGCAGCAAAGCCTAGTGGGGACGCGCCCTGCAGTTCATTTGATGGGGCAGCCACGACGTTGACCCGGAGATCTTTTCGCTCAAGGAGCAATTTCACCAGCTCCAGTCGGTTCTTCATCGGCATTGGAGAGATGGCTGCTATCGTGAGCGCGGTTAAACGGTCCTCTGAGGTGAGATTAAGGTCTGTGCTATCTGATCGGGACAGTAGTAATTTGGTCACAACAACGTCTCCTGTCTGCACTGCCCACATTAATGGTGTCGATCCATCTCCCCCTTGTGCTGACACATCGGTAGTCGGCAGGTCCAGAACTATTCTCACAATCGCCTCGTTACCACCAACCACGGCGAGCTGGAGGAGTGAATGACCCATGTTGTTCGTCCAGTCGGTCTTCACATGAGATTGTGCTAGGAGGAGCTGGAAGATGTCCAGTCTCCTAGTTGACGCTGCTACACCCAAAGCAGGTGACTTTACAACGTTGGAAGCCTGTGTAGTTTCATTGTGGCGAGGTTGATAGTTAACATCTATTTTTTTGTGCTGTAGAAGGACGGCCACGACTTCTTTATGCTGTCTTTGAGTTGCCCAGATGAGGGGGGTGTTCCCTCGGGCATCTGGGGCGTTAATATCAATTGTGTCTTGTGACAGCAGCAGTTGGACAACCTTGACGTGTCCTGCAGCGGCCGCGCATAAGAGGGGCCGTTCACCCTCCTGGTTTTCAGAATCCAGATCGACCCCCAAACCCAATAACATCTCGACCACTGCCGTATGGCCACCGGTAGCTGCATGGTGTAGCGCGCTATCATTTGTCTCCGAGCATTTGTCATTTGGATTGACTCCGCGTGCCACCAATAGGCCGACGGCGGCAGCTTGTCCCCCAATTGCGGCAGCAGCGAGGGGCACTCCAAGCCATATATCGTCTCGGTCATAATGGATGTCTGCACCCAGATCGATCAGGTGTTCCATGTCACGTATGCGACCGAGATTAGCGGCCGCTATCAGAGCGACACTCGGATATTCATCCTCATCTGGTTCTCGTGCCTCCTCGTCGTCCTTTCCTGCAAGGTGTTGAATAATGGCGTACACTCTCATGAGCCCGACAACAGTCGAGATCAGAGCCTTGGAGTAGCTGGTGCGCAGTTCTTCCACATCAGAGTAGTAGCACCCGAGCAAATCCACTGCGGTGTCCGCACCATGGAGAATGGTGCAAATCAATGAAGAACCGGTTCTCCCCCGGTCTTGGCAGACCGCTTGCGTGAGTAATCTTGTGCCCATCGACATGCGTGATGGGCACAGAGGGCCGTGATTCAAGGGTAAGCGGCCATGGTCACGTCGGATCTCATTAAGAAACAATGTCAGAACTACGTCGTCAAATTGCCCTAAGAGAATCGGGCCGTCAGCGACGAGAGATCCCTCATAATATAATCAAACCCCACCGGACACTTACTGCACACGAGTCGTAAATTTAGAAACCACTGTGCCTGCACATCATGTCTATTCCAGTCCCAGCGGGGAGGGGAAAGCAACCCCAAGCATTCATAAATAAGTTCCTCGGGGAGACGGGTTATAAATGACACCATTATGTCAGTCAAATGATTCGCAACTCACAAATTCTACATGGCGTGTTGTGACGGAGACGATCATAAACATTGTGTTGCCAAGACGGGTATATTGTTGCCTAGTGAAGATGCCTATTCCCTTGCCACATCCACCATCTGGCTCATCTTGGAGGCACAGGGCTGAGAGGTTCTGTTTCCAGGAAAGGACAGACGTTTTCAATCAATAATAATGACCAAAATAGCATTTGGGGTGCAATAGGCTTCGTTGTACGCTTGCCGCGTACCGGGCGCAATATCCATGATAGCTGTATATATCGGAAACAATGTCCCGCGAACAGACGCTAGTAATGCTCTCACACAACAACTCTTGAAGCAATGTAAAGGGTAAAAAAAAAAAGAGAGAGTGTTGGAATTACTATTGAGAATGCATATTAAAATTTTATTTTCCTCTTTCAGAGGTGGCGAGAGAGGGCTTTCAAAGAGAATATTTCGTTGGACACGTGACCTCTCCGCCACATAAGGCCCAGTGTTCCTCACTTCTATAGCTAAATATCCATCCATTTACATCATCTTTATCATTATGTCTTCTTTCTCTCCTGGTCTACGACCATATCTCCATCATATTTTACTGTACATACTATAAATTGTTCCAAGGAATGCCGAGAGCTTTTCAATTCCGGATTCCAAGCAATGACGAGCATCCTAATAACTTGAACATCACATTCGGAAGTTATCTACAACAATGTTCCGCCAAATTGGGTGCAGACTGTATTAGATTGGTTTGACAGCACGCTCGAAGGAGGAAGTTCTTTCAGGTAACATCTATTTCTTAGTATTTCCTCTCGCTGAGCGTTTGCGAACCTCATCACTTACTGCTTCTCCCCCATCTTATAGAACGGACTACAACGTCGTAACATCCTTGATTTGGATTCGAGCTCTGCCTACCCCAATTCACGACTGCCATCAAACCTGGACCAGGATTCAGAAAAGCCACTGGAGATGTGCTGGTCTTACAGTTGCTGCTGAGGATGAGTCTCTTAGGATCTTGGTTGGTCCAAGTCAGTTGAAATTTCATCTACCATGTGATTGAGTGTTCACAATCCTATGAGCGACTTCTTTCATCGGTGATCCTTACTGAAGCTCCAGGAACGAGGCAGGCCTGTTAATCCGACAAGGCTTTCAAAATAGACCCTCTCTTGTCATGGAGTCCGGCTGGAGTGAATCTTTGCCTCGACTGCAGCAGGATGTGAACCTTTGGCTTGTTGGGGGCCAGGGACAAGTTAGAGCGACGATGATACTCAAATGGCAGCTAGTCAGAGATACTCACACACTTCGAGGCAACGTCGAGTTGCACGCCTTAGACAGGAATGGAATGCCCCGCTCACAACAAAATTTTGACGTCTTCCCTGCACCTCCTTCTACCCAGGCATCAGCCCAGCAATTTGTTCTAACCCGGAAGGATATTTTCGGAGGCCGTGTTTTCCAAGGACAAGCCCCCAATGACCAATTTGCCTTCTTGCTTGATCTGCTACGCCAGGAAGCCACTGTGGCGCTGGCACTGATGAACCTTGCTGCTGCGTAGCGGTTTTGCTTGTCTTTGGTTGCCGGTCCGACGGGGCCTTTTACTGGTAATTTTCCTACTTCTTTTGTGCCTGTGTCCTGTCATGGGTACTATTGTTTGGTAGTGCAATGGCAACTGGTAAGAAAGTAAAGAAAAGTAATACATTAGCTGCTTAAAAGTAATGCATATTTTATTACTTTGTTAAGAAAACCCCGGAATGTAATTGTTTTAACGACCCGTGAGTAGTATTATCTATGCGGTCCGACTCCCGACGGACCGCTGCAACGGACCGATAAGAGCGACTAATCTTATACGGAACTAGAAAATCAAACTATGAAAGGTTATATTTATTGGGCGCACTCTAGGACTGGCTGGAGGTATTCTTGTACAAGATATAGGTAATAATATTCAGTATCCATTCACATACGCAATGCCCTCGTCGAAGTTCCCTTTCGCCGATCCCCTCTGGCTAAACCGCGACTATAGCCCCTACTACAAAGACTCCCACCGACGCCTCCAAAAGGAGGTTCGTGCATACGTTGACACCTACATCGCTCCTTACTGTGAAGAGTGGGAAAATAAAGGCTCTATTCCTGCAGAGGTATGTCCCTTACCAAGATGAGCCCATTTCAATGATCCCTACAGGCTAACTCACCTCCAGGTGCATCAACGCCACGCAGAACTCGGGTATACAGCAGTCACACCATTTCCCCTTCCTGCTGCGTATCTCCACCACCAGCCTCTTCCCGCGGGAATTCGGGCTGAGGAATGGGACGGCTTCCATGATTTGATCCTCATCGATGAGATTGCTCGATGCGGCTATCTTGGCGTGATCTGGGGACTGGGATGCGGGAACTCTATTGGTGGTCCGCCCGTCATTAATTTTGGAAATGAAGAGCAAAAGGCCCGGTTTCTCCCCGACATGTTGGCTGGGAAGATTCGATTTTGTCTCGGAGTTACGGAGCCAGATGGTTGGTCTTACTTGCCTTATCATTGTGTACCTGGTTCTGGTGACTGACATTCCCTTGTCTAGCTGGATCTGATGTTGCCGGTATCACAACAATCGCGGAACGACGCGGGGATGTTTATATTGTCAACGGGGCGAAGAAGTGGATTACAAATGGGATATTTGCCGATTATTGTACGGCTGCTGTGCGCACGGGAGGCGAGGGCGTGGCGGGAATATCAGCGCTTGTGATTCCGTTGAATCTACCTGGTGTTACGCGGAGGAAGATTGAAAACTCAGGCGTACATGCGAGTGGTAGGCATCCAATTTATATTACTATTCCATGATATCGAGACTAACGGTGCGGCGGCACAGGCTCCACGTACATTGAGTTCGACAACGTTGAAGTACCCGTATCAAATCTTCTTGGAGAAGAGAACAAGGGATTTCCTATCATCATGAGCAGTACGCCGATCAGTTCTCCTATTCTACAAAGCGCTGTCTAATCAAACTTCACTAGACTTTAACCATGAGCGCCTCTGGCTCGCGTGTACGTCGTTAAGGCTAGCGCGTGTCTGTGCAGAAGATGCATACCAACATGCTATTACTCGTGAGACTTTTGGCAAGAAGCTTATTGAGAACCAAGTCATTCGGGCCAAGTTCGCAGCAATGGGGCGGCGTTTAGACTCCGCATACGCGTGGATGGAACAGTTAGTGTATATCTCGGAGATGGCGAAGAAGAATCAAACCGACAAAGAGATGGGCGGCCTGTTTGCTAATCTGAAAGTCCTCGCGGGACAAACCTTGGAGATGGTCAACAGGGAGGCCCAGCAGGTGATGGGGGGCCTTGGATATTCGAAGAATGGCCGTGGCGCGAGAATTGAGCAGATCAGCCGCGACGTTCGCGTTATGGTGGTTGGAGGCGGGAGCGAGGAGATTTTGTCCGATCTCGCTGTGAAGCAGGAGGTCAAGGCGATGGAAAGGATCAGCAGGCTGTAAGCATTATCTAATAGGTACATTGTTTGCGAGTGTAGCAAGGGCGAATAAGAGATATCATGAATCTTGTACAGTGGTGGAATAATGCACCTGCAATTTGGTAGTTCATTTGGTCACTATCAACTGTATCGGGAGTAAGACAAACATATTCGTTCTACGTTGTATTATTACATCTGCGTACTTCCAATGGTTAAGTTATGATAGAGAGTTGAATATATATGGGCTTAAGTAGATACCGAATGCAAGAATTGGCAATGAAATTCCATTAATGCAAGTATGCTGCAAACTACAAACACTCCTAAGTCACAGTACAAAGGATCTTCCCCTCCTCTGCCGCATCTCCCTCCTTCCAACTTGTTTGGAATGCTCCATCTGCTGAAACACTGATTGTCACCTCCATCTTCATACTCTCTATGACCATCACAGTCTCCCCCGATTTCACCTGCTCACCATTCTTCTTCAAGATCGAAAGAACTTTACACGGCATCGGAGCCGTCACAGTTCGTTGCTCTTGGCCAACGCCATTGGTGGTCGTGGGTCGTGTGCTCTCGATGAATGATAAGGGGGTATCGCATTTGAACTCAATGTACGTTCCGATTACTGGGAAGTGGCAGAAGACTGTCATTGTACGATTCAAAGACGGTGCTAGGGCCCCGGGGCGGTTAGAGTCCACAACAGCGTAGGCGACTAGTTTTGACTCGTTAATGCTTATATCCAAACTGTACGCCAAGGAACCTTCTTGAGCTAGTTTCCATGAGCTGGAATTCACGGTGTACCGAGCCCCGGAGAGTGACACAAGTCCTCTTCGCAGGGCTTGGCTGATGGCATCATAGCGCGCTTTCGGCTCAGTTGTCAATTTAGAGTCATCCTCTCGGGCATCATCTGGCACAGGGAGGAGATATGCCTCTTGCTTTTCGGTCGATCCTGCACGCTCTGGGGTCCAAACACACATGACCGGCCTCGTGGGGTGCGCCTTTGACCCATCTGTATTATAAGGCCAGCCAGCCATGGTAACGATATCATACTGGACGTTCGTAGGGTCCCAGCGCTGATTTCGAAAGCGTCGACGAACATGCTGAAACGGCTGCTTGTGAGACACGGATGGGCGAGCCAAACTACGCAGAACAATAGCTGGAAGGATGGGAAGAGACTCGCGGATATCCGATATGGATCCGGTAGGCTCTTGAAGAAGCTCGTCGAGATGCAAATTGAGAAATGAGGTTGTGTACGTGGGTTCATGGAACATCCTGTGCAGGAGGCACCGCTGCAGCAGAAGCTGGTTGGTTTGGACACCAGCACAGACCGTGTTTGCCAGGACTTGAGCCATCTTCTCAATGGCAATTGCTCTAGTAGGTGCCCAAACAACGATTTTTGCGATCATAGAATCGAAGTGAATTGAGATAGAGGAGCCTGACTCGACCGCGGTTTCATAGCGAACGTCGCGGGCTGGTGCGACTACGCCTGACGCAGGCATCCAGAGACGGATTGTCCCATGCTCAGGGAAGAAGTTCTTGCGGGGGTCCTCCGCACAAAGACGACACTCGATCGCATGGCCCTGTTGGGAGAGGGACTGG
Organism: Aspergillus haitiensis; assembly: GCA_027569155.1. Lineage (NCBI taxonomy): Eukaryota > Fungi > Ascomycota > Eurotiomycetes > Eurotiales > Aspergillaceae > Aspergillus > Aspergillus haitiensis. The sequence continues at coordinate 153,221 of JAPDEO010000055.1, forward strand.
AGCACAGGGAGTGCCTTTAAGCTTCCTCCTGCTGCGACATAAAGCTGTAGCGAGACCAGATCGATCCCTGTCACCTCCTCTGTAATGGGATGCTCGACCTGCAACCGAGCATTGACTTCCAGGAAATAATACTTGCCTGTGACAGCATCGACCACAAACTCTACTGTACCAGCATTCTCATAGCCAATGAGTCTACCGATTGCCACTGCAGTGTCGCTCATTTCTTTCCTTGTCTTGTCTGTCAAAAAGGTGCATGGCGTCTCCTCGATCACCTTCTGGTGCCGTCTTTGCACGGAGCATTCCCTTTCAAAGAATGAGACGACCTCGCCGTGGGCATCGCCCATTATCTGAATCTCAACGTGCTTGCTGCTCTCAACATATTTTTCCAAAATACAGTCTGCCGACCCAAATGAGCGTTGTGCCTCTGACTGCGCACGCTCCAATTCCGCCTGCAACTGTCCTGGCTCCCGGATGATTCGCATCCCTTTCCCACCACCGCCAGCAGAGGCTTTCAACATGACAGGGAAGCCAATCTCTGCCGCGGCTTTCCCCAACTCAGCTGCGTCTTGACTTGATCCTGCGTATCCGGGGATTAGGGGGACGCCTGGAGAGTGTCTCCGAAGGTAGTCTTTTGCCGTCCGCTTATCGCCCAACGTGGACATGGCAGTGTCGCTTGGCCCGATGAATATTATCCCCGCTTCACGAACACAGCGCGCAAATGCAGCATTTTCACTGAGGTAGCCGTACCCCGGATGAATTGCATCAGCGTTCACCGAGAGCGCCACCTGAACGAGGAGTTTGACGTCAAGGAAGGGATTACTCGGGCTGCGATCGATGCTACCGATATTAACTGCTTCATCGGCATCGCGGATATGACGGGATGATGCATCTCTGTCTTTGTCAGTCTAGCTATACTCAACGTAACTCAACGAGAGGTCGGTCCAGCATTCGGACAGCACATACTCATCAACGTATACGGCGACGGTAACGATGTTTAGCTTCCGGCATGTCTGGATGATACGACAGGCGATCTCGCCACGGTTTGCAATCAAAACTTTCTGAATTATGGGTCGGCCATCCTTGCGTAATGGGGGTGGAGCGACATAAAGCGGCGGCCGTAGGGGTGCTGCATGAACAGTTGCTGCGCTCTGTGAGGAACCCGCCATGGTTCATTTACCGCTGGAGGAAGAATGATACAAGGTCCAGAAAGGTAGTATTAGTGTCTGAGTAAAGCAAGCATGAACTCTGGACTATAGGAAGGCCTGTTGTTTTATTGCCCCGGCAAGCGACTATCTTTCCGACCTGGCTCACCTTGAACGCAGGAGAAGCTTCCCGACCATCGGTCCGGCGCCATATTTTCGGACCGCAGAAAGGATGGCCGGCCACCTTCTGGACACCATTTCTACTATCCGGAACGAGAGGAGGGAGTAGGACCGGATGTGCCCGACAAATTCTAGCTGTCGATTAGGTCAATTGTTAGGTTTGGAGTTATCGGTCTAGGGCCGCAAGTCAACGGAATCCTGTCTGGCGCACGTTGAACAACACCACCGATAAAGATTCCTAGTCATAAAGGAGTTGATAAATGGCGTAATAATATTATATTATTGCACAGTATAGGCGGGTTCCTCTAGGAGAGCGCAGTACGATTCGTCCCACAGTGCTCCTACTCTGATATGTAATGACTCCAGCATTTCCCCCGTCACGTTTTGTGGCGGAGTCTCCAAGTCAAGCATGTAAACCTACAGCTCTTGGGTGAATCAATTAGGACGGAGACTATTTCATGATATAGTAAATGAATAGTTTAACATATAAGACTTTCCTAAATATTGTGTGGAACGACCATAAGCAGGCAGTGTACGTTTGATCCTCGAAAGGTTACCAAGATGATAGATGAAAATAGCTATCAATATCTCACTCAAATTCGAGCCAACAGTTTGTGTGTTTCCGTTCCATTTATCCCAGGCAAATTCACTATCTCCAAACACATGCCAAGGATATCCCTTGTATCCCTCGGATCGATGATCCCATCATCAATAAGCATCGAGCTAGTTGCATAACACTCACTATCTCGGGACGCCCTCTCCCGGAACATTTCTACCTGCTTCGTTAATTTCCCCGTCTCAAGAACTTTCCCCTTGGACTTAGCACTCGACATCTGCACCGTTTGCATGACGCCTGACAGCTGATCCGGCCCCATCACACTGCACCGACCGGTGGGCCAGGTGAATAGGAATCGCGGCTTGTAGGCTCTTCCGCACATTGCGTAATTACCAGCACCATAGGACGCGCCTACGATGATTGATATATGAGGGACAGTTGAGCAGCTCACGGCCGAGACGAGCTGGGCACCCATCTTGATGATGCCGGCGTGTTCAGCCTTGGCACCAACCATAAATCCAGTGACATTGTGGAGGAAGATAATGGGCGTATTTCTGGATCCTTAGTATATATGAACATGCTGTGTGAGGGAGGGCTCTCTTACTCTTGGTTACAAAGACGAATGAACTGTGTGGTTTTCGCAGCTTCCTTGGGGTTGATGACAGAGATTTGGTTAGCAATTATTCCGACAGGGAAGCCTATAAAATTTCCAACCTTAGCCAATCTTCTTTCAAATTTGGAATAGGGAGCATTGTACCAAGAATATGAGCCCACCCAGTGAGCATGTTTGTCCCGAACTTTGGTTTGAACAAAGACAAACGAGAGTCATCAACAATCCGCAACACCACCTCTAGCATATCCAATGGCTTCCTGATATCCGGATTAATGATAGAAAGGAGGTCGTCGATGGGATACCGTGGCTCGATGGGAGCCAGCAGTCCAAGTGCAGGAACCTGGCGCACTCGCAGCGACGCAACCCATTCCCGAGCTTTTCGGATGGCATCAAACCTACACATGCGCGCATTAGCACGGTTACACCAGGATCGCACGGTAGCATTGTGTCCATGAAGACATACTCATCGATAGCAATTTGATCAGCAAGGCCTGTCACTGTCGCGTGGACATTAGCCCCTCCTAACTCTTCGGCGTCAATGACTTCCCCAGTGGCCATTTTCACTAGAGGTGGGCCTCCCAAGAAGGCCTGGGCCTGGTTCTCCACGAAGATGGTGTAATCTGACAGTGCAGGATGATAGGCACCCCCAGCGGTGGATGACCCAAAAACAATAGCACACGACGGCTTCCCTTGCTGTGTGCGCACCGCAAGGTCCCTAAAGAGCTGCCCTCCCTTGTGAAAGACACGGAACTGCTGTGGTAAGAAGACACCGGCCTATAATGTCAGTTGAAACTCGCCGTTCGCATCCAGGCGTTTGGGGGCGTACAGATTGCACAAGGGATATCAAGGGCAGGTCATTCTCGAATGCGATCTCCATCATGCGATTTACTTTGAGAACTACGTACAATACTGTCAGATCAGATCACAGAAATTGAAATCGAAAACTTACCGGTCATCTCATTCCATGCTCCGCCACTTTGGGTAGGTATGTGCGACATAAGCAGACACGGCCGGCCGCTACGTTTATCAGCACACCAGTGCTGCTCTATCGTTGTTGAAAGAATAGGTAGGATACACACCTGACATTGCCAATCCCAGCAATCAAATTTGCGCATGGGGTCGAATCCGGATTCTCGAAACCTGCAAAGGCGCCGAGCTCCAAAAAAGGAGTATCTTGGTCTAGTAGCAGTGCCACTCGATCCCTTGCTAGTTCTCATATGTTAGTGCAGGGGGGAATTAGTTGCTTGAGGAGGGCACCACGTACGTAGCAACTGCCCCCTAGATCGGTGTCTTGCTAGAGAAATTTCATTCCCTTCCGCTGAGACCTGATCGAGAGCCTCCTCAAACCGATTCAGGACGTCATCCCAGTCAGCTCTGTTTTGTCGGAAGGTGTTTCCGCGAAGGTCGAGGCGAGACCGAATAACGGGGAATATTGATTCTGCCGCCATTAGATGGGATGAGTTTGTATTATTGTTATCTTTTTACAACAGCAAGGCTTTTTGCAATAGAATGGCCGGGTGTTAGACGTTTATGAGCTTGATTAACTGCTCCCTCCGTACGGTGTGCTGATCGTGTCGGACCGACGCCCGGGCAGCATCCGGGGCACCGGCTCAGTCCGCATCTATCTCAGCTGTCGATGGCGAAGCTTGCGTACAAAAAAGGACAGGTTGAATTTGTAAATCTTTTGGCAAGGCTTACACTTGCTATTTATCTTCCTCGTTGTATTAAGCTCTTACCACCTTCCATCCAGCAATGTCAGCTCCCCTTTCTCTTGTCTACGGCCCAAACGACCCGGCCCTCTGGCTGGATAAGACACTGTGCACCGTAATCGACGAGCAAGAGACCAATCATGGCGATCGAATTGCGCTCCTTGTCCCATGGCAGAGGAAACGCCTCTCGTATCGCGACCTAGCCCAGAGGAGCCGGGTCGTCGCAAAATCGTTGCTATATGCAGGACTACGCCACGGTGATTGCATTGGGGTCATGGACGGAAACAGCTGCGAGTATATCGAGATTTTTCTTGGTGCATCGCGTATTGGCTGTCCGGTGGTCGTTTTGAATAATACATACACTCCAGATGAGTTAAGGAATGCTGTTTGCCAAAGCTGTAGGCATCTATTTTCTGTTCTTCTCTATCGTTTTATTTTTCAGGCTATGTGGATTAATAACTGATATACCTACCCAAAGCTTGCAAAATGCTGTTCATTGCCCCCAATATAGGGCCTCGGAGTTTGATCGGGCATGTCCAAAATCTCCAGGACCGATGCGGAAAGCAGCCGCAGCTTTTAGAGCTTCTGCAGGTAATCCTCCTTAGGGGAGCGGTACCTGGCTCAGTCACCGGTTCTTTAGGAGCCTATAGCGACTTTGTGCAAAGGGGGTCCACTGGCTGCGCTAGTGAGGCATTGTCTGAAGCGCAAAAGGCACTCGCCCCAGGAGACGTTCTTAATCTCCAGTTCACATCAGGTACAGTAGGATTCATAGCTAGCGACCGCAGGTTGGGCCTAGATTTGACAACCCACTAACAATGTAGTATGAAACAGGAACAACCGGCTCCCCAAAAGCAGCAGCATTAACCAACATGTGATGCCCCCCCCTCGCTCTTCCATAGCTATGATCTAATAATACTCATGCAAATATAGAAACATCATCAATAATGCGCGCTTTGTTGGTAAAGCACTACGCCTCACGTTCTCTGATGTTGTCTGCTGCGCTCCACCGCTCTTTCACTGCTTCGGACTGGTCATGGGTTTCCTTGCCTCATTTTGCTACGGGTCATCTATCATCTTCCCTTCCGATCACTTCCGCGCTGCCAGTGTCGTCGATGCTCTCCTGTCCGAGGAAGCAACAGTCCTGCTTGGCGTACCGACGATGTTCCTTGCTGAGCTCGAGGTCCTGTCTAAAATAGGAAAGAAGCCGCGGCGTTTACGCACAGGGCTTGCGTCTGGGTCGGCTGTCTCGCAGACCCTTATGAATCAAATCCGGAAGCACATGGGGGTGGAGAAGATGCTAATTGCATACGGCATGACGGAGACCAGTCCCGTAAGTTTTATTACGTCCTTAGATGACCCGGAGGAAAAAAGGATTTCAACTATTGGACGCGTCTTGCCCCATACAGCCGCGAAGGTGGTGGATAAAGCCGGAATGGTTGTGCCGTGGGGGCAAAGAGGAGAGTTATGTGTTGCTGGGTATGCGCTGCAGAAAGGGTACTGGAAGAACGAAGAGAAGACGCGCGAAGTGATGAAGCCCGATACGGATGGCGTGGTTTGGATGCATACTGGCGACGAAGTGATGATCGATCATGAAGGTTATGGGCATATCACTGGACGGATCAAGGACCTTATAATTCGAGGTTGGTCTTCCTGTCGACTCGGATTGGAACAAGGGTGTGTCCTTTGCTGACAGACTACTATTAGGGGGAGAAAATATATTCCCAAGGGAGATCGAGGATAGACTCGTCGCTCATCCTGCTGTTAGCGAAGCCAGTGTGGTGGGAATCGAGGATGAGAAGTATGGTGAGGTTGTGGGCTGCTTTTTGAAGGTGATGCCGGGATATCAGACAGTGTCCAAGAGCGAGATTGGGCGATGGGTTGAGGAGCGATTGGGTAGACACAAATCTCCCAAGTATGTCTTTTGGATTGGAGACGATGGGGTGGGGGATGATTTCCCGAAAACAGGGAGTGGAAAGCACCAGAAGCATCTTCTCCGGAAGATTGGGAATCGCTTGGCGGCGAGAGAGAAGCTTCAAGCACGTTTGTAGATTACGATATTGGCTTGCATACAATTAAAATTGCGAACCATCGGACCACATCTCTTGGGGAGATGAGTAAAAGTGACCGGATGGATTTGTTTCGCCCCTCTCTAGTGCAGTTCTGTAGAAGAACCAGGGTCATTCAATTACCTTACGGTGGTGAGCTGAGCTCGTTAGACAAGTGCATCGGTCCGATCCCGGATGCTCAACCGAGGCGCCGTTGATTAGTCGACTCACTATAATACACCACCATGAGTGCGGTGCGGTAAAAGTCGACATGCGCCCGGTCCGACTGGAGGCCATTCCCATTCAAAACCAGCGCCATCGTCCATTCTATTCGGCATCTCTTCACGCCTCATCAGATTCTCAGCCAACGATGCAGAATTCACCGAGAGCAAGTGTGCGAATCGTGGAGGTTGGCCCGCGAGATGGTCTACAAAACATCCGCGACTCGATCCCCAGCGGTACTAAACTTGAACTGATCCGCCGACTGCATGATTCTGGGCACCGAGCCATTGAACTAACTTCATTTGTCTCCCCCCGCGCAATCCCCCAGCTCGCAGATGCGCAGGCGGTGGTGCGGAGCCCGTATATCCAGGGGTTACTGAAGAACCCTGACCTGCGTTTACCGGTATTAGTGCCTAATATCAAGGGGTTGGAGATCGCCTTGCAGAACAATATCAACGAAGTGGCAGTATTCGTCAGTGCCACTGAAGGATTCAGCAGAGCGAACATTAACTGTTCTACGGATGAGGGACTCAAGAGAGCCCAGCAGGTGACATCCCGGGCAGCTCAAGCAGGCATAAAAGTTCGAGGGTACGTGTCGTGTTCGCCTGTATTATTTCTTCGTGCTTTCCTGATGCCATTTTTGACCTATATTAACGCGACTTAGCTACGTGTCTTGTATTTGCGCCGATCCCTACGATGGACCCACCCAACCATCCTCCGTTCTCCGGTGCGTGACGGCTCTCCTGGATTCCGGATGCTATGAAGTCAGTCTTGGTGATACTCTGGGCGTGGGAACTCCTTTGCAGATACGTAGGTTGGTCACGTACCTACGAGAGAATGGGGTGCCTCTTGAGAGGCTGGCAGGCCATTTTCATGATACGTATGGCGGGGCGATAGCGAATACTTGGGAAGCATACAACTGTGGTCTTCGGGTGTTTGACAGCAGTATTGCTGGCCTGGGGGGGTGCCCGTTCGCCCCCGGGGCTAAAGGAAACGTGGCAACCGAAGATCTTGTATACCTTTTCGAACAGTCCGGTATCGACACGGGGTTGGATATGAACAAGTTGGTGGAGACAGGCGAATGGGTATCTCGCCAACTCTCGATAAATTACGGTAGTCGAGCGGGCATGGCTCTGTCGTCCAAGTCGAGGCTGCGATCTGTGCAAACACACCCTCGAGATAACTCCACGCTCTCCTGGACGCTTGTCCGGGAAACCGAAGGGCTACAGCTTTTCCGGTCCGGGACAAATATCCGCATCCACTTGAATCGCGCGAAAAATGGAAACGCCCTAACAAGTGCGATGTTAACGGACCTCAAAGCGGCCATTATGGACGCGGGAAACGACGCGTCCATCTCCCGGATCATCCTCATTGGCAATGGCAAGTTCTTTTGCACTGGGATGGATCTGGGCAAGGGAAGCACGCCGGTCGGGCAGGGTAATTCCACCAGCGATGCCCAGTACGAGAGCCTTACAAGCCTGTTTGAGGCCATTGACCGATCCCCTAAGGTCACCATTGCGTGCCTGAATGGGCCCGCATTTGGAGGGGGAGTTGGGCTGGCATTTGCTTGTGATATCCGGTATGCAGCAAAAGGCGCAAGTGTGACCCTGAGTGAAGCCAAACTCGGCCTGTGCGCCGCGACTATTTCCAAGTATATCATTCGGGAGTGGGGTCTTGCATTTGCCCGAGAAGCCATGCTTACCGCACGACCAGTGCCCGTGGAGGAGCTGAAGATGCGCGGAATCGTGGCAGAGCTTGGCGACAGCACGGAGGCACTTTATCGCCTGCTTGACGCATCTCTCACCAAACTGAAATTTGTGGGCCCCGCGGCGTCCGGTATGTCGAAGGACCTAGTGCGGCTGGCATGGGCTTATGGCGGACGGGAGGAACAGGAGACAGGCATCAAGACCTTGTTCGATGCGATGATGCGGCCAGGCTCGGAGGGGTCTTACGGTGTCAAGGAGTTCCAAGCCAAGCGGCCCGTGGATTGGGACCGCTATATTTTGCGGCAGATTCCCAGAGTGAAGCTGTAGTAGACATCCTGGTCCGATTAATTGTCATGCAGCGTCGCCGATAATTCCGCCACTTAGCTAGTACCAAAAAATAGCCATGTCATTAACGTAAAACATTGCTCCCCATTGGCTCAGCTTGGCAGATCCACATCGTCCCGGGGAAAATCGCCCTCAAGCGCGGGGATGTGGGTACAGCCAGCCATTTTAATTCCGTGGTATTGACTAAAATAAATAAGAAGAACATCCGAGGTGGATCGAACAACCCCTCACCCCTCTTCCCCCCCAACACAACAACAGCTTCCAAGGAAATTCCCCCAACCGCCTTCGTAGACAGTACCATAGGCAGGTATCTGTGTGCTTAATTGGTGCTTTCAGGATGGAGGTTCAACCAGATCGTATACAGGCTGGTATTGTTAAGCGAATTCGGCAGGCGTGTGCGAGCTGTCGGTGGGTGACAACACTTGGTGATTCTGCGGCCATCCATCTCGCTGACTCCATTGTGCCCTGCAATCTTTAGGCGGCGGAAAACTAAATGCTCCGGGGAGCGTCCGGTCTGCTTCCACTGTCGGCGTAGTCGTCAGCGATGTGTCTACGAGCCCTACTCCATGACCGTCGGGGATACCAACCCGGTGCCTACTCTGCCGCCCCCTGCACAAGATAATGTCCGTAATTATCGCCCTGTGGTGGAGAGGATGGGGTATGCTAATATCTCATTAGACTGCGATTTTACAACGACTTAATCTGCTCGAGTCCCGTCTTGCTGAACTGAGTGACAGAGCTTTTCCCCCATCGCGGTAAGCTGAAACCGTCTCTAGCGACCCCTGCGCATCTGAATTCTGATTCGCTCCTGCGCAGAGAGCATGCATCCGAGCCGAACCAAAGTATTATGTTACCTGAGCCTCAAACACACAATCTGATGGTGCCAGGTGGATCCCCTCTACGGTTTAATGGTGCACAGTTGTAAGCCACCCTCATGCCGGCATCAGACATTGACTGACATGCTGGGATAGCTCCCTCCCACCGTCTTCGGTGCTGCAATCCGTCATCGACACATTCTTCTTGCATGTACATAATCGCCCTTATTCGTATATCCAAGAAGCCTCCTTCCGACGAAAGGTCGATCTGGGAGCCGTGCCAAACTGTTTGCTTCTCGCGGTGTTAGCCTCTGCGGTCCGATTTTCAACCCATGAATACTATCATGAGAAAAAGCAGGAAGCAACGGAGGCATACGCGAAGGAGTCGTGGGTGTCAGTGCTAACGGAACATCTAACGGTGGCAGATAGCCTGACTATTGAAGTAGTACAAACCGTGAACCTGCTGGCCATAGTAGACTACACCGGTAAGATTGACTCCCCCCACCCCCAATCTCCCTATTGTCTAACATTCTCATGTGCAACCGAGTATCTGACGCGCATCCACTCCAGGAGGCCGTGTTAGCTCTGCTTGGCTGAAAGTCGGTCTCGCGGGCCGCATCTCCCAGGACCTACGCCTCATGATAGATCCCTCCGACACGCTACCATTCGCGGAACAAGAGGAGCGGCGACGGGTTTTCTGGTCGGGGTATTTGCTGGACAGACTCATCTCGTGCGGGAAATCACGGCCACTCTGTTTCCATGACGATGATTGCCATGTCCGCCTGCCGTCCGGAACCGAATCATTTGAGCCGGGAGAGGAACAGAAAACTCATACACTTCGCGAGGTCCTCTGTTGGGATTCGCAAATCGATCACATTCGCACTCCCAGTCCTTTTGGCCTGGTCATCCTGATGGCGTCTATCTTTGGGCGATGCACACGGTATCTGCACAGAGAATCCAATCCCGACAAAACTCCACCCTGGGATACGCACTCGGAATTTTCCAAGATTACGTCCTCCTTGCTGTTACTGGAATCATACTCTGGAAGCAGACAACTATCGGTTACGGAGATTCTTCGCGATCAGGAATCCACCAAGCAGCCCCAGGCTGAGCAGGTGATCTTCGCTCATACTCTATTCCATCTTTGCCAGTGTTTGCTCAATCACCCATTTCTCCTACGGCTGCGGCTGAAGCTATTCGGATCGAAAGTGCCCACAAGCTTCGCAATGCGTGTCCTCCAGACGTGCAAAGAACACTCTAACCAACTACTAGACCTGCTACACAAGGCCAGCGAAGCGGGGTTTCCCCTGCAATCATCCTTCTACCCATATTGCATCGCCGTTGTCGGTGGGATACAGTCTCTCGTATTTCACTACGAAATCTCCAAAAATGACGCTCGGTCGCCAACCACCTTGTCCCACTTTCACCAAAGCCTCAGCATACTCCAGCGGCTAGGCTCAACGTGGATTCACGCAGCAAATATGGTAGGCTCCACTTGCATACGCGGTTTTAGTTTCCCAGACTAACCCGACTTCCTACCACACAGACTATCCGACTCCGGGAATTCCATGCTCAGGGACATCTATATTCCTCTCTCCTAGACCCAACCTGTATAGCAGACGACCTCGATGCCGCCTCCGAACGGATTCTGTGGTCAATGGTGGATTATGGGATGATAGGCTCAAGTAAATCCGATGGCACTATCAGCTCTGATCCAAGTATTTCCAATATACCATCGCCCTCTTCATGGATTCTAGCATCGGATCTATTCAATACACCATCCACCGAAATAATGCCCGGAACTGACTTGAATCTCGCGGGTGGACTTACAACATGCACACCCTTCAATCAAGGCATGGATGCCTTTCTGCACTCTTGCTGAGTAACTCTCTTTGGAAACGGATTACCAAACAAGAGGGGTTAGTAGTTCTACGGCAAGAGCACAGCTCCCTCTCAAGAAATAAGACCTCCCCCATGCGCTACCTGTGAGTTGGTGTGTGTGCATCGTGTTTGGCCACCTTCCGGATTTTGTTGCTCGTCACATTTTGTCGGAGTTGAGTAATTGGTATTTATATATGTGAACAATTACCACATTTCTGGTGGGTTTAGGGTTGATATGCCACACCTAAGCAGCCTTTCAGTACTTTCGTGTCGAGGCCGATGCGAAAGGGCCGTGGGTGTCAAGGCAGCCCTATATATATACCTTAAGCCGTTTCCCTGGCTTAACAGCCGAGATCCTTTGCAGATATTATTGTTAACTCACGCATGGTACACAGGCTATGTGTGAGGTACTATTATAAAATAGTCTCTCCACCTGACTTCTTGATATTAGCAATAAATTTGAAAAAGACATCGGTTTCCTACAGTGAATCTCGCTTGGTCACTCTGCGGGCATGTACAACCCCAAGTATGCCTCAACAGCGGAGAAAAAATAAAAAAATAAAAAGAGGGTAGTGGAATTAAAACTAGGAAATAAGATCTCAGTATCTATAGTATCAGGAAGGGTTCCAGAAGATTATCGTCTTCTGATCCAAAGCGTATCAGGATCACACCTTCTCAACTACAAACCGTGCCGCTTGATTAATATCCCCAGTTGAAGCATATAGCCTCGTATAGAAATTCTCGTCTTGTGCAGGCTGCCAATACATATGCCAAAGGGTCCGAATCACAATAATGCTCCCGTCATGAATCTGATAACTGCTGTCTGGATTAGCGGGGTTATAGGGCAGAAATGACTCCCAATTGTCTGCACTACCCCAACTAACACCCCAGTACATAAATGACCCTGATTCCCTTGCACATGAGAGTACTGTATCATCCCCAATTGTGCTATCCACATGAACTAAGCGCATATTGCCGTTCGCCCCGCACGAGTCGGCATCGAGGTTGCCGCTATACGGCCAACCCCAGGCGGAAGATTTTCGGTACTCGCGGAGGAGGAACTTGGTATTTTCCGTAGGTTCCTGTACCAAGGTCACCAAGGTGAGATTAAGGTTCCCAGGGGGGGTTGGATCCACAGCAACATATTGACCATCCAGGGTTTTGAGTCGGATGGTGTCCATGTAACTGATGGCTGGTCCGATCGGGATCTCAGGGCTGCGAGCAAACTTATTCAGGCGAATGACAGAGAGAATGCCGCTTTCGTTCCAGCCCTCATTCACAAAGTCTCGTTTCACAATTCCCAGGTTGTCACCATTCTTAAACTTGGTCAGCCATGAGTTGAAAGTCGGCGCAGCTTTGCTGTCACAATCACTTGGATGATGGCCTGGAATCCAGGACTGCTTGGGGGTATCAATCAGCTGTGTAATCCACAGTTTCTCCCTCTTCCAGAGCGCTAAAGCCTGGTCCAACCAGTTGACGATTTCCTGTGGGGATTTATCTTCGTAATCGTCTGCCCAGTTGTCTCGAATATTAGCGGCCTGTGGTGCCCATAGCTTGCCGCTCTCGTAATGCTTCGATCCACCAGGCACAATATCATCCTCTCCCCAGATAATGATATACTGCTTGCCCTCGTTGACAAGCTGTTGCCAGGTGAGAGATGTGTTGTATGATTTCTGGTCGGGGCCGACATGCGCAGTTGCGAACACATCCTCCTTCCCGTCTCCCAAGACGTTGATGAGCGTGGATAGCACATCGCTGCCAATGTTGTCCGCGTGGGCGAAGTCCAGGTCGAGGAAGAGGAACTCGGACTTATGAGTCTGGGCGAAAGCCTTGATTTGCTGGAGCACCGTCTCAAATGGTTGAAAAGTTACAAGGCCGTGCTTCATGACGAGGGTAGAGCCTAAGCGTGTAATGCGCATATCAAGATAACGGGACCCGGCAAGTAGTTGGCCCGTGTAGTCGGCAATCTGGCAAATGGCACCAGCAGCAGTATGGAACGTGTTATCGCCCCCTGGATAGGTATAGGCAGATGCATCATGGCTACATGCGATATATGAATCGATCACTCGTTCATCGAGTTTAAGGTAGCTCATCCAGTTCTCGAGGTCGAGTGCGGTCGTCATTGTGAATTGTGAATCTTCTTCGTGTCTAACGATCAAGGGTTGAGAGGACAAGTCAGTCAGGAATGAGATGCTCTTTTTAAGAAGTGATTCCCGGGGTGGAGGCCGGCTTAAATGCCTTCCCCGTGAGACGGAAATGATAGTAGGATCGAAGGTTGTACGAGAGCGACCCCATCGCTGTTAACGGATCGTGATTCTCTTCTAGCCTATCGCTTTCCACTACATAAAAAGGACAAACGCAGTTGTTGATGACCGGTTAGTAGAAATCCCGCCGGACCCCAGGCCCACACTTCAGCTTGCGATGTCTCTTTTGTCTCAATATCACAAATTCCTCTCCCATGATTGTCTCATTTCGGCGATGGTGATTATTCGTTCGGATCGTATTGCCAGCGACAGCTGCGTGCGGGATGGCGCAGATGCAGAGGGATTTTTCTGGTGGAGCTGAAAGATAGCTTAGAAATTCTCCAATCATCAAAACAAAGAAGGCATGTGTTCGTGTTGCCTAAACCTTATCACTATTTCCTTGATCATACTGACGAACTAGTCACAAACTCAATAATAGGCAGGGCTTAGGCCAAGATTTTCATAGCAATATTTGCCGACAGGCCAAATAGGGGAATGTTCCAAGATGGTGTCAGCTGCATGAGGTGGCAACCTGACTGGGGTTCATTGTCGAACCTATACATACAGCAGGAATTGATTTCTCACGCGCAAAACCAAAATAGCAACAAGGGCGCTCCTCGGTCAATGTGCATGATTCACCTCATGGTGGCTAACTTCCCCACACCACACGCTCCCACGACTTACCAGTGCCTGAGTACAAAGTTACTGGGATTCCTTGTCATATTTCTCACTATTGGATAACTCTGTGTTGAATAGCCTCCGATATCGTCCAGCGATTGCGGCCCTATTTTGAGCACCCACAAACTACTCCTTGCCTGTGACCCGGACTGGCGGCTTAAACCTACCTACCAACCGCCCCTCACCACTGGTATGCTTTCCGCTAGAACCACATTGGTGATTATAATTGGTTGGCCAAATGGGGTATTGTGGAAAGAGGCCGGCGAAGGAACAGGGCCATCTCAAGTTTGCTATGACAAATATCAAGAGGTTTTATAAGTTCCCCCACCTCCTCTCTTTAAACTTTTGGCCCTGGTGATCAGCGTTCGAGTTTTGATTTGACGTTATACTGTTCCATACACGTAGTATTAACTATTATCTATATCGTTCATGTCTTTATACAACAGGCTTCGTCAGAGGATGACCGTCGCAGGAGTTGCCACTGAGTTGTGGAAGACCGATTCCAAGATAGCCTGAGGGGCAGAATCGGTTAAAATGGAGTCGGGTTAAAGGCCACATCAATCAAAGAATGCAACCACTCCATCCTAATTCTGCTCTAGAGGACTAGGAAGGTGTTTCAAGCCCGTCTAGACAATGTGGGTATTTTATCTCTCTTTTTTCCCCCCAATGGTCAAACAAGATTACATATTGCGAGGTGCGCCATCGGTAAAACTAATGTGTACCACACACATATAGTACCAACCACAGGAATCACCACGGTTGGCAAGTGCGTAAATATTAAACAAACCCATATTACACCAATAACATATGTAGTCGTCAATAGCGCAAACGATAGGTGAAATGTAAATTAAGTCGCCGCTATCCGGCAGGACTGTTAAACAAATAGCACAGCTTGCTGAGCAAGAGGGTAACAATTTCCTCTATCATTCCCGACGAATGACTTCATCCACCAATTGCCCGAAGAATTGCAACCCGGAGTTTTGATATTCTAGCCAATCATGGGCGAGAGGCTCATGGCGTATATCTTGAAGTCTTTCATATTGCAAGAGAACCTTTTCTGGACTCAACCAAGGCGCTACAAAGCATATGTTTAGAAATCGCACCTCTGTGGCGTGACTTGAAGGATGCTTCGTATTTGTTATCACTTTGGCATCTTAGGAGTGGTGTTGGACAATAGCCTTTTCAGCCTTGCTGAAATTCATATACCCACATCATGTCATTAGCTATTGTGATTGCTCTTGCTACTAGGTAGGGTGGAGTCGGTCATCGGAGCAAGGCAATCGCAAAACTGTCCCAATGGAATCGGTGAGTTACAGCTACGTGTTGTGATGTTCAGGAGTTTGCTGTTTATTAGAGATCCCCTTAGTAAAAGAAACTGGAAAATAATCGAGCTCAACGACTGAATGGCCTCATTGCTCCAAAAGAGCGTTTCAATACGACACAGGATCTATGGCACTATCAAATTCAAGAGCTTACCCAACATAGCTGGTCCCAGGTGCAAGCCAAAAGAACAATGCCATGGGGAGGATTACGGGCCTTCGTTGTGTGCAGCAGAGTCTATTACTCAACCTGCCTCCAAATGGCTTCCAACTGAGAAACTTGCATCATCTCATTTCCATCCACCACATTCATACCGATAGCCTGGTTGAATTGGCTGGCGCCTTGCGCCCCCGCCATCGTGGCGTAGCCATACCCGATGCTCGGATTGCCATAACTTGTATAGATATTGGCGTCTCGCGATGCAGCCACGATATTGTTGGCGCCAGATAACATAACAGATGACATAAGGAGGGTCTGTTTTGTCGCCATTCTCATCTTTGTGATGGCTAGAATCTCTTGCATACGCGGGACCGTTTGTTTGTACACCTCTGCTCGGTGTTTGGCGAACGCAACAAACTCAGTCAGATCACCTTTCGCGCAAGCCTGCAACCAGAGCTGACGCATCCGTGTTGAATACATGCTACAATAGGCCTGGGGGAAAGTCGCCCCACGATAGGTTATCCGGGATGCGAGGGCAGTATCCTTCACAAAGTCCTCCCAACAGTTCTCACAGGCCAGGAAATCGTCAGTACCGAACCATTTGTGGCCGCTGACCATGACATTGGTCGGGCAGACAGGGATATGGGCATATCGGATCGCAAAGGTTTCAAACTTGGAAAAGTCCCGAGTACTGATAGATTCGTCGAGCTTGTTGAAATATTTAGCCTGCCGAGGGTCGGAGGCATTCATACTGCACGTCCGGGCCTCATGGAGGCCTAGCTCGACTCGGACGAAGTTATTGCCAAATCCCAAGGCGTTAAACAAGCCCGCAAAACATTGTGGACAGACGTCAAATTCATCACATTGTCGCCTCAGACGATACCAGGAACCGCCATGAGATCCTTCTGCTCGGCAGGGAGGACTAGCTATAATATCCTTAGCAGCGTTCCAGAAGATGCCAAAGTTCTTCTCATGGCTGGACTTCATATATGCCACCTTCATAGGCGCAAGGTGCATATCACAGGCCCACTGATTCCAGCCACCATCCATGGCTGACACCTGGATGGGTGGACTCCATTCACCCTCCATAAACGATGCAGCGACAAAATGGAAGTAGCACGCTTCGCAGATGACGAAGCCGTCGATGAACCTTTTGGGACGATACCATTTCTTGTTCATTGCGGGTACTCCCACTGCGCCATCGCATGGCGGCAGATTCATTGCATATCCTACGCTGGACACTAGCTGCTGCCAGTTATTGGAGATCCCGAATCGCTCGAACGCGCGGCTGGCATATGGGGTCATCTTGCAATTCCACAGCTCACCGGCAGGCTGCCCAGTTGGGTTGGGCTCGAAGCGATTCCCAAATGGAGTAGCCAGGGCGATGTCTTCATAGCAGGCGGCGCATATGCCAAAGTTGTTGATGTCCCGGTTGCGCAAACTATACCACTGCGTGCCTACATCGTTGCTTTGAGGGGTGAGACCTCTGCAGTTTGGAATCTTTGCGCGGCGGAGCATGTAGTTTCTGATGTATGCCCAGTCATTATTGTGAAGGACTTGGGGCCAGAGTTGAAGCATTCGTGGAGTGCTGAATCGACAGCGGCGATCGGGGTCCGAACGTTTCAGTTGTCGTTCAAACCGAGAGGCCCAATGAGTATCCCGAATATGTGAAGCAAAGCAATGGGAGCATATTTCGACCCCGGGGGTGTCTGAAGCCGTGTACCAGTACGCGGTAGCATGAAGGACGTCGTCTTCAGGGCACCAGCTGATGACCTAAACAATATTTCCCTAATCAATATGAAGATTCTCTTCTCAATATGACACGTTCTGGTGGCGAGTGTATTTCATATTCTCACTTCTGGGTCATCAAGAACAGATCTCGGGGCATGTGGCAGAGGAGCCTGGGTCACGGCAGGTCTGGATGATACGGGAACCGGTGGTGGAGGTCCACCGCCAACAGGTTTGCGCAATGGGACGGAAGGGGGTGGCACGGCATTTCCCAGCTGTCTTGGAGGGAGAGGCGGAGGAGGAAAGCGCTGGAAACTCATGCTGAAGCAGCAGAAACTTTGATCACGAGTATCCTTGACGGCAGTGGCAGAGAGAGCGCCGCCCAGTTGCCAGCGAAAGGACCCGAACCCTATATATAATATAGCTCACCAAGTAAATTGGTTTTGAAGGGCCTTCGCTAAAAAATTCTTGATTTGTCACGACAAGTCAGCATAGCCTTGCCCTTGCTTAGCTGAGCTTAGCCCCATGCTGCTGCGCCTATCGAGCAAAGGAACGGCCCCTCTCGGATGACTTCTATTAGAGGAACCAAAGACCCAGGCTTAGTCTCTAGCTAATCAGCATCGCGAATGATACAAATGACTCATGGAGATGGAATGGTGAACATCACTAACTCCGGGTTGGTGAGCTTGTACTAGCTTGGAGAAGCTTAGCCATCGGCGCCACATCTGGGTAAGACCAATCACAGGCTTATTCTCATTTTCCCCACTGGTATCTAGCTGCATTTCAAGAGTCCTGTCTACAGGAGCTGGCCAGGCGGAGGGTATTGCTGAAATCCTATTATTAAACTTTTGTGAATGCATGCAGCCGGTTATCACGCACCAAGTTGGAGGTGGAACCGAATAGTATGAGGCAGGCAGCAGAGATGTGATGAGAATAAAACCAGGACCAAGACCCTTTTTTTGACAACTGTAACATAGAGTGCCCCAAACATCTAGGCGCGATATCCCTTCCCCAAGTAAATATGATTTCCACAGCCTCTTTAAAGATAGCCCAGGCGAGACCAGTTCTACCAGGGGCTCATTCGATCCAAAGTGTCGCGCGATCGGCGGTGATGAGAACGCCTTCAATCTTTTCCAGAGTGCACCTCAGTCTGCATCACAGCCTGCGCCAAAGCTCATACCTGCTCCTCACCCTGCGCCTCCTTCCGAGTTTGCAACTGCCCCTGCTCACATTGTGTCACCCTCTAGGAAGAACAAACCGGAATACTACCTTTTCTCATCGTTCACGGTCTACGGTGATCCAGAAATCAAGGGTACGGTATCCAACCATGAGATTCACGTAAGAGTAGCAAAAAAGAGCTTTTCGATGGCTCATTACTTTGTAAACACGCTTCGACAGCAGGAACTCAAGGATTGGATGATCTCTCTCAGGCAATCTTATAAGATTTTTCTAAAGAGAATAAGCAGGAGTTCTTGCAAGTCAGGGTTAGGGAGGCCTCTGGAGTGTGTACAGAAGGGCCGAGTGCCCCTAGAGCCTCCAAAGCTATCGCTTGGCGTACGATAGAACCAATTGCTCATTGAGGGGGATCCATTTACACTTGGATTAATATTGACACACACACACACACACACACACACACACACACAACATATAGGTATTAGGTATATATATAATTTATGCCCAGCCCTTTTGTCTCTTCTTCTAGTGTCTTTGTTTCCCTGGAACAACCTACCTAGTGATTCCGTCCTAGTATTGTAAGGTGTCTTATTGCATTTAGCTTCCAGTGTCTTCCTCTTTCCTTGCAGCGAACCATGCCTTTGTTTCAAATGTCTGCAAGTTGTCTACCGTAAACGGTGAGGAAAAGACCGGAATAGCCCGGGGGTGGCCAGGCGTCCCTGGGGAATTCCTGGGGATTGACTCTTTGTCGGTGAAAGCGTTGCTTTTGGGGACGGCATTTTCAACTGCCAAGTTGCCATTGGAAACCGTTGCTACGCCTTCCGGTGTTGGCTTAAAGTGGCTTGCACTTACAATGGGGAGGTGCAGTGTACTTCGTTGTTCAGTTATTGGAACGGGGTCCCCAGTGTCAGATACATCCCCCGTCTCACCTTTTATAGATTCGGTCTTAGCTAGATCATGAGCAGCCAAGGATTCAGTAGACAATTCACCACCTTCGCCAATGTAACATTTTGCAATCAAATCATTTTGAATACAGAGAATCTTGCTGAGGGATCGGATTAAAGAAAATTTGAAAGCCGAGGACATGTCTGGATGCAAAGATATGGTCTCGAGGAGCAGCTCCTTCAAATACCCAAGGCAGGCGTTCATATGGATATATTCGATAGTCAAAGGGTGTATTAGAATCTTGCCCGTGTGCATAGCCCTGGTCCACGTGGACAAAAATGATTAGCTGGGCCGTAGCACAGGCCTGGCACAACAGGCCTGGCACATCTGGAGAAGACGATAGAGGACGTACCCAACTTTTTCTAGATACTCCCAATACCCCAGTTGGCTGGGATCCGAACATAGCCTAGTCAGATACCATTTCCAAAATATTTTCCGCCGTTGTACGTGCGGACTGTCAATTGTAAAGTAGTCATCTACCAGTGCGTTAGAGGCGGTATTGCGCGTCCGCAGAGCCCGCGCTGTGATGTCAAACTCTAGCATCTTTTCGTATAAGCGGTGTGTCAGAGATGGGATAGCTGCTCGAAGATATTTTGCGCCTTGGTTAAAGACTACGATATCATCTGCAGCGATTCTAATTCGTTAGCAAGATGGGGACTCCTTCTGTAGCTCTCGACGCACCTTTAGTAAAATTGATAAACGCTTGGAGGAATGCCATGCGCTTCGGGAAGCTCGTATATAAATCCCTCCGCTCAGCATGTTGAATATTGTCGATATAATCAGAAAATGGCATCTCTCCGAGGTATACCAAGATTAGCGGACAACCTGGGGTAGGATTTTTGTGGAACGCGATGCTGGGAGGGGGGAGGGAGCTTTATAGGTAATTGCACTTGGATTGTAGCTATTGGGAATGTCTCACGCGATTCTCCGATCGGACAGCGGGTTTCCCGCCTAGACCTGTTCGATCCCGGGAACACTAGGCATCTAGATCCCCCTTATCCCGCGCCAAGCGTAACCCACTGCACTGTTTGTGGTGATTCAATTGATGGCGGATTGAGCCCCTAACATCCGACCAGTGCTCAAAATATACAGGACCAACTCATCGCTATAAAAAGCATTTCTTAACAAAGTTCCCGCAGGGAGTCTTCTGCCCGGCTGTATGAAAAAAAGAAAATGAAAGAAAGGAAAATTCCTACTGCCTCTCTGATTTTTGCTATTTATTTTTGGGGGCGGGGGGAACCAACTAATGAGTTAATTTGTGAACGAGAATGACTGGCTTTAACTGGCTGTACCCTGTACATGGTCACCAATTATTGTACTGGGAATAAATTGGACGATATTAAGTAATTTACCAGTCTCCACCAAAGACATCCAGCTTAGTCAGTTTTTACAAAAGAGTGGTCTGATGCACTGGATTCCGCTAGACCTGAGAAGGAAATAGAGGCTGCTAAGCGAAGCACGAGAATTTCAAGGCTGTTGGGAATCTTGGAACATGAAATTGTGAGGTGAGAGACTGAGCTAGGCCTTCCAATCCCTGTGATCTTCCCCCTGCAGGTCCGAAAAGAGAGTCTCCTATGTATTCTAGCAGAACACCCCCGATTCATCGGGTGGACAATCTGGGATCAAACTCATCGTGCATACAAAAAGAATCCGTCAAGCATGTGAGCTGAGAACAAACCAGTGCAGTATCCCAAAGGCTTCGGCATTCTTATAGAAGCTGGCAATCTCCTGCAGCTGCTCCTCCGTGTACGGCGGGAAGGATGGCGCGGTGAGGGTCTTCGCATCTCATGTGTCTAGCCTTGCCAACACCGGGTAGGCGAGGGTTTGTGGTCTCCACCTTCTTCATTGCTGCCTCGCTTCACCTTCAGGCTGCCAATGCCTCTATCCTTACATGAGATCTTCAGTCTACCGGCCGAAACGATAGCGCACTCAACGCAGCCGGCCTTCATGAAGACGGCGAGGTTGAAGCCTGCGTAGGCCGACGTGCTTGCGGTGGCCTTGTGCCACTCCCAGCCTGTCAGGGCGCCGTACCCATCCTCCTCGTCATGCAGTAGTTGGTCGCCATCTGCCACCCAGTCTCCATCGACATGTCGTATATCTCAAATGTATAGTAGAAGATCATATGCCAATGCAATTTGCGCGAGGTATTGGGACCGAGGGGGGACGTCGTTGTTGTCTCATAGCCGTCATCGTTGTCGGTGAATTACTGTGGCCCATTTTAGTGTTAAGACGAGAAATTGGCATCACATCGACGGAAAGCAGCACACGGGAAGAAGTACTATAATCCCAACCAGACCGTGTAATCAGCGGGATCCTCTTCTTCGTCAACGTCGTCGTCATCGCCTCCATTGTCATCCCCACGACTAGAAGGGCCCGATAGCCTGGGAGCACAATAAGGCAGTGTGTGTTACGAAATAGAAAGGCCTAATTAGGTGTGTCCCATGTTAGTCTTCCGGTGAGATCGGATGTAGAGGGAGCCTAAAGATGGGAAACACTGCAATACTCAGAAAGCAGACCTCACACGGGCAACCTGGCTTGGCTGCGGGATTTGGCGGTTTGCCTGGTGGCTACGAAGGATGCTTGGAATTAAGCCCCGGGTCTGTGGACCCAGGTGGAGGCGTGGTTCATATCTGGGCCGCTGCAGCTTTGCATGCGATCACACTACTCTCCCTCAACTGCATGTATGATTGCATAAATATCCCCAAGTATGAATAACCGACCCTTGGCACGGATCCAAATCCTTTGACAGTATCTATTCCGTGAACGCCGTGTTCTATTCATGTACATATATATATACAAGCCCTCAGGCCGCGCGTGACGCGCGGCAAAAGACCATCAACTCAATATCAATATCGCCAGCAGCACTGCCATGGGACTCCTGCTGCACGCACTGCTTCGCAGCAGGCTTGCAGTTGTCCTTGATGGCATGGTGCAGCAGGCTCCCAAGAGTATAAGAAAAAGGAAAGCCAGTTGTCTGTATGCCTTGAAAAAGAGAAAGAAATATCACCAGCAGTACTAGCTACCATGGGACTCCTACTACACGCACTGCTTCGCAGCAGGCTTGCAGTCATCCTAGATGGCATAGTACAGCAGGCTCTTTAGAGTGTATATATAGAAAAGAAAAGAAAAGAAAAGAAAAGGCTAGTTACCTGCACTGCCATGGGACTCCTGCGCGCACTGCTTTACAGTAGGCTCGCAGTCATCCTAGATGGCCTGACGCGGCAGGCTCCTGTGGATAGGGTCCAACTGCAAGCAGTGAAGAACAGCAGAAAGACCTACTCATAGAAAAACGGCCCAAGGCCACGATCCAACCAATCAGAAAGCCGCCAGAGGTACGATTTTATGCCAGAAGTCCAATATATATATGATTTACCTACTTATTTTTCCATTGCTTATAGATGGCTTTGATGGCTAGTGTGGTTATATATATTAATATTGTACACATTGATGATAAACACATGCATTTTGATCTTTTCATTTTTTATAAAATCAATGTTACAGTTTCTATATATGGATACACCTTTTTCACAAACTTATCTACCTAGTACTTTCAGGTACATATAAGCGGCCAGTGGTTAACCGATTAGTCCCGGCGGAATCGCCCTTCAGCCGACAGCCATCTTAACACGCCTAACTTGGAGATTTTGGTAAATTGATACACCATCACCAAGATCTGGCGAGTGTCATGCAGCGGCTCATTCTTAAAAACATCATTCGTGATCATGGCCACCTCGGTTTGATGTGCTGGATATACTATAGGGGTAGCTCCTGGCAGTACATAATCATAGGTATCGTTCGAATATAACTGTCTAATTTCAAAAGGCAAGGTCATTTTGATTTGGCCCTTATAGTAGGAGAATTAATGGTTTGCCCTAATCCCTATCTACTTCAAAGCTGCCGGGGCGAGCATGTTATGGGTTGGGGTCACTCTTCATTATCCAGTACCCAGGGACCCCAATACCCGCTGACGGGTTATAATATCCAAAGACACACGCGTCTCGCAATATAACGCGCCATTGGCACTCTAGAGCTGCCGCAGTTCGCTGGCGGTTTGCCGGCATCTGGCGGTTATACTCTTCCGCTATCATCCGCCAAGAAGCGATGGTCTGCTTGAGATGGCACAGCAACTGCTTCTCCTGCGGTAAATAGGACTTTTCAAGAGCCGTAGGTTTCGAGTAGGATGGCAGAATAAAACCAGGAGTCGATACACTGCCATGTTGCTGAGATAATTAATGTCTGGTAGGCACTCACAGAGACCAATGTTGCCTACCTTTATTGCATCAGCATCTTGTGAAACGCCAGAGACCGGGCTAGAGCCAGATGTGGGCTGGCTAATGGAGACGTGCTCCGGGTTGTGAAGAATTATGGAACTAATCCTCATGACGTCTGGTCGTCCTTTTAAAGATTCAGATTGAGCATTCTTCCACACTCCGTGGGATGGGGTAGGGGAGTCAACGCGCAGGTACGACATTTTCTATGGCGTCTATACCTAATGAGGATGCCTGTTTACCTGCAGAGCTAACTCACTCCTCAATATAGAAGAGTACGAAGGTAGAGGTAATCTGATGCGAGTGTATTTTAAATGACTGGCATATATGATAGGACAGATTTGGTGTGACCTTTAGAATGCTTTAAAGTAGTATGGGAGTGAATGTAAAGAAACCCAGACCTAGTCGGGGACATTGGCTATATATCTCTTATCTCGCAACAACTTGCGATGTGGCAGTGTGCCTGCTATCTGGATGGTAGGCTAAATTATTAGCTTAAGCCGCTATCTTTTTTTAACTTAAAAGTTCTCAGTCAAGGAGAACCTATGACTCTCAACTCTTAATGAATGACTCGGCCATACCACCTCTACTTTCTTCCTTTGGTTTCCTAGCTTTTCCCCCAGAATAATAAACGAGTAGCTGTAGGAATCGAATCGTCACTGGTACAATATTTTCATCATTTAGTGTGTGCCATGGGGCAGTACTCGAATTCCTTTATGTTGGGAAGAGTTCCCTGTCGCGAAAATAGTTCGAGGCAAAATTTAGATCGGGAAATGGAGGCCTCGTAGGTCGACCAATGACCCGAGAGATGCCCTCATTTGACTCGTATCGGATACAAAATCGACTTTCCCCGGCTTAGCTCGTGGGACGGATCGTGGCAAGGTGGGAACTAATACATGCTATTGGCCGAAGCAACACGAACCACCTTTGTTGAATCCAATTAGCGTTGACCAAGGGAATGGTTGAGGGTACAGGTCGAAGTGCTCAATGGGCCTGTGCCCTCCTTAGCCGCAGATGAAAAGGGTGGGTTGGGATTGACCAAGAGCGGCCATAATGCATGGCTATCCAGTCGATCAAGCACTGGCGGCCAGAGGAGCAAGACCGACCACGCGACTGCATACAATGTGCTATTTACAACGCTTGTGGAATGAAACATCTTCAATATTGTACGTCCTCCATGCTCCTAGATCTTCCTACCTTAACAAATTAGCGCTGACTCAAAGTACTGGAACGAGGACTCCATGACGTGTGCTTGATCCATTGGTCAGGGTTAATTTTCGCAAATTTGCCCAGCAGCCAGATCGAGCTAATTTTAGACCTAGATATTTTGGGGCTTTCTCGAAAGCCGCAGAGCTTTTCTTTTTTTTTTAGCTCAGTTTTGGTGAAATTCAGTTTACTCCTCAGCACCCAAATTATATATAGTCCGAGCATATATCTACATCTACTCCTATTTCCCTTTGCATTAGTGTTTCTATAAGAGGTTTTTCACCATCGGATTCTTCTCGACCCAACCGATTGTGGCATTCAATATAAGTAGTTTTATACAAATCTTCTATTTTTTTTTTTTTTTTTAAATCTTTAAATAGCTTTAATAACTTGAATATTTAACAAATAGTGTCTAACATATTAAAGCTTTCTGCAAAGAACGATTATACAGTTCTAAATCCGCCCCAAATAATAATGCTCTTCCTGTCGTCATTTCAATAACATGGGGATTTACCTTGCATAGCAAGAAGGATCCGGCAGTAGAATTCACTACCTTGTAAAGTCCTCAGCAAGAAAATGGGCAGGCCATGGTTGAACTCCTGCCGTTTCTCCTTGGTCAACGGGCTAGTAATATTTTTCACCCTTCACCAGATCAGTTACCGACTCTTCATATCCGAATGCTGCGTGCTTGAAAGCCTGAGGGGTCTCTATCTCCCCGAATCGCAACCTCACCCTCCTAGCCTCCTCTGTTAACTCATCGGAACCAAAGCAATAGCCTGTCGTTAAAGCATCCAAATCTGGATTTCGCGTTGTTCTTAGCACGCCGGAAAATGACGTATTATGCGAAACGCCATTGTCCCACAGGGCAAATAGTCCAATCGTGATACACATAATTGTGACTACTGCCGCGGTGGTATACGCCGCAAAGAGGTTCTTGTGATTATACGTGTAGAAATTTAGGGGCGAATAAACCGTGACCGGTACACTGGTGTTGGCTGCGTTCAGACTGAGAAGGCTGTAGGTAAAGTTCCGGGAGAGGTCTTCCAGCGCTCGGCCTAGGGACTTATTGCGACAGTAGCTGGCAGAATCGGCCTCCACGACGCTAACGGTGGATCTATACGTGCTATTCCATAGCTCTGGGCAGTCAAAGAGACCAGACCGCATAAGAGACGTTCCATCACCCACAAGGGATCCAGTAGAACCTACACCCAAACTGCCCGAGATGAGAGATGAGAAAAGCAAATGGGTGACATAGTAACCACCATTCGCCTCTGGTCTGCCGTTTTCGAAAAATGCGCTACTACCAGTGGTGTCATCCCAGTTGGAGGGAGCAATAAACTCGGTTGAGATGGGGACGAGGGTCAGAATGCCGTTGGTGAAGTTCACACCCAACACATAGGATGTGTTCCAGAGCTGGCAGACCTGGGATGTTGTTTCGAGTGGGTTGTCCGGCAAGCTGTTGTCCCCTGCGGCATACATCAGGAGCGTATTGTTTAAGAACCAAGGCGCGACCCCTCTATATACCAGACTAAAGGAGGTGTCGTCATTGTCACTTGAGTTGTGTACTAGCTGATGCCAAACATCCTCAAAAGAGCTATAATTTTTATCAAGTCCTTCGGTGAAGGTAATTCCTTTCATCTCGGCGATAGCTTCATGCAGGGTTTGGCACTTGTATGAAGGGCCCCAGAACTCGAGGGTGTAGGACGAGTTGGTGTATGATGGTGAAAACGGGATTATGGACACCGATGAGGAGACTGCAGTGAAGAGGCGACTGATGGCAGAGGAAGGCTGTTCAATCCATCCCGCTCCCTCGGTTAATGCCCAAGACTTCCAGGAGTCGTCAGTGAAATCCACAGTGGGAACATGCGCCCAGGTAATATTGGGTTTCGTCAGCAAATTCACCGATAGTGTCGCAGGCGTAACAAGCGCGGTTAACGGCACCAGCCTAGATCCACTGTTAATTATCGTGTACTCCTCCATAGCCTCGGGGAAACCCTACCTACCATGATATGATTGCGACGAGAGTGAGTGTTTTGGCACATATCCACATATCCGGAGTGAGAAAGGAGATGGGGTTGCTTAAAACATTAAACATAGCATCGATCCCACGAAGATTTATACTCTTTCGGCGAAGAGTAGCCCAGATCTGTTGTACCGCCGCAATCCCAATAGCAGCCACATAAACTGTTTTGATGAGGAAGGCAAATCCAGTTCCGATCCGAATGGCCCAGGTTTGTTGCTCCGCTGATTTGGCCAGAGTGTTGTCGAGGCTGTTGTAATACAAATGATGACCGACTGATAACAACAGCCCACATAAAAAGAGTCCCACCATCAGGGTTGGACACCGCCATCCGACCCCCCACTCTGCAGGGGAAGAGCAATCCTTTTCGGTCGGTGAAGAAGTCGGTGCTGGATCTGTAGTCGATACTGGTCCCTTGGTCGACCCGTCCGGGTCGGCCTGGCGTGCAGACGGAAAAGTGCGTGTAAAGGAGTATTTGACACGATCAACAATTGGCGGAGGCATGATGAAAAGCAGAGAAGGCAGCTGAGGGTTTTGCCATTGATTTCTCCAGCTCGCTAGGTAACACTTGACCCATCTTTTATACTCAAGGTACCAGCTGTGAGGCTGTGAAAAAATATTGCGCAAAAAATTATCTCTTATTCAAATGTATGTTTCTTTGTTTTATACATCAAGCCTATTAGATAACAATGCTGGTTCCCGCCCTTACAAACTAATGTAAACCTGCATCCTTTCGGTCTTCTTTGACCGCTTATTCGCTAACATGTTTAGCGGCGGCGGTCTTCATGTGCGGGGAATTTTCAGCATCAAATCAAGTGTAAGCAAACGGTCAAGGCTGCGCTCAGGCCTAGCTAGCACCTCCAGTCTATTTTAATCAATTTTTAATATAAGCGATTGGTGGACTATCTCGCTAGCGCATATCTTGAGGTGGTTCCAGCATCATCAAGGGCAGCCTTGCGAGAAATAACGAGGCTGAGTAATTGCCTAGCATTTTAATTACTAGTCTCTCTCTATGGTATTCCAGAATACCGAATCTTCAGCAGTTGGAGCACCTTGTTCCCAAGAGGCACCTTTGCAGCAACCGGTGGTCGCAGCGTTGATGTTATCCTAAACTCTCGAGCGGGTGCCCTTCTAGAGGAGAGCTTCAACGTACTGGCTCCGTTTGGCCCTTCATTGAGATTGGCAAGGGAGGCTTTGAGCAGAATGGTCTGTTTGAAATGCGCCCCTTTGCACGCCAGGTCTCATTTCTTCTTTCCTTCATTCTGGACCGGAAATGAGATGTCCACTGTGTGCTGGCGGCCATCACTTGTCTGGTTGAGACGGGTGTATTGTGGCCGGTGCATTCGGTCACGGCCTATCCCATACCCCAGGTATCAAGAGCCTTCCAATTGCCCCAAGCTGGCAAACACACTGGCAAGGTTGCACTTTCCGTTAGTCCCAATGGAATGGTCCGTGTACTTTCCGGCCACCTACAGCATATCTAGCGGCGCTAGCATCGTACTCAATTGTCGGTGGAGTCGGTGGCATCCGCCGGTCGGCTGCTGCAGTGCACAACACCTGATTCGCCTCTCTCGCAACGCGGGAGTTAGCTCGAACACGGCTAGCTTTGTGACGGAGCTCTGTACACTGGGATGCGATGTCCAAATAATGAACTGTGACATGACGAACCCAGATAGTCCTCGTGCAAGCTTTCCAATTGTGCCAGGAGCCAGGCATGCCACCCATTCGCGATGTCATTCAAGCTGCAATGGTAGCCCTATCATATATCACAGGAAATAATGCCCAGGCTTCCATAGTTCGCTACCTTGCCTGCCACTTTTGGTTTTCCCATCTTTTTTACATTTTTTCCACTATACACTCAGAGGCGAATACACCGATTTCCAGGGTATTTTTCGTTATACTGTTTGCTCAAAAGCCGCTTAGCAGACAGTCTCGTTATTTTCCCTGAAGACATATATAATAATGGAAATTAGCTGAAATTGCCCCTTCTTATTCGAGAACCTAATATGCTGTTTGACTGCTGCCTTGCTGGGCTGAGGGTAAACAGCATATGGCGGTGTACACCAAGATGGTAGGTTAACGCACCCGGCCTTGACGGAGAAGGAGAGGTTGGGGGGGGGGGGGGGGGAGGGAGAAATTGTATGGGGAAAAAGATTCAAGGAAATATATCAAATAAGAAAAGTTTCGTGATGATTTTGTCCTTGAAGGATTCCAAAAGAAAACCTGACCCTGATCCACTACACTGATCACTTTCCACTAAAGGCTGTCCATTTCCCCCTTACTTTCAAAACCACCCTAGTTATCCAAAAATTTATGCCTTTTAGTATTATCGAATATGTGATTATCATATATAGTTCAAAGGCGAGAGGCGAGATAACGTAATGTTGCTGGGGTGGACGAATGTTTGTATATATCAAGCTCCATGTCTATGATAGGATTAACTGCTCAGGTGCAAATAGTAATTGGGTTGTCTAGAAATACTGAGGGGAATGGCCGCCAAGGCGACCAGCATTGTAAAAACCATGACAAATACTATAATATCCTAAAGACGCCTCAGCTAAAATATATGTAGCGGTAGAGCGATCAGGGGAAGGAGCAACAACGGCAATAAAGGAGGCCACAACAGAAGAGGAGGGGGGAACAAAAGCAGTTGCTGCAGGAGGGGTCGGGGAGGTGGCAAGGGGAGATGACGATAAAGGGATAGAAGGAAAAAGCGGGTGGCGGTGCTAGGCTGCTTATGCCTGCTCATCTTCAAACTCTCGAGATAATCGCTGTCTCCATGTTGGGGTTGTTATCCTCGGGGTCCTGGTAAACGATGTGTCTTCGCCACATGAGCCTTGCAGTCCCTCACTACATATGCGAGGACCTGCTTGTAGCGTTTTTGCTCAGAGTTTTGAATTGGTTTGAACTTACCAATGTTGATTGTAAACTATTCTACGCTCTTTGGGACATTAACAGTTATAAGGGTCTTGGGGTTTCCCATACCGTTCCATGAGGATAGTTGCGTGCTGGTGAGGTCGAATTCGTTTGTCGAAGAAGGGAGTTTTTAACTTTGAAATTCGTCTTTTGTAACAGTATGTGTGTATGTGGGTAGAAATCTTTTAACTTAATCCTACAAGGAAGTATTGGTCAGCAGCAACATGTCTAGTCCTTCCCCATTTTATTGATGCTATTACCATAAACTAATTATTGTACACCCCTGTTTGATCTTTGCGTGTCAAGTTTTCTCCACTTGGAGCCGTTTAAATTGACCTCCTCCAGATATAGACCCACTAGATAACTACCATTACCAGACAAAGAACCCTGAGGGGTTGCATGACATGTAAGAGATAGGCGACTGCCTATCTTTTCACCATTCCCCTGTCTCATTGTGCAATATTTCGTCATTTGGTCCTGCGTTGTAACAAAGTTGGCAGTGAGTACAACGACCAATTACACACTACAAACCCACTAATACATTGCTTGGCTCTAGATTTATGTTGCTTCCTGCTTAACTCTGAATGGCTACCCATATCTAGCTTTCCTCCCCTCTCCACCATAGCAACTAAGCAGCCTTGGCAATTGACCTAATGCGCCAACCGAAAATCCAATCGTTTGTTCCCTTCCTGGTTTGTCGTACTCAGATACTGTACTTTCTGTTCGTCCGTCATGGCTTTCCACTTTTGATCTCGCCGCCGGTTGCGCCAGACATAGTACGACTTGGTCAGCAGGTAGACAGCGATATTGCTCACGACAAGTGAGACTAAGACGCGATTACCCCGTCGGTATCGTGGCTCGTCATCCTCACGATAAATGTTTGAGGCAATTATCCCCGATGACTGAACGCACATGTTGTATACGGCTGCTGAGACGGTGCGAGAGCGGACTGTGTTGGAGTTGCGTGAATTCCAACCGACTTGGATTGGGTGGGCTTTTCAACTTATTAAATGCGTCATTCTTACAAGGGGAGCTCTGGAAAGGAAGGTGGAGGGGAATACTGTACCATTAGGATATGATAGTAACAGAGTCATTACTGCCCATGCGACCCATTTATTGACACTGTTGATATCGACCACGTATAGGTAGATGAGGAATGGTAGGGCCCAGATTTGTCCAACCATCGCAACAAAGGTGAGCTCGCCGAGTGTTTCGGCTGTATATGTTAGGGATACCATAGTAATAATGTGTAGTATTTCCTTGGGGATAATAAGGA
Source organism: Aspergillus haitiensis (assembly GCA_027569155.1). Lineage (NCBI taxonomy): Eukaryota > Fungi > Ascomycota > Eurotiomycetes > Eurotiales > Aspergillaceae > Aspergillus > Aspergillus haitiensis. Next base: position 184,370 of record JAPDEO010000055.1, read on the forward strand.
GGTTTGTGGTGAAGGTGCTGAAGCCTATCTTGCGGAGACTGAGAGTGAGATATTGTGTTGGAGTTGTCATAGGCGTTTGGAAGGTTAGTCCAATAATGTAGATTGGCCAGAGGTCGTAGTCACAGAGACTTTTCCAGAGGAGTTTAGGGGTGATGGGCTCCCGGTTGTGCATTGTGCCCTTGCTGGGGTCATCACGGATGACTCTGTTGACCATGATGACTTCCTCCCTGTTTGTCATTAGCATAATTCCACTTTAGGTGCGCAAAAAATGGCTTACCGCTCTGTAAACCAGCCGCTCTTGCCTCGAGACCAGTTGGCTGTCTGACATGGACCTGGTGGCATCAAGACAAAAGCAGAGAGGCCAACAGTTAATGTAATAAGGCCCTCCAGCAGAAATAACCACCTCCAACCGGAATGGCCTTGGACGCCCCGTAGATGGAGGAAACCAAAGGCAAGGAAACCTGCTGTAATATCTGCAATGCTCATAGCTGTCCAGAAGAAGCCCAGACGGATGGTGAGCTCGTGGTGTTTATAAAAGTACGACAGGTATAAGATAATCTGCCAATTGTTAGTTCAATGCTGCTGTCACGAGCGGGGAAATGTATATACGCACATCAGGAATAAACCCGCCCTGGAGTATGCCCAAAAGTGCCCTACAAAGTAGGAAAGAGCTTCGTCCGCTGAGCCCGAACTGAGCCATAGCAACACCAGACCAAAGAGTGATTTGCATAGGAATCCACCGATCGGGACCAATCCACTTACTGACCAATTGTGATGGAAGCTCGGCGCACAGGAACGAAAGCCTAAACACTGTGTTGCCCAAGTTGTAGTCTGTATTCATCGTTAGCCCTTGCCCAGAGAACTATATCCAGTCACGGTACACACCATTCGTCCCTAAACCCAGCTCTTCTAACAAATTATCAGTCAATGCCTGAGCAATATTTGCCCTATCTAGCTCCAAGGCCATAAACATAACACAAGCAAACACCATGATCCGGAAATCGATCTTGCGGACGAGACGCTCTTCCTCGGCCCATGTCCACCGTGCGGAGGGATCAAACCGGTGGATATTTTCCCAGTCATCGCGTGGCTGGTACTCCTTTGCTGTGTCTGGGTTATCGTACACGGATGATTGCGTGGCAATGGACTCAGGGTCAATTTTGTCCTTTTTCTGCCACCAAAACCGCCGTGTGCTTACCGGTTTCCCAAGGGACGAGGACAAGTTGGTGTTGGAAGACTCAGAGTTTGTATCACCAGTCTCTATGGCTGTAGCCTGAGCTGGTCCCTTCGGTATATACACGGTGGACATTGTGTCTAGGAGGCTGATAGACATCCAATTGTTGAGGTTTCCGTTGAAAGGTGAATCATGTCTCATTTATACCTCATGTTCTTGGTCCGATGCCTATATCTCGGCATTTTCTTGCACCATTCGATCGCGGATGACAGAAGACAGAGATAAGGAATGCCAAGAGCGGGAGAAGAAGAGTCTGGATGATTGCGATCGCTAATATGTTCTGGGAAATTGGATTATCACATGAATGCATAAATGATGCCATAATTCTGGGCGCGCAATCCCGCTAGAGCCAGTCGAAAATATCTCAAGCTGGTACGAAGGGTGTATGATGCAAGGCCCAGGGCCACAAGGACATTTTTGCCCTCACATCGGCGACATGGCAATACAGACCCTTGATTCATTGAAAGTATATTTTACTTGTTGCTACCGATGCTATATGGCGGCAGCGAGAGTGAGGGAGAACAAAAGTATTTCCCGAGAAGATATACATTACACACTCGTGGGGAGCACAAGTATCTATCTCTATGTTTAGAAGTAGCCTACCCATGTGATAGAGGGATATCGCCGCATATAGCAGTGCCAATAGTATTGTCCAAATGAGTATAACTGTTGACAGCCATGGAGCAGAATATGAGGGAGCTTCCAAGTTCTTCCTTTCTAGCTAGCATCTCCAGAGGCCAACTAATAGCAATCTATTCCTTGGCAGATCGTAGCTCCCTCATATTCTAGCTGACACCTATATTTTATGAAAGCAGCAGTTTAGGAAAAGGAATTGCACGACCACCTGACGGCACATGTCTGGAATTATAGATGACCACACCTGACTACGGCGTCTGGCAAAGTGATATGGTATTTGATACGAAAAGTTTTTATAGAAATACAACCTTGGACCTTTGGGACATGAAATAGAGGGCCCTGGGTGCTACAGATTCGATACTTGGACGCACAATATCAGCACATCATCTATCCACAAGCCTTAGAAGGAATATTAAAATGCCGGCACTGAGTGCTTGCAAAGTAGACCGAGCATCTTATCGGCAAAAACCCTTAACGAGTGAAACAAACGCAGCAGGCTTCAGGAATATCAGGCTTCAGCTGGTATGTTTCGATTTTGTCACTTTGACAGTTACAGATAGCGTCGAAATCGATCGTACTCGCACCTATGGGAGAAGATACATTCCACTGCTTGGTGAGGCTTCTTTCCTCCCAGCACAATATGGGGCCGGTTCACGCCTGCTGTTTTTATGGAAAGGGTGATAGGTAGAGAATAAGTCAAATACGTTCACTATTTCGACTGTATGTGATACTGGGGACCTGTTAAGTATTAAGGGCATAAGTCCCCTGTGTCACATCGAGTCAAAATAGCTCACATAATTCATTTATTTTATAGTAGGCAAGGTTCTGTGAACCTTGCAAATGCTGGAGTCTCTCCTTGCTGCTATATCAAGCATGCTGCCAACAATATTATTACACCCTGCTAGAAAGAGGACCGACTTTGTGCCTCCAATGGAAGATATTGTATTCTGCGATCTCATGTGCGGAGCACCAAGGCTCACATGTTATGGAAATGAACTATATGGCAACAAATACATATTCTTGAAAGGCGACGACGTGACTATGAATATGGTCTGGAGTGCGTCTTTGTCGGCGAAACCGACCTTTGACCACTCAGCCACGATTGTTACCTTTCAAGAGATGGAAAGTCACGCCAAAACAAATTAAGACTCTGTGCTTGAGCTATTGTATTGAATTCTTGAAATATAACAATCGGCTCTCTACAGCGATTAAAAAGCCAAAGTGGATCTGATAGTGATCATGACATATACATACCCAGGTATTATAAAGCAATATTCTGGTTCTTGGGATGCGTTTCAAACGTGACGATATATATAGGACCACCAACCTCCATGGCACCTCCAATCATCCCCTGTCATGATACTGCTTACTCGCCCAAAATAAGCCTTGCAGGAATTCTAGGTAATCTCAGTGACTGTAGTTAGCTGGCTCGGAACAAAAACATAATTACTCCTCCAAATTGGAAATATTGAGCGTCCCTTCCGTGGTAATAACTCGTATTTACTCTGGTGATAATGTATTGACTCTTATCGATGACATCTAACCCTTGTCCCTCATTCAGCCGCCAACTGCATCTCCTCAACTGTCCTATCCATTTACAACTAGCCCTTTATTCCTAACACTTGTCCGTCTCGCCCGCCTCCCTTGCTACGGCCGGAGCTTTCGGAAATGTCCCTGTTGCATAACCATTGATAAGTTCTTTAAATCGCTCAACAAAGAATCCAGTCGATAATCCTTCGTCAGATGCCCCCCCCGCAGGGGACAAGGTCCTCAAGTGGGATATCTTGTCTGCGCAACTATCGCCGTAATAACTCGGCTGATATCGGCGGCGTTGGTAACGTCGAAATGGTGGTAAGGTATTACACACCGTATTTCCGTGTAGTCAGTCCTTGAAGGGAATCCCGTTGTAATTTCCAGTTGTATAGTATAGTATGTATAGTATCCGTTCAGGTGTAGACTCACCCCACTTTTTTGAGCGGGGTTTATCATGAAGGTCAGGTAGTGCACATTACCACCGCTTTCCACTGTGGCTTCTCGCAATAAACGGTTAGTTAAGAAAAAAAAAAAAAAAAGGAAAACCAGACTATTGAGAATTTAATTATTTATAATGAGCAAGGTGTACACTGCGACCATACAGACAGAAGACATTTGTTGTGGTGACGGGCGTCTATCCTCGAACGCTCACGGGTTTGGGTCTACACTACACATTTACGCGATCATTTTTTTCTTTTTGGGGCAGGGGGTGGAGATTGTAGAGGGGGGATGGACTACCTAAGATAAGTTGATCGGCTGTACTTCGGCATATTAGAGTTCGAAAGTGGGCATGTGAGAGGTGGATCTAATCCTATTGGTGGCAAGGCGGAGTGATTCCAGCTTGGCCAATCAGAACTCCTGGACTTGCAGCTGAGTTGATAACAATCACCATTAACAACGCAATGAGGGTGAATTCAGGCCTGCTTATTATTAAAACTACAGCCTAGTTATAATATAGATCCGATAGTTGGTGGGGTGTGCTTATAATGGTTTGGTTACGCCCTCTGTCTTTTATTTCAATGGTTTGTCCATAGAAAGGCATACAACGCCCAGTGCAAACAATGCAGCAAAATGACGTGCTGGAGGGGCCATGAAGCTGGAGAACCTGAAAGGGCATCTTCCACATTATTGTTAAGTTTTGGAGCTTTCTGCTCTCATGGGTGCAAACAACAGTCTTTATGGGGTACAATACAGCTAGTTGGTAGATGTTTGACATTACTAACTGGGCGAAGGCATTACTCCCATACGTGAGTTGATCATGGTATATCTCACTATAAAATGCTAATGTATAACTGTAAAACCTAAATCCAGCTTGGAACTTACTAGTCCATTCCCTACGGCAAAGTCTCCCTGGTTTTCCTCCCCCCTGTTCTCGACTACATAATCAGCACGTTGAGCAACCACTCTGTACACATGCGCTGGGGCCAACGTGGCGTTGTTGTTATACTGGAATTTGCCAAATAACCGCTTACACGGTAATAAGTCTGCACCCGCCCTTCCCTATTCCAGTTGTCGTCTATACGCTTATAGGCCTTGGCTCAGGAACAAGCGGCTTGGAATTCACTCGTCGGTGGGCTCCAGAATACTAATGAACTTCTCGGACATTTACATGGTTTCTACGGCACAAGGGGGACATTCATACCGATAATCGCAACCACTCTTATGACGAAGAGAGGCTTGGCTTAGTATGAAATTTACTATATTCTTGTTTAGCATAGCCGGGGTCAATTTTATTATATCCCTGATAGGCTTCGGATCTGAGAGTGGAAGGGTCTATCGTGATAAAACGCGGGCGCATGAAGCAGAAACAGTGCTGATACTACTTCTTACTACTACTTCGCCAGGGATACGCCCATCCATTGGCGACATATTCAAAAAAAAGCAGAACATTTGGCTCTCACAAGAATAATGTTGCGCTCCTGTGTAGTGCTGATCTACTTGCATATGTGGGCTACGAGGTGGCACTCGGTGGATGTATTGTTACTTTTATGAGAGAGGTGAGACATGGTGATGCATTTGGCTCTGGTATGGTGGCTAGTGGTTTCTGGGCTGGCATTACGAGTGGAAGAATTATGCTAGGTTTCGCCACGGGGAGACTATTCAAGGATGAGGCGCGAGCAGTGCCGTTTCATTTGGCTGGGCCATTGGTTATCCAGTTGCTGTTTTGGCTGGTTCCCCAGTTTGTTGTTTCGGCAGTTTGTTTCGTTTGTAGGTGAGTTACTAGATGGGTACCGAGGCTCATACATATACTACGGAGGATAGTTGCCTCCTACGAGACTACGATGTAATAGAGTGATACTACCTAGTTTTGGGGACTAGCGAGTCAATTTATTGACAATAAAGGCCTTCTCTTCTGCACGTTATCCGGGTACCAGCCTCTGCCAGGTTTCTTTCTTGGTCCGGTATTCCCTAGTGTTATAATATATTTGTCTCATCTGTTGCCGTTACATACGAGGATGTCTGCCGTTGGTGCGTCTGGGGCGATTACTATTCCGCTTGGTTGGGCCAATAGCGCAAGCCAGGGAAGTGGTAGTGTTACAGCCAATTATCTTGGCTAAGCTTGTTATTTGGTAATTTATCCCTAATCCGCCGAAGCGAGAGAAAAAGTAGTTCCTTTTCTGTGGGAAGAGCTGGCTAAAACTGTTGATTAGCATATTAAAGCAGCAGGGTACTTCATACAAACCATCCGGGTTCTCACCTCACGGATTTATCAATTTCTTAATTTATACCATTGCCTACTATGTTATAAACATCACTATTCCAAATATCAAACTAGCCAGTTCAGGTTTTTTTGTTCTTGATATACTTGGCGAAAGGTCGTCCCTGTTTCCCCTGCTTTTCGCCGCCGTCCGCTAGGTTCTTCACGCCTACTTTTAGTCCACCACTCAAAATATCACCACTATACAGAGATGTATGATGGCTACCATTATTTTTCCTCCGTTGTTCGATCGAGGCAAGTACAACTTCACCCTGCGCCAAAAATGAGGATTGCTCTACTGCCTCAAGCGGAGAATGGATCCAGGCCCCGGGGGTAGCGTAGTGGCACTCAGGACAATGTTGCAGTATCACAAGAGATTCACAAAGACTTGTGGCTGCAAACCACAAGCGGGATTCCATGAGAATTTACATCGGTTGAGAAAAGCGAACGAATGGTCTGCATCGCTCCATAAAGGAAATCGACTTGGAACTGTCCCCTAAGACTCTACTACTAACATGAGGTGGTAGCATAGGGAAATTTAAGGGGCTGAATTACTGGTATAATTTGACGAGGGATGGAGTCGCGGGGCTCATAGGAGTAATTTAGTTTTTATGTTTAACAGGCCTGAAAACTAGAGGTTATCTTGCTGCGGAGATTTTGAGGCTGCGCATCTATGTTTCATTATTTCCTCGGATGTGGAAACGCATTTTAGTCATTCATTGTATTGAGAGATTGGAGGCTCAGTTGGAATATCAGTGGACGGCTTCAACTTTGGCGCACGGCTTAGGGATTGAATTTTGGTCAGGCTTGCATTACATATGTGCCCCAGGGATGCTGTAATCTATCAGCATGGACCTGGGAGATGAGATAATTACAGGGCTTGGTAACTGATCAGCCATAATCCAAATGGCTAACTCTCACTGGCCATTTGCTTCATGGATGGTACAGGTCTATCTTCTAGATAAGTGTTTCCGAGTCCCCCGCTATTTCTGCCACAGAACAGGTAACTCATTGTGCACGACATCGTGCTCGTCGGACTGATAGAAGAAAAACAACCTCGTTGTAAAGTTGATGTTTCACTGACCAGCAAGAGATTTTGAACGTAATTGAGAAAATATCACAGGGATTCTAAAGTCGAAGCAGGTGGTGTCTTCACTTCACAAATCTGCGAAATTGGCCTTTTTAGGTGAAGAGGACGATCAAGCCATTGGCAGGCAGGCACTACTAATTTGCTATGAATTTCGGACTACCTTCCCTGATATACGGCAATTCGCAGGTAAGTTTTCAATCTGGTCCCGACTGTTTCGTCGTCAATTGATAGTATTAGGACACAACACGCAGCAATGATTTTTCAGGACACAATCAACTCATTCGCAGGATACAAAAATACATTATACCCGCGTTAGCCAAAATTGCTAAAGCCGAAATACTTGTAAAAGTACTAGTTATTTACTCTGGATGGTGAAACATAACAATACGGACTTCCGATAGGAATAGTGGCAATGGAGCCGCCTTGTTGAGGGATGGCCCTATTGACTTAAAGGGTAATGGGGGTGGGTGGACGTGGATTGCAAGTTTTCCTGCGTTATTTCAATCTCTAGGCCTGAGTAATTCATAAAGCGTCTTTCTATTCACTGAATTATAAATATAGAATGGTAATATCATCCCTAATGTCATGTAGTGCTTCTAGTTGTTCTCTTCTCGTCAAGGAGCATATTCCATCGAAGTCCGAGTCCGAGCCTGGCGTCTCGTTACAGCAGAAAGAAGCAAATGACCCCAATACCATCAAATTTAGTCAAATTAGTGGGATACTAAATTTCATTACGCCCTCTTGTTTTGTATCCAACATACTAGGCGAAATATGGCTCAGTGCCTTGGCAGAGATGACATTGGTATGCCTGAGATAACAGATTACAGATAATGCAAGATGGGTATAACCCAGTCCGAACAGAAAAGTGAGCGTTCCCGTGGGGAATCAGTCGAACGAAAATATTAGATTGACCTACTCGGGTGGATTAGGTGGCTTGGGTTGCTTAGAGCTAGCCGTATTTGCAATCTTTTGACTAAAATTATTAGTGTGATATAGCAACTTGTATCGGATTATAGGGATTAGGGAAGAGCACTGGGCCCGAATAAGAGGAAAGCAATTACCTAGAAGATACAAACCCAGCAAGATAATATGTAAGCACCCATAATGCAAGCTGCAGATGTCAAATCCCAATGCACATTAATAGCTGTTGACAATCAGGTAGCCTTTTCAATGATAAGCCCTACATCAACTTGATGAATAAAGCATAAGTTCTATGTCGCATTGTATAGAAGAAGAGAACAAAGGCTACTAAAATCTCCATCATTAATCCAAGCTCTGTAGCAATAGAAAATATTATATTGATATTAGATAGTTTTGCTACCTATATGTAATAGCATACGAGGTCTTAATTACCTAATTGTGCCTAGCCCGTTTATACTCATTCCCATTACATTGCATAAGTTATATGATAATGTCAGGGTGTGTGTCGTGGTGCTTTTTAAATGTCATTTCTGTCAAGGAATATCCTCCGTCACTAAAGGGATGTTAGCTAACTCAAAAATGTGGAGTAGCCGAGGTTCACCTAGGCGGTTGGCTGTTATACCAGAAATGGAAGATCGACGAGCTTAGGTATATCTGACAAGTACGTGAGGTCTTTTTAACTGTACAGATGGTTGAAAGGTACAAACTTGGCAGATATCTCATGATCAACTTTGCCGCGGAATATCGGACCGATAACCCTGTCCTCTCTCTATATAATGCCTGCGAGGGAGCTCTTGAAAATACAAAGCACTGTTCTAAAGGGACACAGGCAAACAAAGTGACCGCACATTATTCTAATCAGGGATATACCGTCGATCTCAAAATACCTCGAGTTTCTGGCCCGTGCAATGACTTCTTCTATACCAAACACTTTCTCCTGGAATGAAGTCCGTCCCGGCCGATGGGAGCGGGATATCGATGAGGTGGAGCAGTTCTATACATCCCTTGCAAAGGCCTTCGAGGGAACAGGGAGAGCCTTCTTCGCAATGACAGGGTTCATCTCATTTTCTGTCCCGTTAAACGGCCCTGCCTCCGGTCAAGAGACGGAGAAAAAAGTGGAGACCGCACTGAAAAAGGCCTGGGTGAGTCTGCGATATGACCATCCCACGATCGGCTCAAAGGTTGAATATGACCTCGAGAAAAAAAAGTGTAGAAAGGTTTATGAGACTTTCTCGACATCATTCTCTGAGCAGGATTGGGTAAACAGCACTTTCCGAGTCATCAACAACGGCATGTCAGGACTCGAATGGTGTAATTCGGACCCCCCAGTCCCAGAATTGCCAACCATCTTCCTCATCAAGTCGCCTTCACCTGATGACCGAAATATTCATTGCGATCTTGTTCTCCGCGCGCATCACGATATTGTTGATGGAGTTGGTACCTTGTTACTCTTCAACAATCTCTTTGCTCATGCCTCACAAGCATACGAGGAAGACTCCAGCTATAAACCCCCTCAATTCGGTGATGAATCAGTCAACCTAAGCCCACCACTCCGTGTTGCCGCTGGTATTCCACCAACCTTGCGGCCAGCACAGCAGCAACGCATGCGTGGAATCCTTGACTCCAATGCCTCCCTGAAGAAAGATGTAGAAATTGCCAGCCCGCCATTCAATAAAGATCAAGTTCGGCCAGGGAAACACCAGCGAGTCTCCATAACTCTTACAGAAGAACAAACGGCGAAAGTCATAGCTGCCTGCTCACTTGCCGGTCTTAGTGTCACACACGCGTACCATACGGCCGTCGCGATCACAGTCCGAGATGTGCAAGAACGACGCCAGGAGGAGCGCAAAGTTCGGTACATAAACTACTGCCTCATCAATGAGCGTGGGCACTGTGACTCTCCCTATAGCACCCGTGCTCATGCCGCATCGGTGTACCATTCGGTCTCGGGAAATTCTCTAGCAATTGACTTAGTCGTCCCTTCAGCATCAAGCACCGCGGGAATTGATAGGGCTAAGGAATTTGATGACATTGTGAAAATCGTGCGTGAATTCTACCTTACCATTCGCAACGACAAAGAGCATATCTTTTTAGTCCCGTCTTATTGGGAAATGTCCACCATCCCATACCCAGTTGACGGCTGCACTCCACCGGTCCCACGACGTAATGAGACTCCGTCAGTTTCCATTTCCAGCATGGGCGTTATTGATAACATTATCTCTCACAAGCATGGCGTGTTCGAGCTTGATTCTCCTTGGGTTACTGGAGAGGAACTAGGAACTGGCATTGGTGTGTTTTTGGGGACCTGGAAGGACAGGCTGACTTTGAGTGCGGCGTACAATGACGCATGGCACCACAAGGATGAGGTTCTAGATTTCTTGGAACGGTGCAACAAGACAACGATGCGCGGACTTGGCATGTAGTCTTTTTTTTTTTCATCTCTAGTAAAATTAGCAGATTTACTCGGGTATTCGAGGCTATAATGGACTTCAAAGTTATGGCACACCAACTGGATGTGCCTAATATTTACTTATTGCGATCCTATAAATAGGACCACAACTACAGATACTCTTGTCAGAAAAAGGGAGGTGCTACAGCCACACCGGCCTCGCTCATGCCACGCCACTTCTCCGGAGAAGATCATCTTTTGCGGGATATCTCTGATAATCTAAAGATAAAGTTATCACTTTACAGATAACCCAGTGTATTGGGTGGAACCAAATCAATAGCTAGAGTCAACATCATAAACAGAATAAACTTGATAACAGTTAGAATCAACAAAATCATTGACTACTTATGTGAGGTCACGCACTTCACAAGGCACTCAGGCATCCTGGAGATTTTTCTTCTCCCTACCCTGAATATTTGAGATAATCAAAATTATGATCGATGGTTATGGATTATATGACCTACTTAGTGAAGTTTTTGAAGGCCTGGGGCTCTAATAATGAGTAAATATGTATAAAAAGGTGTGGCAGGAGTGAGGCTAGTATGCTTGGAGCAAGGCTGGTGTGGCTGTAGTACCTCCTTATAATTATTAATTGCCTAAGTGGGGTCTCACACATTAAAAGGAATCTAAGCATTCTGAAGAATCCTCTTCTCCCCAACCCCAAATATTATTCTGGAGGCCATCTAGCTAACTAGCAATTAAGATAATTAAAAATTCAGCTTAGTGGTTATGGGTTATATAACCTATTTGGTGAGATTTTGAAGGCCTAGGGCTCTAATAATGAGGAAACATGCGCAAAAAATGTGTGGCATCATTTAGCCTGGCCGGTGTGACAGGAGCAAGATCGGTGTGGCTGTAGCACCTTAAAAAAATTGATGTCGCACCCTCCTGACAACGCGAGTGCGACCAACCCCCCCCCCCCCCACTCCTCTCCAACAAACCCACCTGTGCAGCAAGTGATAACCACAGCTGCTAATAATCCAAATAAAGTTAGTTTGAAGAGGAAAGTCTCAGCAAAAGTAGACTTTGGTATCCCCGCGGGATGCTGCCGACAATCTCACCACATCATATCTATCACAACCACGTCTGCAAACGAAAAGTACAAGCGGTTCTGCCAAAATACCACACCTTTACTCAATATCGAATGTTCCAATAAATGAAAGGTCTACTAGGGTTGCTCACACTACACGTGAGTTTTCCCTGGAGCTTGATCAACCATACATTATGTTGTGGAAGCGGTATAATATATATATAATTCCCCTGTTCTACGCCGTTATGGGCAAGTTCCGCAAACCGTCGTAGTTGCCCAGCTGCTCGTAAAGCCCATACCAACGAGGATAGCCCCAAAACCAGCCCCCAGGAATTCCAGCCAATTAACTGCCTCAACCCTAGGAAGGATATGATTCTAGCTCTATTAGCTACCGCTGGGAAGCAGGAGGACGGCGAAAGTTTCCCAACAGGGCTGTGGTGCCATTACAAACATGCCACAAAAAATACCATCACGGTAATGGCATCCCGCTGCCCGATGCTTTAGCCCTTGTCTTTGAAGCATAAAATCTCCTTTCACTGTATTGGATAGATTTTATTTGACTTTTGGGCAATAAGCTGCTGGGATAATTACTCCCACTCACAATCATGGTGTGCGACTGGATCATGTTTGGTATGTGTTCCTACAACCGTTGGCTTCCTTTAAACTTAGGTTATGCAAGCTCCAAATTTCAACCACGCAAGACATTATCATTGAATACCGTATTCTCCTCAGCAGGAGTAATTTGGTGTTTCATGTAGAGATTCTAGTGTCGACTCGGGTGGTTGTCTATCCGGCAAGGGTTAATGGGAGCCCATGTGATTGTAAAAATTTTCACTTTCTTCCCCATAGCATAATGAGTGCGGGTAGAAACTGGCTTAGTTTGTGTGAATAGTGTATGTTAGCTTTTTGATGTTATACCATGATTGATGGATGCTCCGGTGATGCTCCACCAACGGAATAACTAGTCCACACTATCATTTACGAGGCGGGTTATTCCGCCCAGCAGTGGTGTCCGATATTCAGCGAACTTTAAACGTTAGATTATCTTATCTGATCATCTGATAAATTGACCTCCCACTTTTATAACTAGCTCTTCCACACTTGATGATCATCCTCCCAAGTCGCCCCAGCTTACGCTTTATACCGAACCCCGACCACAGTATTTATCTCTGATAAATACTACAGCAACGCGATGGACACCGAACAACTTCCTAAGCTTAAAGACTCGCTTGATCCGGAGACACAATATGTATTGGATGGCAATGCTCGGTTTCGTCGTCTCGGATGGAAACGCCTCACCATTCTCTCATTAGTAGAGGCAATTGCTCTGGGAAGCTTGGGGCTGCCTGCTGCTTTTGCCACCCTTGGAATGGTGGCCGGTGTACTCATGACTGTTGGCATCGGCTTGGTTGCAATGTATGCTGGATATAATATCGGACAGGTTAAGATTAAGTACCCAGAGGTTGGGCACTATGCGGATGTTGGCCGACTCCTGATGGGGAGATATGGCTCAAAAATTTTCGTCGCCAGCTTTGTCGCGCTGCTTGTATTTGTTATCGGCTCACACTGCTTGACTGGTGCCATTGCATTCCAGACGATCACCAAAAGCAACTCATGCTCCTTAATCTATAGTGTGGTGTCCGCTGCAATTCTAATGGTCCTCGCCATTCCTCCAGCATTCGCTGAAATTGCAATCCTCGGTTACATTGACTTTGCATCCATAATAATAGCGATAGGTATCACGATGATTGCAACTGGTATTGAAAGTTCAGGAGGTTCTGGTGTTATCAGTGCAAACCACGCCGGATGGTCTGCATGGCCAATGCCTGGGACGACCTTTTCCGCTGCTATTGTGGCCACTAGTAACATTTTGTTTGCATACTCCTTTGCTGGTTGCCTCCCATCATTTATGGAAGATATGCACACCCCAGAGGACTATACTAAAACTCTCTGGTGGCTGGGTGGCATTCAAATTGTTGTTTATACTCTCACGGGATCAATCATCTATGTCTTTGTGGGGCAAGAAGTGCAGTCACCAGCTTTACTCTCAGCAGGGCCCCTTATTTCACGGGTAGCTTTTGGCATAGCACTTCCAGTTATTTTCATTTCAGGATCTATCAACACAACAGTGGTCTGTCGATACATCCATGGGAATTTATTCAAGGGCTCGGCGCTCCGCCTTGTCAACACAAGCAAGGGCTGGATCTCCTGGTGTACTCTTGTATTCTCCACCACAATCCTGGCTTGGGTCATTGCAGAGACCATCCCCATATTTTCAGACCTACTCTCCATCATTTCAGCCCTTTTTGTTTCAGGCCTCTCCTTCTATCTACCACCGATCATGTGGTATGTCCTCTTAAGAGAGGGTGCCTGGTATGAACAACATAATATAAAGGCTGCCATATGCAATGCTGTGGTATTTCTGGTTGGCATTGTCGTTTTCGGATGCGGCACCTACTCAAGTATTGCTGAACTGGTGAGCGCGTTCTGATTTGTTGTTCCGTGTTAACAATAATTTTTGTCGGGAAATCTAACTTTATAAATCGTAGGTCAATAAATTCCAGTCCGGCTCAGTAGGCAAACCTTTCACATGCTAAGCATTTCGACATACAAACAAGCATTCACTGATGAAGCTTGGTGGTGGCTGGTATTGGTCTGGTCTCCCGTGCCAAGACTATTAAGACATTGGGAAGATTGTTGGGAAGGAAGTTAGTTTTGCAGGTTCTTGTTGTAACTTCTTGCCGTAAAAACAAGCCTGAACGACTTCCTTTAATTTGAGGGAAATAAATTTTAGTGGCAGAAGAAAAAATCGCCTTCTAACTAGTTTTTTAAAAGGAGCCATAATCAAGGCTTGAATTTGAGACTTTAATTTGTGATCGTATGTACTATCGCTGAGTAGTAGTGGGTTTGGGGTTTATAGAGTTCAACCATCTTGGCCTGCCCACCACGCATTGCTGTGCCGCCAAAGCACCCAAACAGATGTCCGTTCTATTGGTCCCATGAGATTGCTGCAGGTACAGGTCGATACGAAGTGTCCCTGGCTATCAAGTCTGTCTAGTCTCGTCCTATGGCTCATCAGCGTTGCAATTCGCTGACGTAAAGAACCCGGCCGTATCAATTCATACCTGGCCGCACCACCGGTGGAGAATCGTGGCGCATATTATGAAAAGAATAGGGAGGTGCTACGGCCACACCGGCCTTGCTCCTGCCACACCGGCCAGGCTAATGCCACACCATTTTTCCGGGGAAGATCATCTTTTTGCGGGGATATCTGATAATCTAAAGATAAAGTTATCACTACACAGATAACCCAGTGTGTTGGGTGGACCCAAATTAATGGTTAGAGTTAATACTATGGCAATAATAAATATGATAACAGCTAGAATCAACAGCTAGAATCAACAGGTAGAATCGACAGTTAGAATCGACAGTTAGAATCGACAGTTAGAATCGACAGTTAGAATCGACAGTTAGAATCGACAGTTAGAATTGACAACCAGAATTGACAGTAGAATTAACATTGACAGTTGAATTAACATTGACAGTTAGAATCGACAGTATCTATTATAAGTGAGGTCACACACAAGGCACCTGGTTGTGGGTTATATGACCTCCTTAGCGAGATGTTTGAAGGCCTGGGGCTCAAATAATGAGCAAACATGTACAAAAGGGTGTGGCTGTAGCCTGGCCGGTGTGGCAGAAGCAAGATCGGTGTGGCAGGAGCAAGGCCGGTGTGGCCGTAGCACCTCCCAAAGAATATAGAGGGCCGTGGAGATGCCTAGATATCGCCGTTACCATGGCCTACTATGAACTGTGTTAGTTCTCACGTCTCGATAGATGTTGGTACCAATAATGTAATCATTGTTGGAAATGAGACACCTATCTGAATCACCTTCGAGCGGCCATAAATTTGCCTTCGAGGCTGTGGCTCTGCGGGATGTCAGGTTTCCGCTTATTAGCTTGAGCGACTCGCCTTCCCGCGGCCATTAGTTGGGGATTAAGGATTTAACTACGGTCGCAAGATTTCGTAAAGCTTTAATCCCGGATTAGAGTCTTTCAATGGGGAACCCAATCACAGGCGGCACCACCAACTTTAACGTGCACTGCCGCCGTCGATAAAGCCTTAGTTGCACTTGACAGCATGCGGTAGGAGGGTAAGGAGCTGAGCAACAAGAACCAAGACTGTTGTAGAGAACGAAGCCAAGCGCTTGCAGCCTCAAGGGCCAAACGTTGCTAAAGGCCGGGCACTAATAATGAAACTAATAGGAGGCATATCACCTGGATATTGCTTGGCTGTGACTTAAGACAATCCCAGTTCTCTGGCATGTAACGCAAGGGCAGATCCAGGTCATTTTCGGTCGGTAACAACTATCTTGGAGCTGGTACTGTATTGACTTTCGTTTCCCCCAGTGTCATTCTGCATGTTCAATTATCTCTTTCACAAGGAGAGCCTGTACATTCACTGTCGCGTGTGACACTGCAAGCGAGAACTCAAAAGCGTATAGATCGCGATGGAGAGCCATAGACTCTGGAAATTTAACACCATCATCCCTGTGAGACCAGAGCGTGCACGACCTATCAATGCGACGCACATGGGAAGCTATTAAGGACGTATTCATTTTAGGCCTTCCCTCATGGGATGATGGGATGTGTTACATTGCAGTGACTTCAGTTTCAGGCATGCTGACAACAGCAGAAAAATTATGGCAAACAAGCACTATCCACACTGGGAACTGGGAGTGTCTGTCACTGCTTTGCGAAAGGCAACAGGGTGAACCGCATTCCAATACCGTTTTATTAGGTTGCCGGCAATGTGAGAGCACCGTTCAAGTTAAGCCAACCAAAGAGTGGGGACGGCGACGGCGTAGACTCGGTGATAATGACAACTAAGGGAGATCGTACAGTTACATATACTCAGGGAAGTTGACATGCCTCATCCGCAACAAAACAAGCTTTGAAAACTCGTGAGCTATTGCTGTATATATCCCACGGGCATTTTAACTATTTCACAGGCCAGTCAAAATGTCGAGCCCAACGCATGACTTAATTTAATCCATTTCATACTAGTTATCCACTATAGGAACTGGCGTGCTTATGCTTGTCATTTTCACTATACCGCGCTGTATACAAGTATATGTGGTGCTTTCACTCCCCAGGTTTGTAGCATACCAAACCTCAAATATCTCATTGACATACTTTGGCACTTATTAGGGTGGAGCTCCCACACCAGGGGGTAAAGCCTGGCACCGAGTCGAGAGTGTTGGGGTGGTTCTGATACCACCTAAGGGATGATTAGATGCAAGTATGCCAGTCCATGGTTCTTGACAATCGATAGCACTTGAAGTTTGTTAGTTCCTAAGCCAGGTTGCATATATGATAAGGAACATACTCATAGAATCGACACACAAAGGCCGCCTGATTATTGGACCCGGGCACAAGGTTTACTTGAATGACACTGCAAAGTGAGACAGACAGTCAGTAAGCGATCAATCCGGTATGGAGATGACTTTGCACGAACTCTATATCAAAATTTCTGCACTCTCCCACCTGGATGCCGGTCACCAGTACCCAATCTTGTCCGGCTTCCCTGACATACTTGTAGGGGTTAGAATAGAACCACATATAGCTACCAGCCTTTACCGACTCCTTACCATATCAATTGCCACACAGCCCGAAACCAATAACCCTAGGGGAAGCACGAGTGGAAGGATCTTCATGGCTGTAGTAGTTAAGAATTCGAGTAGATGGGCTAGTGAGTCAGTACCGAGGAGGATTAGGGAGACACCTTCTATTTAAACTGCAGCTTCGCGCCCGCCACTTTTTGCTGGTGTTCCATTGGAACGATGTCAACGCAGCAGCTTGGTCTGCTTTGGGGAATATTAACCTTATCACATTGGGCATATCTGATAGGCCGTTCGTGTGCTTGATCTCGTATCTGACCCTTGCCCCCAGGCGTAGCCTAGATGACAGAGTATCCACAGGGCCTATGCAATCAACCAATAGGATTTTACAACCACGGTTTCTACTGCATATACGAGCATCCAATCCTCCAAAATTGAGCTCAGTTGTGATCCAAAGTGACGACTGGTACCACCCCACAAATGAGCCAGAGTAGCGCTGTCAAAGGGACGGGAGCTGTTTTTGAATTATTTTGAACCAGCCAGGTAAGAAAAGTATTTGAGAAGTGCCCGATAAGATACGATTATTTCAGTAGTTTGAAATCGCATTTGTTCCTACACAATCTATTAATATCTGAGACATTTCTGCCATCCTGGCGGATTTAAAACTTTGTTTAATTTTTTCTTATGTCTGGTAACAGCTATCGCAACACAAACTACGAAGCCACAAGCTTAATTCTATTCTCCTATGACCAACATCGCACTGTGCTTGGTCCTTATGAGAGGAAACTTCGGCTAATTTCTCCAGCCGAGAAAGGCGAGGAGAGTAAATAATCCTAATATATTCTAATCTTGGAGAGGGAATATAGACGCATAGGGTGCAAGGAGGGTCACACAAACCACAGCTGTTGTTCGTGTTTGGTTGCAGCTCAGCTCAGGGCATAATAATTAGTTGCAGGTTGGGTGCATCTTGCTGATGGGTGGGTGGATGGGGGTGCCTTGCCCTGTTGTGGCTTATGTGATGATTACTCGCATTACAACACCGCCTTTTCAAAAGTTTCGGGCAGCTTACTGATTGATGTAGGTGACTCCCCTAATGAAGGATTATTCCATAAGACCAGGCTGATATTAATTAGTACCAATATTTTCAGAACTTAAAACTCTATTATAGCTCCTCGAACAGTAATATAGAAGATGCCTATCTAGCAAATGAGAAGCGATGGAATGTACTTTTCTCTTTAAAGGAAGAGAATCAGTAAAAGTAAAATATATATATCGGGAGGTGCTACAACCCACACCAGCCTCGCTTCTGCCACACTGTTTTTCCGGGGAAGATCATCTTTTTGCGGGGATATCTAATAAACTAAAGATAAAGTTATCACTTTAGAGATAACCCAGTGTGTTGGGTGGACCCAAATCAATGGTTAGAGTCAATACTATGGTAAGAACAGGGTTAGCAGCCCGGAAGCACCACATAGGAAAGTGCTGGCATCTTAGCGGCTGAGGGTGGAGAAGTGATCAGCTGAGACTACTGCTCCCACAAACGAATGGTATAGAAGAACGAGGATGGCCAGCTGACGGAGTGACCATGGAAGATGGAGGGGCGAATGCCACATCCTCAGCTTGGTGAAGGCGTTGAAGACCAGGGTTGGTGGACGGAATTAGGGTTAGAAACAATTGAACAAACTAAAATAAGGAGAGTAAATGGCAAGGAATAGTGGCTATATTTTCAAACTTATCGTCCTGCCTGTTAGATTGGGTTGTTTTTATATTTAATCACTCCTGGTCCGCACACCTCTTCCTTTAACTACACCATCATTAGAACCAACATGAGTACCAAGGTTTTTTAAACAGCTTCATTGCCTAGTTTTGTACTGGTGTGTCTGCTAGTAATATATTGATCCAGTTACCGCTATAAAACGCTAGGTCGTATACTTTTAGTCCTATCTTTTCGGTGCTCCCTCCCACTAATGAGCCAAGATTTATCTTAGCGCTAGGTGAGTAATAACAGTTGCGCCGGAGCAAACCGTTTGACCTGTAAATAGAGCTTAGCGTCTAGACACAATTTCTAGCGAAGCAGCCTAAAGCAACGCTAAGAAAGGGCAGAAGCGCTTGATTTGCTCGATATGAAATGAACACTGTCCAAGCTCTTAGAACTTCCACCAATAGGGAAAAGTGCAGTTCCGCAAAGGCTAAGACATAAAGGGGCTCTGGTCCACTGGGAGTTAACACGATGTTTCTGGGCGTCGATTCTGTGCCCTTTATGTTGTTCTTTCTCCTTTTGCTGCTTGGGCTTTCCAGCGCCACTGAGTACCCCCAAACAGTTGAACTGGACCTTGTGTTCCCCCACAACGACACCTATGCACCTTTGGACTACTTTCCCATTATCCTGGGGCTACGGAATGCGCAGGAAGCATGGCCACAGAGGCTGGTCATGACCTGGACACTCTGGCGCATTCTCGATTCGGGCAAGCTGGATCATATGCAAGACCTGGCCTTCCCCGGAGGGCCCATGGATGATCTCGCGTACCCCTATGACAAGACACGAATCTCAGCTGATGGGTACACCTCGGGAGACGCACCTGTCGACCCTTTCTTCTACTTCTACTTCCCCGGTGGCATTATAGGATCTACGATCGGCCACTGGAAACTCACCTGGAGATTTGGTTTTTATGAGCAGTGTACCGATGCCGCGCACCCCGCTAAAGATGCCTTCTTAATCCAACCAAGCAATCATATTATCTTCCGTACGGCACCAGGGGGCAAGCAGCTCAATCTGACAACCTTACGGGCTGAATGTCCTGTGTCCCCGGCCACCTTCCAGATTGATGATTCCATCAATCATCTTTTCAATGCATGCCCAGTGTTGAGTGAGCATCGGCCAGTGCCGAATCCGTGTGCACTCACGGTTCCAGAGAGCCTGTGGGATAATATCACCTATGCGACTGAGCAGAGGTGCATGCTTGATGGCCATCCGGACTGTTCTACAGCTTCGGATGCGAGCCAGAGTTTCCGTTCTCTCTGGAAATGGGGATGGGCCATGTTGATCCTTGTGGCTTGTAGTATTTAGCCTGTATGTAGTGCCTAAGAAATACCAACATACTTCTCTAAGCTGATCCCTTTTTACCTTTCGATATAGTGTAACAAGCCGCTTGCATTCGCGCTGAGATGGCCCATTCAAGTATTTCCCCCCGAGCGGTGGTTTCTCCACAGGCGTCCATGTATAGCCATCGACATAGATTAAGGATAATATGATGCCTGTCAAATCCCAATTTGAAGTGGTAATGGTCTTGATACCCCTTGACACTAGCGACAAACATGGCGATTGATGAACAGAGCCCTATGATGACATATCTTGTAACCTTTACTAGTAGATGAAAAGTGACCCCGGGTGATGGATGCACCCAGAGGAAGAATCCGCAAGGGGACTTTCGTATCACGCCTTCGCTCTGACTCAATCGGGATCCCTGCACTAGGTCCTACTAGACATGATAAGACCCATAATATGGGGATGCCGAGTCCGAAGAAGAGACGGGTAATTATCAGTCCGTCAAGGTGGTTGGATAAATACCACTCGTGTAGAACGTTATGTACAGAGCCTTACATAGGCTTTTTTCCTTTTATCATTTCTAATCACCTGAAGGTGCCTATCGCTAGCGGGGAAGAAATGCAACATTCAAGACAGGGGTCTAGGTGAAAACTAAGGAAGGCTCGGAAGGCCAAAACAACGCCGCCAGCGCTAAGAGGATGAATTAGGATCAAATAACAATACGTTTGAAAATGCCATTATGCTCTACAATCCCACCGGTAAACAAAGGGTTATCTAAATTATTATCGGGGGGCGCCCTTTTCCCCCCTCTCCCCCCTTTCCCACTCTTACTGGGGCTGTCTTCCCCTCATCAATTGCTTAGTCTCTCTGTGAGCTATCCTAGTCGCAATCCATGGCCGGTGAAAATATAAGATTGAATTTTAGGTAATTGAACAGTTTAGTGTCGATGTATTTATTAGAGCCGATAAGTGGAAATTAAAATATGCAATATATTTTATGAAAATTATGGCCTTATGTATGGTACTATATTCGGTTCCGACTGAAAAACCAGGCTACAGGTATAGAGTCGGTACTGTGTACAGCCTCCGTTAAATGGGAGCGAATGAGACTTCAGGTTTAGCTCCGTTGGTGTGTCTTGGCCTTTTGATAAAAATACATCTCAAATAGGTCTCCACTTTAATATGCTAATACTTGGTTCACGGAAACAGGTGGGAATGGACCCTGCTCGCTTACAGCTGAATTTGAGGCCAAGAGCTGCTAACAAGGGCTATTATTGCCTAGATTTTCTTCCCAATTTTTTCCCTTTCTTTCTTTCTTGTTTCTCAATCTCTCTCTCTCTCTCTCTCTCTCGGTACCTCAGTACATATGATCCTCACGTTACACACACATACACACAGGGTCTACCATTTGCAAATCTGTGCAATAGGAGCAGGACATTAGCTGTTGCCTCCTGATTTCCATTCTCCCAGTCATACAAGATCATAACCCTTCCTTCCCGCTCAATGGACAACAACATATCATTGACTTTGTAGTACTTTTTACAAACTAGTGATGCTAGTGCGCGAACTGGCGTATCGAGGAAATTATTAAAACAGCGCCCCGCCCAACCACCGCATCACCTCAGGCAGAAGGTCCAGAACAAGAAAAAAAAGAGTACCCTCCACAATGGCCTTGCCAAGCGTTCCCAACGGTCTCAGAGTGTGAGTAGGCAGTTAAAATCCGGAACTGTTCCCTTGCTCCCCTTGAGAGACGGATTTCCTGGCTGACGGACTAGTCTGTCAACCATCGTGACGTTCCTGTCATTTTTACCCCAGCTGTACCGGGTCTGATCCCAGAAGAGTAGTGCTGGCCTCTCCATCTACTATCTTCTATTCCTTCTCATCCTCGCCACGGAGCAGTTCGCAATCTTTTTCCTACTGCTCGTGAATTGCGCGCCAGAAGGGGGTTACTTGACGCATAATCCACCTATTACCGGGGACTGGCTCAATCTGTGCCAGGTCTTCGTAGTTTGGGTCCTATTTCTTATTCTGTAACGATACAACCCGCCCCAATGTTAGATCGTAGATGTCAGGTAGATACTGAGGGTTCTGTGCTAATCAGTCTCTGGTCTAGCTTTGCACTCACCATTCACTATGCCTCAAGGGACCGCATGATTCACAAATTTGGGGCAATAGTCGTCTATACAGGCTTCCTCCTCATCTCTGTGGCGCCAGAATTCATTGATGTACTCCTCGGAGGCCTCTCTGACCCTGACCGTGATCTTTCTTGGGGTTGGGGTATGATTGTGGAGGTTCACCTTGTCTACATTCTCCCGCATGTGACGGCCCTGGGATTGTTATCCGTGATTTTCCAAGCTCGTCGGATTCTGCAACAGCCATGCCCCGCACTTTGCCACCGGGGCCTAGCCATCCAAGCTATTGTGTTTACTCTGGTCGCAGCACTGTGGTTCGGCCGAATTAAGTATCCCACGTCGGGGCCCCCTCGGCTCTCCCTGTGCCCTTTCCTTGATTGGTTCCAGCATCTGGGCTGGCCGGCAGTGAGTAACTTTGTATTCGCTCTCGCGCAAGCAATTTTATTCTGTCTTGTAAGGTATCATAGCCAGAATACGACTTCAACGGCACCCGGTCAGAATGGGGAGATTGAGCCGCTCTTGGGTTATCATTCAAGCTCAGCCTAGGAGGGACAACAAACCTGCAACCAGATAATAAAGGGACAGAAAAAGAGGACAATATTTAGTATTTTACTTTTTCTTCCTCTTGCTTCCTTCTAGCTAGCACAGCAGTCAACTTAATATAGCTACCCTATGTACGTGAAATCAATGCTGTTGGAGGCCGGCACAATCAGCTCAGGTCGTCCATTATTATCATTTGGATCTGAAACAGTACTCCAAATCCAGCATGGTAAGGAAACGATGGTGTTAGCATGCTCTTCGCGATACCCCCAGTCCCACCAATCCAATACGCAACCCATAAATTGAAGCCGAAATATATCCCCAGGACTAGCATCTTCTGAAATGTCCCAGCGCGAGTCATCCACCAGCTGAGAGGTCACCCAACTCTCTCCTGGTTGAAGGCTGACAAAATGCTCATGTGAACCGACACTCACCTGGACATCAGGGTCATCCATGATCCTTGCACATGCCATCTGCTCCTCGTAGTACTTCCAGCCATCCTTCCCACGCCGGCTGAGCTCGTAAAATGTGTTCTCTAAAGCATATTTATGGAAGGTGATGGGTCTTGACACTACATTCTCGGGTACTCCTTCATAGGTCACCATGATTTGTACACGGATGCCATCCAGCTGACTCATTTCCAACGGACCATCAACCGAGAGCGTTATGTTGAGGATTGGCGCTGTGCGACTACACACATAGTTGTGTATTTTCTTCAGTAACTTTCATTCAAAATCACATACTTGAGCGCGGCACGGTAGAATCCATTCTTACATTCTGGCAGAGGGAAGAATAGCTGGTGGCCATGGAGTCCGTAGGAATTCTGCATAAGGAACTGCTTCGAACGAGACACAAGGGCCGGCCGGCAAGATAATCTTGGTCTTCTTAGGCTTCAACTCGCGACCGAGATGGTGTTGAATCGTACCCCAGTCCCACAGCGAAATCTCTCCGCCGGGCCACCACAACTCATACGTTTCGCCGGGGATAAGCTTCTTCCGGTACTCCCGTGGGAGAGGAATCTTGAACGAAATATCTGACCCTGATTGGAGTTCCCAGACTCTGAAATCGCCTGATTGGGCCACCACGAATGGATCTTGCGAGTGTAGTGGTTGGGCATTGCCTACTGCTGTCTCTGTCTCATACACTGCAACCTTTAACGCCTCTCCCTCCTCCGGACAGTGGCGCAGGACTAGACCCGAAACACCATATCCGTGCTGGAGTGGTGTCCATCTGAAGATACAGGGTTCCTCCTGACTTTTCGTCTCCCGCCCGATCGTGAATTGGATACCGTCAGCTAGTGTAGTATCATCTCCGATTGACTGTCTATCTGCGGCACTAAGTGAAAGAAAGAAACGCGGAACCCCATCCGACTGATGTCTTTTCCAGCATAGATTAGCAAACGAGAACTAATAGAGAGACAGGATAACAGGACAAGAAGTTCCCATACGATTGCATCCTATTATTTGGGGTAAAGGTTTCAGTAATCTGCTGGATTGCTTTTTCTCTTTAATTTTCCTTCGACCTAGTGGCAAGTGTAAGTGGTAGACTAATAAGTAGTGAATACAGTTATCATTTAATGTCGGCTGGATGTGGCGCTTTCACATGTACGCCATGCCTGATTAGGATAGAGGTGTTTATCCCTAGAATTCGACAAAATAGCCATGACACTAGTGAGATTTGAACACGGATATGACTCAGGGCACCAGCCTACCTATGAAGTGGTGATTCACCGGACGCGAATCACTGGATTCGGTTAGATTTTGTTTTATTATTTTATGGGAGGTGCTCCTGCCACATCTTTTTGTACATGTTTGGTCATTATTTAGAGCCCCAGGCCTACAAATATCTCGCTAAGTAGGTTTGATTTGGACACACTAGGTTATCTACAGAGTGATAACTTTATCTTCAGATTATCAGAGATATCCCCGCAAAAAGATGATATTCCCCAGAAAACCAGTGTGGCATGAGCCTGGCCGGTGTGGCTATAGCACCTCCCTATTTTACGTATATTAAACTAGCTATCTAGATAGGAATACAATGACAAGACCTTTAACTTTAGTAAAATAAGATAAAGATCACCCATTCAAGATGTACGAATACGTGACCTGAGGCGTTTGAAATTTAATAAGAGAGGGGGATTTTCCTCTATCTAATTAGTCTTAGCACTTATGCCAGCCGGACGTGGCCGAAGAAAGCAACAGGCATGCTCCAACCCAGACTATACCTTTTTTTGGCCGCTAAGGAGTCATGTGGTTGAGAGCAGAGGTCATGTCAACCTCTATCTATATTAACTATCTTTTTTTTTCAATTTATTATTTTTACTAATTTTTCTAGCCTCCTTTAGACTATCTAATATTCTAGTCCTTTAAAGCCAGGCTACTTGAATCCCTACCCAGCCGGTACTGTATCCACTGCTGTGGGTGTTGACCGAGTACGCGGCATGTAAGCGGTTAGATGGTGTTCGGCTGGACTCCACTCCGTCAACGAAATGTGGCACGTGGTTGGGCCAAATACGAGGGAGTGGCTTGCAACCTCCCTGATGAAGGGCAGGATCCTGTGCTGCCAAAGCCTCATGTCTACATTTCAAGAGGGGTGGAGGAACTCCATTGTGAACTGTTCACTTACTCTATCACTGTCCTTTACATCAACCCTGCAGCACCTGACAGTATGTCCGATGGAAAAGAGATTGTGCGTTCCTAGCAACTCATTTTGTTCGAGATTAAGGGCCAATGATGACTAAAGCCGATTTAGATAAGCGTTCATGTTGGAGAGTGGGTAGGGGCATAGAGTGTCGGACCTTGGATACCAGCTAATAACCATGATAGGGAATAGACCTTGGCACGAATTTCTGGTGAGAGAATGCACACTGCTGCTCGTGCTCTTGCTTATTTCACACAGGAAGGGTCTATTAAGTGAGCATGGGATTGATAACTCTGGACGGTATTCCTCCCTTGGATGAGCTGCCGGTGATCTCGCTGACAAGGGATAGGTCTACTAGCGCAAGTGATCTGCAACTGGAGAGACTGGGTGTCTACTTTAATAATGTTTGCTTTCCTTGGCCACTGTTGGCTTGCTATGCTATCAAGAGAGATGCCTCACACGCCTGAACAGACCGAAGCCGATTACTATATCCCCCGTGCAATAGTTACAGACCTGGCATCGATCACGCCTGAATGCTTTGATGGGAACACAATACCCGAGCTACTGCCTGGACAAAACAAGATATACGGTCAGAGTAGTTGCTACAACAACTGGGCAAAGGGATTCTACAGCGCCGATGCGGGAGAAGTAACTGAGAAGGTCCTGGATGCACTGCGCTGTGAGGCGGAACAATGTGACAGCCTTCAGGGCATCCAGTTGACACACAGCATCTTCGCTGGCACAGGGGGTGGCATGGGTAGTCTACTGTTGTCTCGGCTCGCGGAGGAATATCCGGATATTCACCACATGACGTCCTCAGTTATGCCGACATATAGTGTCGATGATGGGTGTGTGATTCGGCCGTATAATATTGTGCTTTCGTTGCAGTATTTAGCTGAACATGCAGACTTGACTTGGCTGTTTAGTCACTGGGTACTATTTTAGCTAGGCACCATTCCTACGAATCTGGGGTTATTTACGCTGACGTATACAGGCTATGGACAACAAGGTTGTCTATCAACTGAAGATGTCCAATTCCTGGGCCCGCTATAACCAGATCATATCAGACATAATGTCCGGTGCGACGACATCGCTGCGGTTCCCAACTGAGCAGAGTAGTGACCTGACTCAGTTCATTACAAATCTGGTCCCTACTTCTCCAAGACTCCATTTCATAACATCCGCGATGGCTCCAGTTTGCAGGAGTCGGACTCATACCAATCCTGTCCAGATAACGATAACTCAACTAGCGAGAGAACTGTGTCAAGATGGGATGTGGACAATGTCCTGCAATCAACCCCGCTCACAAGTCCACGGCCGATGTCTGGCGTATAGTGCGATTTTGTACGCTTTATTACCCATGCTGGTCATGCCTCCGCTGTACTAATTCATTATGGTTTAGTCGCGGACCGAACGCATCTGTCAACGATATCGGACAGTTTTTCCAGAACGCTAGAGATATAACTAGCCCTGATTTTGTTGAATGGATGCCCTCAAAGGCTTACCTCCATGTGTCTCCGGTTTCAGCAGCTGGATATGAGACCGCGGCTTTCGGGATTGGAAATTTTACATCAGTTATATATGAGCTAGAAGATACTCTGCAGATGTTTGATTCATTGTTCAAAAGGAAGTCTCTCCTTCATCTATACACAGATCATGGTATGGATCAAATGGAGTTTGTGGACGCTGCTTCAATCATGACCGATTTGATTGAGGAATATAAGATGGTGGGGTCTAATACTACTACTAAGTAACTGTTAGGGGTTGTAAATAATTGTCTCAACTATAGCAGGCCCTAATTATTGGGCCGCCATCCCCAGCAGTTGCATCGGCAGTCTCGGCTGTGTTTCACGCTCATCACACCCCCTCTCCCCTAGGTCACCCCCGGGTCCCATACAAATCCACGCCACTGGTGCTGTTACACCTGGTAATCCCCCTTATTTGTAGTATTTTTCCTCTTTAAAAGTTCCTAGTCATTTTTCTCATGCATGAATCTTATGTAAGCGGCCTCCGGCGATAGGGGAGAAGCAGGCGGCTCGCTGGGGTGTAGAGGTATAGGCCTTTAGAAAGCGCCTACTACAAAAAGTACAAGAAAGATGTTGTATGGTAAGTAAGTTAGAATGGGTTATTTAAAAAGCTTTAAGCCCTTTTTATTCTTTTTATATTTATAATCAGGGCGTATATGAGTCCCCTTCTATCCTATCCTAACTTGCCTTCTACTATATTAGAGTATATATATACTTTATTGTCATGACCACACCAAGGTTCATCTCCCGCAACGCCCTAGCCAATCAATCTACCAGCTAACGGACGGCAGATACAGGGAACAGATGCCTTAGGAGCAGGCTTACCAAGGGTCATGTGATCAGGCAGTAGCTATGTAATAGGATTGACAATCAATATGGATATGGGGACTCAGGGAAGATATTGAAATGGAAGCTTGTCAGATATAGAGCTAGTCACAGCCAGTATTGACATCACCAAGCACCAAGCCACGACTAGTAGACTCTGGACATGACATCAAATTGTTACTAGGACAGGTATAAAAGTGTCACGACCGTTGCGTAGTTCCCAAACTGCTCGTGATGGAGCATAGAGGGCTAAGCTTCTCTTTTATATTTCTATGCCAGCTCAGAATGGCCCAGCACGCCTAAATAGGGGTAGGGCTGCGTACGAACCCAGAAAGAAGTAAGTAATGACAAGAAACAGGAGAGTTGACTATTTTTTCTATTCCATTTATTATCTTATTGAGATATTTCTCTATATTTCTTACATGATTTAACTAGTGTGCATATTATATTTCAGTTAGGCTTGTAGAATATATCTAATACCTTAAATTGATTTAAAATTATATAGAACCCACTAAACACTAAGGAATTTGATTGGTGGTTGGTTTTGATGACCTAAATATAAATCTAGAACTGGACATGAATCGATGACTAATTTATTCAACAATTGATATATAAGCAGATAATATTCAACCCAAATAATCTCTATATGAAACACTTAATTCTCTTGTGAGGCAGACAATATTGTATTACAACAATATATAACTAAGTGGTGATATTAATCTATTATTCCTCAACTTTCAACTTCGTTCCTACTTCTCCAGTGTCGTCCATCTTCTTTACCAAGATTCCAAATAGCTTGGCCACAATATGGTGACTACCACTGATTCTGGGCCTTTGTAGCCCACTCTTGAAATTGCAGCGGCTTTCCCAGACAATGTTAAGGGCAAGACAATCATAACGACCGGCGCCTCTCCGCAAAGCCTGGGTCTTGCTACTGAGTCTGTTTTCGCGTCCCAGTCCCCAGCCCACCCTAAGAGTGTCAATCATTTTCTCACCTGTCAATGAAACCATCTCCGTCGACTGAACACGCTCAACTACTAGTTCGGATGTCCCCGCTTACCTCGGAGAAGGACCTTTACTCTTTTCTCTCTTCAGCGTGACGACGGCCCTACACTGGAGAGACTGCAACTCAGATTCATTTTCGGTGCGGATATTCTCGAGATCTACGCGAATGACCGCTTCGCGCTTACTACGATGATGTGCTCTGGAAACTACCATGAAAAGAGAATAGTATCTGCGAGCACTGCTAGAGGATACAACAGCGCCCTATTAGAGAAAATCGTAGAATGGGAAAGGAGGCAAAAGTTTGATTATAGAGGAATGAAGTTATTCTCCATCTTCCCCCTCTTGAGTATAACTTGGCTGCATTAATCGCTGGTTAAGTGTATATTGTAAGGTTTTTAATGACTGGCTGCTATCCGGAATTGCCCAGTCAACCCTCGCAACAGAAGAAAGACACCGGTAAAACGCATCCAACCGCATCCCTGCTAGGCACGGCGTGTTTGCAGCTTTCAAGGCCGTTAGTGTGATTATAAATATACTGGTTGCACGTCAGTCCATCCGCCTTCCTACTTTAAAAAATGTCTTGAAGTCGTAATTACCTAAGGAAAAGTGACCATCGATAAATCAGACAATCTTGAAACGCAGCCACAATGCTAGGGATTAATTGAACATAGCAATCGAAGAACCATTGGCAATGGTCCAGCATTGGCGATTTTATGACCCCATCCTGCATGGCTTGGTATACAGCTGGCCAGTAGATAGAGGTCCTGCAACAGAAGTATTGAACCCGCAAGAAGTTTGGGAGCGAATCCATTTCACCCGCCTGGAATTGGTCCACATCCTTGAAGAATTGGATATTGGTAGGCAGGTAATTATACCATTCGTCCAGTTGGCGTTCAAGCTCTAGAGCAATACCCGGTGCGTAAACGCATTGACCGGTCGAGCTATTCGTGACCGCGGAATTGCATCGATGCAGCATTCGACGCATCGCTATCTCCGCCAAGAAGAAAGATTGGGCTTGATCTGGACTGCTGCTCCCAGATGATGCGATGCTTGCTGGGGAAAGGCTCGCAGTGGGGGGTGATGCCGGTGGCAGCGCGAATTGCCATGTCCGGCGACAATTCGGAAGAGGAATGTGATCGTCAAGAGTCCAGATGTCGCTTTTGGCAACGTCTAGTTGGACACTGAGCTCACTGTGAAGTCGGGATCAGTCCTGATGATGCTACAGTGTGGAGTAGTCTAGCAATACCTCTCAAGTAAAAGAACCGCCCAGTAGACTCGGTGAGTCAGTTCGAGGGTGGTTGGGTCAACACCCTGCAGGCCACTGTAACCAGAGTCATTAGCAAGTAGATTCTCAGAGTTCCGAGCAGTGTGTTCCACATTTTGAACATATTCTGGATCTTAAACGACGCCATCAGACAATAGTCATGTGCCTGGCATGGTTTGAGGAGACAGCTATAGTAGATAGCGAGCAATAGGAGACATTGAACGGAAACAAGACTGCACTCCGCGATGACGATTGGCAATGAAGCGAGGGCTGCTTCGAAGTAAGGGCTCTCCGAGGACGGGTCTTGCGCCACGCAGCCGATAGCGGTGACAAGGAGTACTAGGCAAGACCGGCACGAGGGCTGAAACGGCTCCGAAAGGACGCGGAAATACTCACCAGAGAAGTCTAGAGGTAGGATAGGATAGTAGACATGAATCTTGTCTGAGAACGTCGCTAGTGCACTCGCCGTCTGTTGCTGTGGAACAAAGAACACCTGTGGGCCCACACCCACCACGGCTATCCGGGGGCTTGCTCTTTCCATCCGAAGAATCTCCTGTGCAAAACTAGCCTCGAGGCCGAGCACTACCATAATTGAACTTGTGGCTAGCAGCCGGAACGGGGAGTCTTGGTGGCAGCTTAGCTCCCCTGAGCTCGACCTATCGAGTTTGGCGGGGGGCCTGTGACAGTCGGTTATCAGGCCAGTGAGATGCTCCAGGCGCTTGTTCATGTTCACTAGCTCTAGTTCAATTCTATATCTGATTTTCAACACTTGTCCCATTGGCTTGAGTCTCGTTCGCGTACCTATTACCAGGATTACTGGGAAGCGCTTGGTAGCAGCAATCAAGCCCCCGGGTCTTACACGGGCTGCAC
This sequence comes from Aspergillus haitiensis, assembly GCA_027569155.1. Classification (NCBI taxonomy): domain Eukaryota; kingdom Fungi; phylum Ascomycota; class Eurotiomycetes; order Eurotiales; family Aspergillaceae; genus Aspergillus; species Aspergillus haitiensis. Next base: position 215,429 of record JAPDEO010000055.1, read on the forward strand.
GACGGTCGCTGGCCATCGCATTTGGTACGTCTAGTCCTGCAGGTGTCGCAGGCCAGAATGAGTCGTTTCCGCGTCCTGCTCATGGTGATGGGAGATGGATTCAAGTTGTCAAGAATGCGGAGTTGCGAAGAGTTACCGCGGAGGAAGAAATGGAGGAGAATAAATACCTCCGAACCACACAAACTCCGACGCGGAGATGACTGCCCCATTCCGCGAAAGCTCCCGCGTGACTGGTTTCCTTCCCCACCCGCACGCAATATCTCCAACATCTCCAAGCACCACCGTCATCATTACCAGTAGGCAGGGAGTAGAGCAAAGAAATAAATACCATGGCAGACACAACGAAAGAACCCAGCCCGACAACAGCTTTCTGCAAACAAACCTGCCTGCTCTTGCCTATTGACCGTCCCCCACCATGTCTTCCCCATTTGGAAACCACATGCTCGCCGACATCACCAAGCGGAGAACCGCTCGCAGTGCGCGTGTTTCCAGTTGGGACCAGTCGGGCCTTAACGAAGACGCATTTGTCGTTTTACCCGGTGAAACGGCCGTGCTGGCCGACCTCGAGGGCCCCGGAGCTATTACGCACCTCTGGTTCGTCCAAACCTGTCGCAAGATTCTGGGACCTGGATTGATCCCCTACTCCAAATCTGGAGTTGCGATGATGGAGATCCACAATGCCCTGGGCCTCAACTACGAAGCCAGTGATCCTGACTACTATCGCAAAGTTCTTATCAAGATGTACTGGGATGGCTCCGAGACCCCCAATGTTCTTGCTCCCATTGGCGACTTCTTCTGCTTGGGACATTCCATGGCGGCCAACTTCCAGTCGCTGCCCTTCACGGTGTCCGTGAAGCCATCAGAGGAAAAGAAATTTGGCGGTGCCGCCGCATTCAATTGCTACTTGACCATGCCATTCAACAAAAGCGCTCGAATTGAAATTGAGAACCAGAACACCGAGGCCTACATTCAATACTTTTACATTGACTATGAGCTTTACCCGGACCCACTTCCCAAGGACACTCTCTACTTTCACGCCCACTGGCGCCGCGAGAACCCAACCAACGGCTGGGCGCCATCCAACATCCAAACCAACAGCCTCGAGACTCAGGTCAAGAACCTTGACGGGAAGGATAACTATGTTATCCTGGAAACCGAGGGCGCTGGCCACTATATTGGCTGCAATCACTCCGTTGCGCATTTCCAGGGCACTTGGTGGGGTGAGGGAGATGATATGATCTTCATTGACGACGATACATGGCCGCCCAGCATGCATGGCACCGGCGGTGAGGATTACTTTTCTCAGGGCTGGGGAATGCAGAAGAACGCCTATCCGTTCTGTGGAACCATTATCCACGAGGAAGACGTGCCCAATTATCAGGTCAGCTACCGCTGGCACTTGGCCGACCCGGTTCGGTTTAGCAAGAAGATCAAAGTTACTCTGGAGTCGGGCCATGCCAATCATCTTCGAGATGACTGGTCCACCACCGCGTACTGGTACCAAACCTTGCCTGGACCGAAACTGGACATCCTACCCGTTGAGATGCGGATCCCACGCAAGCCAGAGTTCCCACCGGCATCTGACGTCCCAGAGCCGGATGTGTCGAGCTTGAGCCTGGAGCGCAAGGAGAAATTGGCTCAGCACAAAGAGAGATACGATGCCTTTGTGAAGGACCGGAATCAGTGGCTGGAGCGTCGGGCGCAGGACTCGAGGGCTCGGTCCGCAAGTAACGTTGAAATCTGCAAGGATATACGAAACAGATATCTGGAAAGTTTGAAGAAGTAAATTGCTTGTCCTCATCTCTGTCGAAGGCAATGAATGTGCTTGCCTGTCTCTGGTCGCAATAGAAGCCTATGGAAGCTATGCCTCACTGCCAAAAAGTGTTGATGTAATTAACGATAAATTGAGAGTTCGATATCTATAGCTACTCTGGTTTCAAGCTTAATTTAGAATCTTAGTTGTAAGTCATTTTATCAATAGTATTTCATTGGTCACATCCACATAGATGTTGTTTGGCACTACCTAATAAACCATAAGTGGGTGTAGTCATCGATAATCAGTCCCTTATCATTGTAAATGCCGAAGCCCTTATCGAGAGTAGAGTACATGTCTCTTTACATATAGATGCATCTCTAAAATGCATTCCAACGGTGGGACAATATGTGAGCTGACACTGCGTGTAAAGGATGTCTCGAATTGGCTGGAGATTTTACGCCCTGATGGGCTCATGAATTAGTCATCTCAGGCATGAGTCTTTGGTGCCTCAGGTTGCACAGCGCGTTGACTTAGGATTTTTTAACACGCCAGCAGTGTACTTTAATCCACCGTATATACCCAGGTAAATATTACGCCTTTTAAAGACGCAAATATAGTTCCAGATTTATATAATCAGGTCACGGAGTCGGGTCCTCCGACAATGGTACTTGGTATGAATTTTATAAATTTTCACAAATGTTCTCTAAGGCACACGGGCGGTTCCAGAGATTCCAGGCAAAAACCTTCCCCACTTCAAATATCGAGCCGGCGAATGAAGTAAACCCAAGTCAGCCGATCGCGGAGACACAAAAACACTCCGCAACGCGCTTTTGCAAGCGAGATGTGGTTGGGGTTTGAGCGGAATCCCCGGTTTTTGGGGGGTATTCATCCCGTCCGGCGAAGCCCACATCCGTCTATCGCAGGAGTAATACAAAAGCTGCGGTGATACGATGATTGGAATTCAAATGTAAGTTGATTAACAAAGCCATTGAGGTATCCTTTATGTTTCCGGCTGAGCAAGAATGGAACCCACAACCCAGTCAACAGGTTAGTACCTGCGACATCCCTAAGGTGTCTCATTAACGTGCACCACTAGTTTGGGCTACTGGATGGTAGATCCCAGGAATAGATGGCGAATTTTAAAATCCGAGAAACGTTTTGGGCTGTAGTGTGAGTGATCTGTGCTTTGGCGCGAGCAACAAACTGACTCCTTTTCCTTGACCCAGACTGACTGAGGGAACAGTGCAGATACCCAGGCAGTGGTGGGTACCAGTCGTGGACATATACATCTTTCCACGTCAGAGCATTGTTCAACTGGGTTCCGCATCACGAGTGGCTAACATTTCAATGCCCTCCAGTCATTCTTGTCACTGGTTGGCCCCTTTTCCCGGGGTCCGTCTCCTGGCTGGTCTGACGAGGAAGGCTCGCAGCGGCACGCAAATTCCTGAAGCTTGTGTATGGCCGGATAATGGGAAGTAGCTCCTTTTGCCTGAGACAAAGGTTAGCATTCCGCTCCAGAGGGGAAACCCTTTCTGTTGCTAACGGCCAACCCATAGAGCATTTCATTTGAGAAAATGGATGAGCCTTATATGACGCCTAAATTTTAGCCCCGTTACGATCAATAGGTACTGTACAATTAGGTGCAGGCATAAGAACTTGTCACTCCAACCCACCAATCCCTACTTCGATCGACCATCTCCACGTTTATCGATAGTCATTATCTAAGAACTTGCTTTACCAAAATTCGTAGTGCGATTCCGGTTTTTATGATGAGGGAAAACGCTGTCCAGGACTTGGCTGTATATTACACACGACCCAACCTTAAGTAGTCATTGTAAACATAGAGGTCTTACTTTATATATGAACTAAATATACTGTGCGTATAATTGATGACATGTCAACTTTCAACACAACCGTCACCAGTACACCGCTACCTCTGTCTCTCACTTCGCCGCAGATTTTCCTCCACCTATTGTCCTGCATCAGTCATGGTTGTGGCAATCAGGGAGTCTGTTCATGAACAGTGCCAAACTCCTTCTGCTCCTGCGTTGGCTCCTTATTCTCGGATATCTCCCTGAATGTGATAGTCGGCCGCCACCCAACACTCTTCCTCGCGTCTTTCACCTCACTATAGAGCTCATCCACCTCCTCTAGGGTCAACCCCTTTGTTTCATAGATCATGAAGTATACGAATGCAATGCAGAGGAAACAACAAGCAAACCAGATAAAGAAGATCTTGGACTGTAGATTAGCATTTCCGGGGCCGTAATTCACCAGGTACGGGGTTGCGAAGCTCAACGCCCAGTTTACGAGCCAGTTCGTGGCGGTTGTCATCGACAAAGACTTGGCTCTTGTCTTGAGAGGAAATATTTCCCCCGTTACCACCCTATTATCCTCAGTAATTATATTTTTTGTATATTAGGAGAGAAGTGAACACTTACCAGGCAATCGGGCCCCATGAGGCAGCAAAGAAGAAGATATAGATACAGATGAATGCAATCGCAGCCTTTTGAGCAGCGGTATTATGGACGATAATATTCCCCATGCTGTCCTGGCTGGTGGTTGTGACTCCCAACACAGCAACAAGTAACTGGGAGATTGTCATGCCCACGGCCCCGGCAAGTAGAACAGGTCGCCGACCCCATTTATCAATCGCATATAGCCCCGGAATGGTGGAGCCAACATTGACGCAGCTGGTGATCAAACTGATCACGAACTCGTTCTTGAACCCCGAGTTTTTGAAGAACTGTGTGCCATAGTAGAATATGAAATTAATTCCAGTCAACTGCTGCAGCGCCTGAAGCCCGCAGCCAGTGAGAAGCCGCTTGAGGAGATTACCCCGGAAACATTCTAAGTATCCACCCTTGCCTAGAGAGACCTCATACTGGTGGTTTGCCTTGATCTCTGCCAGTTCCTCAAGCACTGAGACATGATCCTCGGGGAGGCGGCGAAGTTTGGCCAGGCTTTTGGCCGCAACGTCCGCCTTGTCGATTTTAATAAGGTACCGGGGTGTCTCTGGGAGGATGAGCATGCCAACAACTAAGATAATGGACCAGGCAAATTGCACGGCAATAGGAATACGGTAGGAGCCTGTGTCATTCCGGTGATGCGTGGCATTGTTTACAAGAGAGGCCAACAGAAGACCCACGGTGATGGCGAACTGATAAGAGCCAACTATGAATCCTCGAACCCATTTCGGCGCAGTTTCGGATTGATATAAAGGAACTGTAGTCCGTTAACCACAATTTTTCATTATATTAACTGGGAAAATGGTATAAAGAACAGCGAAATACTCACCTAAGGCCGAGATAAGACCAACACCAAACCCCGCGAAGAACCGCCCGGCCAGGAAGGGGGGGATACTGGTTGCCACAGTTTGCAAGATAACTCCCAGGACAAAGACTCCGTTTGAGGCTATCAAGCCCCAACGACGTCCAAGGAAATCTCCCATGGGCGCCGCACCGAGCGCTCCAAAAAAGGTACCTGCTGAAAGAATGGATACAATGGCCGATGACTGGCTGGAGGTGACATTCAAATGGCCGGTACTGTCTCTGTAACCCGTAGAAAAGGTATTCATCCAGTACGGCATTGCCAGAATTCCGCTAATTGTTCCGGTGTCATAGCTAAGAAATTAATATCTCTGCCTCCGTGAAAGATGTAACCGTAACTTACCCAAACAAGATTCCCCCGAATGCAACAAATCCACTGATTACAATGGCGGGCCATGCCTTGCCTTCGGTGCCTGCGGGCTTTTGGAAAAGGAAACCCATTCTGAGGGGATGAAGGTATAGTGAACAAGAAGAGCAAAGAAAGAAACTCAAATATTTGGGGAGCGGATAGATCTAAAACGGGTAGAAAGCAAGATATTTATACAGGCTAAAAACAGAGCCAAGCTCAATCACTAAGACTTCTTGTGACCTTCTTCGAGCCTACTCATCTGCCCCGAGATACAACGTTGTTGGTGCGTCCAAAAAGGGCGGGCTTTAGGCGTGTAGTTCGGTGAACGACAACGGGGCGCAACTCAACCTCGCGGATGGATCTCCACCTCTCCGCGATGCATGTAACATGCCAAGATTCAGAACTGAGCCTGTGAACATGAGCTCGCTCCAGAATGCTCCGTATTTGTACAGTGCTACAATGATCTACATACCCCGGGTGGAGTTGGGGGTCAGAGAGGGCCGAACGGGGGAAATGATTAAAGAATACACTACGCCCTTTAGATTATTCTAGAAGCAGTTGATCCTAGCGTAGTACAACGAGACATATATTACCTACGTAAGTTGGTGGCGAATTCCCCCTTTCCCTTCACGGGGAAGCTAACACCCTTAGCTTTGGCCGGTTGGTGTCGTCTGATTCACTCATCCTCTCTCTCCCCCTCCTTTGACCCGCCAGCAATATGTTTGCTCTAGTGTCCAGTGAAATATCCTTTACCTGAGGGTCGGGTGTGGATCATCGGCCAGCCACGGAGATTGGATTTAAGTCAGAACCCTGTTAGTGAGTCCACTATAGCGGAGAGTTCGGGATTATCCGTAAGATGCACTTTGCCTTGCTGAGAATCATTATAACCTGTCCAATGACAGGGTTTCGGGAAAAAGCTGGGTTGAGCTGGGGAGCACATGCTCCTAAAGGCTCTTGATGCTCATAATGGCGGGGTCGAGACTATCGAAGTACGTAGGTTATATTCCTAAAGGACACAGTTGTCCTAATGTAGGGTAATTTAGAGCGATTAAATTTTCAAGCATATGTCCCTACTTTGCCTACTTGGAAAAACAAAAGAGCCTCGAATGAATGAATGCAAAAAGAAAGAAAAACGAAAAAGAAAAAGAAACATCCGCGGTAAAGAGTAGGTTCCATTTCTATCCATAATAGGTAGATATGAAGAAATATTATTCACCCCCATCCAATTTATATAAATTATTGCAATGGGATACTCGTAGACCAATCTAATATAGGTATACAGTGCATACAAGGAGGATTTTCTGGAAAACTGGAATTCAGGGGTAGCTAGGGGGAACTATGGTATTAGGGTGTGTTCCACATATTCTTATATTTAAAAGGCTTTTTATCCATAACTTAGGGAGCTATAAATGACCAAAGATTTAGCAATTTGTGTAGCTAACTAGACTCATAACTGTCCAACAGGTTTGAAGCTTCTTTTATAAAGAATGGTTTATATAGTCCCTAGATCTGCTTTGAATATGATCTTGAAGACCTTATCTGTTCTATTATATTCTAGACCGCCTGTTTCCAATAAGGAAAGAAATATTACCAGGAGGTACGATTTTATGCCACCAGTCCAATATATATATATGATGAGCGTGATAGATAGAGGGGTAGAATGCCTTAATAGTATTTAAGATTTAATACTTATAAAGCTATTCTTGAACACATTTATTTAATGATGGAGCTAGAATGTAGCGAACGCATAGATTCCTGTGAGTTGATGGTCTAGCTATCTCTATCTAGAAAGGAAGCTCCCACTCATGGGGTGGTTACATGAGATGTGGTGCTGACTAAGCTTAAAGCGAGTGGCATCACTGAGACGCCTGAGGTATCCAACATTTAACTATAAATAAAAATAGATATCTTTACAGCTTGCATTTATTTGTGTAGTATGGCAGGGTTAAGTGCCAGTTATTTTGCTCTAGGATGAATATTTATGGTGCCACAATCTACCGCGCTCTGGCAGGTGTATTGAACTGGACAATAAGTAATCCCTAGTTGTGCAGAGATCTGCTGGGAGTTAGAGACCTGCATCTATAAAGGGTAGGGGACTCGAAGAGGGTCATCTCGGGTAAGACGGGTGGAATTCTGAGAATCGGTTCGGGGGGTGGCCATCGGGGTGGGGTGAGATATCGCGATTTTTCGGGGGTTTCAGCAATGAGGTCAAGTTTCCTCATTCTTGCCTGCCTTTGACCGCCAGGAGAGTTTGCCCCACTCTACTAACAAAGTTACTCCCACAGGAGGAATGGCCGGGATGTTACAGGCCCCGACCTAACCACTCACCGGCACATATCTGCCAGTCCCATTTAAGCAAGAGATAATCATGGGCACCTGCAACCGAGAGGGGGCTGTCACATCACACCCTTCTCCCGGTCCTCATTGACCGATAGCCTCATGGGACCCTGTTGTTTCAGTAGCCGGCCACGATCTCCATTCGGTTTAGGGTGAAAGTCTAGGCGTGCGCTAGGGCTTCAGGTGGGGATTCTCGACGCTCATTCGACGGCTAGACTTACCCTAATTGTTCTTCCCCGCACTGAATGGATTAGAATTGTTCTTCGAGTGTTCTGGAAGCGTCGTGCCATGGGGCAAAGTAACTAGGAACGCCCTGCGGATAGTGGAGCCCATCCCCTGCAAAGAGGGGAGGCCTTGCTCATTCATTCCTTATTTCTTCGAGACTGAACGTTGGGCAGGTAAACTGCCCACGTATCCCAGCAGAACTGGTTTTATCATGGCCTGCAAACACCCCTGAGATACCGGGCCACAGGCGTGGGAGCAGACAATGGATTCCGACAGCCTTGCAGGCCACGACAGGCGGAGACGCCGAAGTGCGCTGGCATGCAATACATGTCGGGAGAGACGGACAAAATGCGATGGTCAGCGACCCAAGTGCTCTTTCTGTGCTGAGCGAGGAAAGGAGTGCTTCTACCAGGAGGCGCAAGATCTTCCACCATCTCCGTGAGTGACATGCTGACGCAGAGGCATGGTGTAGTTTTCTAATTTATCTAGGCTAAGGGCGGAGCTTTCGAGGTTATGGGACCAACTGGACCATATCACGGCAATAGTACAGGGTGAGATTTCGCAGACGCCTCACTTCCACAACAGTCGAGAAAGCTCTCTGGTTACAGCTGGTGAGGCGTCTCTGGGCTTTCCATATATGACACTCCAGAGTAGAGCATTTATGAAGTTGCTTGACCTTGATACATTCCTGCCTGTGTATCTCGAGCATATAGAGCGCGGAAGACAACTGGTTCCCACTCGGCCATTACAGGATGGAATCGTGATGATCGATCTTGACGATGCATCGATGTATGTGAGCCCGTGCCCTACTTTCGCTTCGTATCCTTGTCACACAAAGTCTGACTCAGTTCTCTCTAGTCTTTTGAATGCGTTCACGGAGCAGATTCATACCTGGTACCCGATCCTTCCTGCGGAGTACGCCGGTGATTCTGTCCAGGCAGTGACATCGTGCTTTCCGGCATCGGTGTCATCCTGCATGACACTCCTCGTGTTGGCCATTGGTGGTGTGGTAGGAAGTGCGAATGGCGTCGATGCTCCCCAAACTCGCCCGCATGCAACTTATATTCAAGCGGCCATGGAGATGCTTCCCTGCGTCTTTTCCGACGGTAGCCTTCGTAGCACGCAATGCCTGCTCCTATTCGCTATATACTACCTATGCGATGTACAACCGTTTCAGGCCCACGATTTTGTGGCAATGGCGTCGTCCAAACTACAAACCTATATCTTGAAGTGAGCAGAATTTTTCCAATGCAAGGTTGAATGGAAGTGTGTTTTGATAATTGTGTGACTCAGTGACATAGACTCCGGGGATGATCCGGCATCAATTCTTGGAAACTGCTTCTGGGCGGCAGTACTGATTGAAAGGTTGTCACTTGGTTGCCTCAAGAAATAGAGAAAAGGTCGGAGAAGCTGACAGGTATATAGCGAGATCAGAGTCCAGCTAGACCTCGTCGATAGTGGGATCTGGAATTTGACTCCGTTCGCACCCGCCCCCATGGCGTTAGGCACATTGAGTTGGCACATAAATCAACCATACGGCTCTCCAGCATCGAGTTCCAGCGTGAGCGAGATATATCCTCGAAACACCGACCCGTCATACTTCATCGCGGAGATCGCAATGCGGAAAATGCTGCTGCGCTGTACATGGGCGACGAGCACGCTCGCGGAAGGCAGGTACGTCTACGCGCCGATTATCGCCGCGGAACTCGAGCGCCAGTTAGATGAATGGCTCCACTTACTCCCAGGGACATTATCCTTTGGTGGGGCGCTGGATGTCGGATATCGCTCGCGGCAGGAACCCCTTTCGAATTCACCGCAGGCGGAATTTTTACGCGCGCAGTATTATGCCTTCAAGGCATCGATTTATTGGCCAGCGGTCTACGAGGTTCTTACGACGGGGGAGGCTAGCGGGGACCTTCTTTGCCACTGTGCCAGGTTCTTTAGTAGCTATGCCGAGTTTGTTCCGAGCGCTGCTGCGGCAGTTGCGGTGTGCAGGCCTAATCTATGGACTCTATGTACCAGGTAAGCTGGACTTACTCCGTAAACTTGCGGCGGCGTAGCGCCCTGGGACTGATCGGCTGACCGGTGCCCGGCGCCTAGTGTGTTTACGATTACGATGGCAGCCCTGGTGGCGCTGGCGGAACCGTGTCTGGCACAAGTTGTCGCTCAGGGGGTCGACCGGGGCCTTGAAATTGCAGTCAAGGTCTTTGAGGGAGTTAAGGACGTCAGCCCCTCGCTAGCAGATATGGGGGCTATATTGAGTGAGAGAGTGCAGTGTACAATCCTAGTTAGATGTAAATAGAATCCTTATTATAGTTATCGGGACTCGGTATGATGTTTATAATACACGGAGCATGTTTTTACTTCCACCGAAGGTGAGGGCCTGTCAATCGAGTCACGTAATCCCCAGATAATTACCATCGTGTGATTCTCTACAGTCATCCCCACTACTCGATCTGTAGTTAAGTCAGCATTCAGGTCTGCAATCTCTGAGAGTGACGTCGCCGCGATGGGATTTATATTTGAAAGGCCCAAAGGCACGGCGGGCACGGCATGACTTGCTAGTCGAGATCACCGATTTCATGATTTAGACCCTGTCATGATCCTGTGGGTAGATTTCCCTCGCTTCTCATGATGCACGTGGAGTCGGTGATACACTCCGCGTCTTTCAGCATGGAAAATTGGAATGCGTGGCTACGCAACGTCATAACTCAGCGGATTTGCGCAGAAGATGGTGCAACTCTTAATGGCTTTTAATATCATGGCGTGGTAAGACTGGGAGAAAGGTTATATGTAATGTATGAAATAGATAAAGAATAGAGATAAGGTTATATTATCTAGAATATGTATATTACTTAATATATATGAAGAAGGAATGAACATGAAAACTCTGTGGGAAGCGAGGGCAACAGAAAGTACCGCCCCCTTCGGCTACACGGATTCCCATGGTGGCCGGAATCCGTCAAAACACGACATTTTCGGCATTTCTCCACATTAAAAAAATTCTCGGCGAGTTTCACCGCGGAGTCGGGCGCTGTCTCCGCGCGATAATTTTTGATTATCTGATACCGACCATATTTCCCCGGACTTCGAGACTCCAGACTTGTGCACCATGCCCCATACTACCCCATGCTTATGGCCTTTAAAAGGTTCCACCTACCACTAATCTTTATGTCTACTAAGCCTAAACACCAGATCGACTATCTCACGCGAAACAAGATGGACAATCCTGCTACGGCCCGAATTGATGAGTTGGTTCTCCCGCTCTCTCAGGTCACCTTTGCAAACCACCACTGATTCAGGCAGGGTTGACTACTCCGTCATCGACCCAAGCCAACGATGGCGAATGCTCAAGTCACAGAAGCGCTTCTTTTTCTGGTGTTAGTACATCCAATACCTTGAGACGAACCTCTGCTCACTGAAACTTGCCAAGGCCTCTGGGTATCGAGCGGGGTTATCATGCAAGGCTTTGACATCGTCGCTGGAGGCCAACTAGCCGCCCTCCCCGAATTTCAGAAGCAGTTCGGACGCCCGCAACCCGACGGCTCGCACATTATCCCTGCTCGCTATCTCTCCGCGTGGAACTCAATTGCCCCGGCCTGTGAAATAGTGTCTACGTTCCTCTATGCGCCGTTACTGGAGAAATATGGCCGCAAGCCCGGTATCTTGGTTGCATCGGCGATTTCTGTTGCGGGCGTCCTGCTCCAGCAGCTGGCGACGGATTGGCGGGTTCACCTCGCGGGTCGGGGGGTTAATGGTGTGTCTTCCGGCTCTGGTTGTTGGCTCTCTGCTCGTTGCGTGTAACTGATGCGATACAGGTATTGCGATTGGAATGATGTTTACAATTTCCCCGCTGTGGATTGGGGAGACGTGTCGGCCGGAGTTGAGAGGGTTTTTTCTCTGCTTCTTTAACACAAGTATTGTCTTTGGCCAGTTTGCGATGTCGGTGCTCTCTGATGCGAAGTTTCAACCTTTGCTAACGCTATGACAGTGCCGCTGTGTCTCGAGGAAGTAGCTATCTTAGTGGGAAATGGTGGGTCTTCACTCTTGTTAGTCTTGCATACCGTCAAGAGCGCTTGGTTGACATCGGTTCACAACAGGCAATGGTGGCTACCAGTGGTAGGGATGTACATCTTCCCAGGTAAAATCCCTCCATATACTAAAAAAGCTGTCTGCTCACACCTCCCCAGCAATCCTCACAATCGGTTGGTTCTTCTTCCCCGAATCCCCCTACTGGCTCGTCCGACATGGCAAGAGCACCGAAGCCCGAAAGTCTCTCCAGCGAGTTTACGGAATCAAAAACGACACCTTCTACAACGTTGAAATCCAACGCATGGAGTCTGAGAACCTCCAAGCCCTCTCCGTCCAGGGAGCCCTCGCCCAGAACCCCCGGTGCACATTCCTAGGCCTCGATCTCTCCAGCGAGGCTGAGTGCTTCAACCACATGAACCGCAAGCGAACGCTAACGGCCATTTTCGCCGCAAGCGGTCAGCAAATGATTGGGGCGACTTTCGTAATTGGCTACGCGACCTACTTCCTTGACCTGATTGGCGTGAAGGATTACTTCAACGCATCCATTGTCTTGTATGTTGTCATGCTGATAGCGAGCATGGCAGCGTTCCCACTTACTGAGATCATCGGGCGACGTACTATGATTGTCACTCCACAATTCCTCCTCTGCTGTATGCTCCTACTTATTGGTATTCTGGGATGCATACCTGACCAGGGGAAGGCAAGTTGGGGTATCATCGTCTTCATCTATATCTGGGCGATTATTTACCAGCTGTCAATTGGGGCAGTGGGGTTTGTGCTTGCATCAGAGATTGCGACTGTGCGGCTGCGCAGTACGACGCAGGGTCTTGTGACGATTACGAATGCCGTTTGGGGTCTGATTATGCAGTTTACGATTCCGTATATGGTATGTTCTCTCTCTCCTTCCATCAACCGATGTACCTTTCCTTGTCGTGCTCATCCATCGATATAGATCAACCCCGATGCAGGAAATCTAGGTGGGAAGATCGGATTTATCTTCTTCGGAACTGGTCTTATCGCGGCCCTCGGAGGGTGGTACCTATATCCTGAGACGAAGGTTAGTAATCAGCTGGCTAAACAAACAAAGAAGGAACCGACTGACTGGGCATCCTAGGGCATCTCATTCGAAGCAATGGACGAACTCTACGCAAGCGGCACTGCGCCTCGACACTTTCGGGCTGTGAGCCAGCAGAGAGACCTTCCTCAAGATATCAAGGGCGAAACTCCTGCCCATATTGAAGAAGCGGATGGCCACAGTGTTTAGTCTTGGCCGGGGCTAGCTATAGCACATTAACTGATCTATTGTATGTATCGGAGATTGTGGTCTAAGGCTATTGTGAGTTGGTGTGCCACCTTCGGTAGGATGTTCTGGTGAATCGCATACTCTGAAGTTGCAATAAGTAGCTTGAATATATTTTAAAGTTGGTGTTGTCCTCGATTTGACCCGAATTACTGGTCTCCGCGGTGTTTATGCAATTGGACGGACACATCCTTCTGGCATTGAAACTATGGAACAGCTTCCTAGAGGCGTTCGAATAAGTGAGTACATCCCTAGATATATTTCAGCGAGGCAGGAAGACAGGATGGAGACTTGCCTTGAGAAGTTCATTGTAACAACACACTGTACTGTGGCGGTTTGGCGTTTACATCCGACAGGACCCGATGCCGATATCAAAGTTCATATAGGGCAGGAACATTGGAGTGATGTAGGTAGCTGGGATAAATCTGCGATTGTGTAGCGGAGGCGTAAACGTTGCTCCATGCAACTCAGCTTTATATTTTCCGCATTCCAATATCATATCCATTGCATTACAGGTCTATTCATCCTATACATCTACTACGAACGATTCGCGTCCCCTTAACCCCTTCTCATTCCTCAACTCAAGCTCAACCCCACGAAGTTCCCTCACACCTCCCTTCCACTCGAACACCCCGGTTTCAGCTTTCCCTCTCATCTATAAGCCGTTACACTAGGCTTCCACCCGATACTCGCCGTTGCACTCCCCACCTCATTAATCAACTCTTCCACCTCCTCCTGTGCAAGGCCCTTCGTCACATAGATCATGCACTACACAAATCCAGTACAGATGAAGCAGCACCCGGACTAGATGCGGTGTGAGATTGGCACAGGGGACAGTTCGCGGCACAGTATTGTTAACAAGAGGGGCGAGCCGGTTACATACCAAAAGCGGAAACAAGGCTAGGACCAAAACTGGCAGAGAAGCGGCCACAAGAAAGGGCAGTGTCTGGAGAATAACTCCAAGAACGACCCCTCCGTTCGATGCAATTAAGCCTCAACAACGATCAATAATGTTGCCCATGGCGGCGGCACCGAGAGCACCGAAGAACGTCACTGCGGAGTGGATATAAATGATAGCGGAGGATTGGCTGGGCGTGACATTTAGCTGGCCGGCGCTGTCTCTGTAGCCTGTGGAAAAGGTGCGGGCCCAGTAGGACATGGTGGGGATTCCACTGATCGTGCCGGTGTCATTGCTGGGAAGGATAAAAGGTCAGATATCCCATGATAAACCGACCGGTAAACCCCCCCCCCCCCCTTTCCCTCCCCCGCCAGGATCTAGCACTCAACTGAATATACTGCCTCTAATGCAACGAATCCGCTGAGCATGATTGCAGGCCGTGTCCGGCCCGCCGTTCCCCCGGGCTTCCGGAAGAGGAGATCCATTCCAAATACGCAACGTAGTGTTCTGCCGTTTTGGCTAGTATCGATGCGCCCGATTTCAATGCTATTTTACTTAGTTGATTCTGGAGACGCCCTCGCGGAGATGTGGGGATTTTTCCGCGAGGTCTCAGTTGGACCTTCGGTCACCCCAGAATCGCCAAGCGAGTGGTTAATAATTGTTATTACACACTCGCAGGCTCTATCAGGCTCTGCCTCTCCCTTTAGTACTACTGGAAGTTCTCTTAATCTTCTAAGCCTATACCTAATAAATAATATTAACCTCTAACTCTATGTGAAACCCGCGACTCTCTCTAGTCTTAACACAACAAATACATTCCCGGAGCTACCCTGTCGCTCAATATCTTGCTCATTTCCCAAAAGACAATCCCCTGGTAGTGCACAAAATAACCCCCGCAGCCTTAGCGAAGATATCAACTGCCAAATCTAGGGCCCTGGTAGCGCCCTGGGGAATAGCTCCAGCTAGACAGGGCTCCGATGTCAAAGCCGCTATTGACATCGTGAACACACTGCGCAAGCAAAGACGAGTCAGCCGATCATAATTCACGGGCGTAAAGTTGGTCCCGCTTAGCTTAGTGTATAAAGTCTAGGCATTTAGCCGGTAGACCATCACTACCGTAGCTATACTTATAATGAACCTTGCGTAGCTAATAGAGAACCTCTCGCAGTCGGGGATAGGATGTCCCTGATACAATCGGGTGAGGTTCTTTGACTGTTGAAACCTTCCAAACGTCCGGATACAAAATATCCCATTAGTGGCTGGTAGATAATTTGAATAGCTAGTAAAGGGATAAATGAATTACAGATGCAGCTCTAACAGGTTATTATTCATAATTATTGGCTCTGGAAGGAAGCTGTGCAACAGCCAATGAAAGTTCGCTACTATTTTACTAATAATATGCTGGTGGATGGACATATTAAGGCACTCACTCCTAAGGTAAAAATATAAAGATTTTATCAAGTAATTAGCATGGCAGAAAATACCTAACAAATTTAATTAGAGGGCACAAATAAAGGAAATTAGAAATATTATAGAGAAGATGTATTTAAACGACAAGATAGTGGGATATATGGATGGATTTAGGTCATGGAGGACTTTTAGACCTGAGACCTGTTCTAATCTCCCATGTATCCTAGCGAGCGCCCCGACCATTCAGGGGGATACAGAGTGCAAAGAACAGATAAGTCAATACGTTTCAGTTGCGGGAGGAATTACACAATGAATCCAATAGTGTACTCCACTCACTCGCCTAAAAGGGGTATGAAAGTGCCTACGAGATGGATTAGTCTCCTAATAATATACATGTCTTTCACATCACCTCAACATTTAATATAGGGTTAGTGTATGAATTCTAAAACACACAGCATTACGGGTTTGTAGCGAATAGTCTCGTTCCAGGGGTGGTATTGTCGGAACTAGGAAGATTTAGACGCATCACAATCGTGGGGAATACCCAGTTCCCACAGCATTCATGATACCATCAACCTATAAAATTAGGCCCTAGGGGCTAGCTAATAGTAGTAGATACCTATGTGACAGATTAGCGGTGACTCCACACTGTTAATCTGTGGGGATTGGCTATCCGGGGGTGTGGAAGGATTCGGTGAAGAGTCTGTAAAGCAGGCACCGGAAATGAATCTGAAATGATTGGCAATTGCTCCGCTGCCTTCAAAAGAGGACTAATCTAACTACTGAGAGGTTAGGAATGAATTAAACGATTGGGAGCCCAAGCCAATTCCTCATGGCCATTCAAGATCAAATACTACGCAAGATTCATTGATTTGGCTGAATAGCGGCATAGTGGGTGCTGTTCGCGGAGGCTCGGCTGCCTCCGCGATGAAGTTAGATCGAGTAGTTTTCGTATCGGCAGTCGAGAGTGCCTCCGCGCGATCTCTCCATGAATTGCGCCACATTCTCTTGGGGTTCCCCGCGGGGTTTCCTTATGATAATTCCCAAAAACCTCATCTGCACGTGCCACCTATACTGCCGTGGCTACCAATCTCTGCAAGATTATGTGGCTTGTCCAACGAGATAGATGAGATGCCCCTAAGAAAGGCTATATTGTTTGCTTTCCCGTTCCTTTTACGGGGTTAGACAAACGCCACTGGGGTAGCAAAGTCACACTACACCTATCCCAAGTTCCGGAATATGGGGAAGTCTTCCTGAATCGCTCCACTTTGGCACAACATCGGGGAATATTCGCAGAAATGCAGAGTAGCTCGGGACAGCTGCAGGAGGGGAAAGTGCGTTGGTAATAATCCACGACTTAAGACTCGTGCTATTCTCTTGGGCATACAGAAAATGAAGTCGAGGACGGAAAAATGCAATAGCCTGAGAATGTATAAAAGCCTGTGCTTCGCCGCGAACTTGAGGTTTTTCAGCATTCACAACCAGCACTTCTTCCTCAATCACCTCTCTACCCAGTTTCTAGATGCGTCTGTCTTGTTAGGATGGCCTCCTTCTTTACCTTTGCCCTAGCTGTTGGGCTCTCTCTTTTGCAGGCAGCTAGTGCGCAAACCTACAATGAGCTTTACCGACCTCGTTATCACTTTACACCGGCGAAGAACTGGATGAATGATCCAAACGGTCTTCTATATCACAATGGTGTCTATCATATTTACTACCAGTATAACCCGGGAGGGGACACCTGGGGGGCCATGTCATGGGGCCATGCTACCAGTGATGACCTGACCCACTGGAAGCACCAACCAGTTGCTCTGCTTGCGCGTGGCTACCCAGATAACATCTCTGAGATGTTCTTCTCTGGTTCCGCTGTGGCCGATACAGACAACACGAGTGGGTTTGGTACAAACGGAGCTGTTCCATTCGTGGCAATGTATACCTCCTATGTGAGTCTGTGAACTCTTATGTTATAATGCCGGCTACCTCTAATGGTTTCTACTTAGTATCCCAGGTCACTCAATCTACCTAGCGGCAAGTCAGTCAACGGTGGACAGCAAGCTCAATCGATTGCGTACAGCCTAGACGAAGGCATAACCTGGACGACATACGATGCTGCTAACCCTGTCATTCTTAATCCGCCAGCACCCTACGCGGATCAGTGGCGTGACTTCCGAGACCCATTTGTATTCTGGCACGAGCCAACCCAGAAATGGGTCTCAGTCATCGCACTAGCCCAGCTGCACAAGTTGCTCATTTATACTTCGCCTAACCTGAAGGAGTGGACTTACACCAGTGAGTTCGGTCCAATGAACGCAGTTGGGGGTGTCTGGGAGTGCCCTAGCATCTTCCCGCTTGCCCTCGACGGAAACGAAGCCGAGACCAAGTGGGTCTTACAGGCTGGAATCAATCCTGGAGGACCACCTGGAGTTGTCGGCTCAGGAACGCAATATTTCATCGGCAGTTTTAATGGCACGGCATTTGTTGCGGACTCCAACGCTCCGCCTGCGTCCTCGACCTCCACATCCTTGTCGACATTTACTAGTACTGGTACCCAGACATCCACCACCTGCTCCTGTCCAGGAGCAAGTGGGAGTGTTACATTTCAAGATTTCGAAGGTACTGGCGACTTTGCCTCTCGCGGCTGGGTTCCCACAGGGGGATTAGTTGGGGCAGCGCCGGCCCAGGGGACTCTTCCAGGACAACAACCCGTCTCTGGATATACAGGTGCCCAACTCGTGAATACTTTCTTGAACGGAGACTCGACAACCGGTACGCTCACCTCGCCACCCTTCATAATCACTAAGCCGCTTATCAACTTCCGCATTGGTGGCGGAAACGCCCCAGGTGCGGAATGCATCAACTTGA
Source organism: Aspergillus haitiensis (assembly GCA_027569155.1). Taxonomy (NCBI): domain Eukaryota; kingdom Fungi; phylum Ascomycota; class Eurotiomycetes; order Eurotiales; family Aspergillaceae; genus Aspergillus; species Aspergillus haitiensis. The sequence continues at coordinate 233,924 of JAPDEO010000055.1, forward strand.
AAATCCAAGGGCAAAGCCAAGCTGTGCGTACTGCTACAGGCCTCAATGACGAGAGACTTCTCCCACAGACTTGGGACGTGACCGAGTACATAGGCCAAACCGCTGTCATTGAGGTCGTAGATCAGCAAACAGGTGGTTGGGGACATATACTAGTTGATGAGATTACGTTCAGTGGTGACGCGACCACGCCCCCACCCAGTAGTGATGGTGTTTTTGATTTCAATGGGACTAGTACTTTCGCGAGCCGCGGATGGACTGCTACTGGAGATCTGGTCGGGAAGAGCCCGGCCCAGGGCACGCTGGCCGGACAGAACATCGTGACTGGGTATCGGGGAAACTTCGTCAACACCTTCTACGATGGCGATGCGACGACTGGCACTTTGGTCTCGCCTACTTTCACAATCACCAAGAAGAGAATTAACTTCTCCATTGGTGGTGGGAACGCCCCGGGTGTTCAATGCATCAATCTCAAGGTTGGCGGTCAGGTTGTCCGCACTGCCACGGGCAGTGATAGCGAACAGCTCCTGCCAAAGAGTTGGGACGTCGCATCTCTGATTGGCCAGAGTGCCGTCATCGAAATCGCGGATCTTAGTACGACTGGCTGGGGTCATATCCTGGTGGATGAGATCTCCTTCTCGGATGTATCGGCCGAACCGCGGGGGACCAACTGGATGGACTGGGGCCCTGACTACTATGCTGCGGCACCATTCAATGGACTTCCGTCTGCAAATCGCACCAACATTGCCTGGATGAACAACTGGCAATACGCGAGCAATATTCCTACCTCTCCATGGCGCAGTATGTTGTCCATCCCGCGGAAACTGTCACTTAAAACCATTAATGGGTGGCCAACAGTCATCCAGCAACCTGATGCCAATTGGGCCACTCTACAGACAGGAACGTATTCTACTGCTCTGGGCACCGTCGCCGAAGGAACCCAGCCCATTTCTCTTATCGGCAGGGCCCTGGATATCACAGTGACATTTTCTGACCGGGACTCGGCACCCAATTCTCAGTTCGGCGTTCTCCTCAGAGCAACCTCTGACCTGGCACAGCAAACACGAATCGGGTACGACTTCAGCACAAAAAGGATGTTTGTTGATCGAACCAAATCCGGAAATGTTGGCTTTGACGGGACATTCTCCAACACTTATTACGCGCCTCTGGCTCCTGGAAGTGATGGCAGGGTCACTTTGCGCATCCTCCTTGATTCCTCTTCGGTTGAAATCTTCGGGGGCCAAGGGGAGGTCACCTTGTCGGCGCAGATCTTTGCCCAGGACACAGGCATTGATGTTCTGATTTTCTCAACTGGAGGAAATACAAGTGGAGTCACAATTGATGCAAAGACCCTAGGTTCAGCTTTCTATCCGCCCACGACTAGCACAACTCTCACCACATCCGTTAGAACAACGACAAGCACTTCCACGACAAGCACAACGACAACAAGCACAACCACGACAAGCACAACCACCGCTGTTCGCCCTTCCGCTACTGATCCCGTCGACTTTCGCCCTGTTTACCACTTCGTGCCAGAGCAGAATTGGATGAATGAACCCAATGGTCTCATTAAAATTGGGTCTACATGGCACTTATTTTTCCAACATAACCCCAACGGAAACTTCTGGGGAGACCTCAGTTGGGGCCATGCAACCAGCACTGATCTAGTATCTTGGACTCACAAACCAGTTGCAATCTCGAGTGCGGATGGCATACAAGCATTCACCGGGACTGCGTATTTTGACCCACAGAACCTTTCGGGACTGGGATCGTTATCAAACCCACCATATCTCGCGTTCTATACTGGCTATTTCCCCTCGACTGGGGTGCAGGATCAGCGGCTAGCATATAGTCTTGACCAGGGCGTTACATGGATCAAATACCCAGGCAATCCAATAATCTCGAAAACCCAGGAAGAACCCCATGATATCACACAGGGTCTTGAAACTCGGGATCCGAAAGTTTTTTACCATTCTTCCTCGAGCCAATGGGTAATGATCCTCGCACACGGCGGCCAGAATAAAGTTAGTTTCTGGACATCAAGCAATGCAAAATCTTGGACGTGGAGAAGCGACTTTACTGCTAGCAATATTCCAAATTTACCTGGCGGGATCAACGGGTGGGAGGTGCCGGACTTTTTTGAGCTCCCGATCAAGGGGACAATGCAGAAGAAATGGGTCATGGTGATCACTCCTGCCACTGGATCTCCTGCTGGCGGCAATGGCGTCTTCGCAGTCACGGGCTCTTTCAACGGTGCTGTATTCACAGCAGACCCTGTCGACCCCGACGCATTCTGGCTCGACTATGGCCGTGACTTTGACGGGGCCCTCATTTGGGAAAATGTCCCTGCTTCGGATGGACGTAAGATTCTCGCTTCTGTAATGAATAGCTATGGTGGAAATCCTCCAACAAACACTTGGAAGGGAATGTTATCGTTCCCTCGTACACTAGAGCTTCAACAGTTTAATGGCAAGCTGCAATTCCTGCAAATGCCCGTGGATGAGCTCACCACATACGGGTGGCTCGAGGCAGATATTACGAATCAAAACATCGCCCCTGGACAGACATTGCTTTCCAACATCCATTCCAGGACACTTGATTTTAAAATGACCTTCACCCCCTCCCCTGGTTCTACGCTCTCTCTCGCTGTTCGGAAGGCAGGCTCTCAACAGACTGTCATCAGGTATGTGCAGAGCTCTCAACAACTCTTGGTTGATCGCACTGCCAGTGGGAATATCTTGTATGATTCCGCAGCTGGTGGTGTCCACACGGCCACTGTGCATCCTAGTGCGAATGGGGAGGTGCAATTACGTGTCTTAGTTGATGTATGCTCACTTGAAGTCTTTGGGGGGCAAGGGGAGGTGGCCATTTCGAACTTGATCTTCCCTGATGCGTCCGCTGATGGCGTGTCTCTGGAGGTGTCTGGAGGAAGTGTGGTTTTGGGTAAGGTAGAGGTGCGGGAGGTCCTCCTTTGAGCTGCTCGTACCGAATGGCCGTCCCCTGTTGGATATATGGGAACGCATAATTCTGTATATTGATGTTGAGGAATTGACCTGTGTGTGGAAGTAAAATTTGACATAAGTTGAGGCTATCCCCTTTTAGGACTACATTTCTTAATATATCCCCCGAGAGTTGAAAAATCAAAGTTGAAGGTCTTGTCATTCTAAATACTGTGTTAGCTCCTTTCCTTCCTCCTAGAGTAGCTAGAGATAGCGATCCAATATCCACTATCGATTCCTATTGGCCAGCCGTTTTCCTGCTCTGTCATATTCTAGCCGTCCGACCAGTCAGGAGGGACACACACAGACAACACACAGTGAATAGAGCCATGATTGAGCTGCCCGAGTAATTACATAATTATCCAACAGTGGAGGCAGCTCACGTGAGCTATGGACATGGAATTTATGAATTTCATTAATTCTCCCTATCCTGCATAAGTAGAAGCTGTTTCCTCTTTAGGACCAGTCTTTCACATGGGCAAAGGCTATGTGAAATTGACCTCTGAAGGTGGCGAACTCCCTTCGCGGAGATTGCGATTGTTTCCGCGCAATCTCCTCAGCAATGCCAAAAAGCGCTATTAGCCAAGTCGGTCCATTACTCATACCTCCGCCGACCCTACAATCTCTGAACGTGCATAGTGAGTACTGGCACCCATTTGCGGGGAAGCTATGGCTCTAGGGAATGCTCGTAGATCGAGCGCGCCGACTCAACCCGGTCGCCATCCAATTTCTCCGCGACGGGCAGCTCGGCGCTAACCCGAGCGCTGCATCCGGTGATGATTAGTTGATGCGCATGTAGAGAAGTTGTTCCTCGCTGACGCCTATAAAGCCGTGGAGATCTGCGGTCAAAAATGTGAATAACCAGTAGACACTGCTTCGCTTTCCCTGGTCCCTTACTCGCTACTCCCTAGGCGAACACGCCAATGAAGCTCAGTACTCTCATCCAAACTCTCCTACTCTAAATGTCCGCCCCCGCAGTTTCCGCCGCAGTTGCGGCACGCCCCGGCAAGGCCACGGCCTACACGGAGCTCTACCGTCCCCAGTATCACTTCAGCCCGGAGAAGAACTGGATGAACGACCCGAACGGCCTAATGTACGATGCCAAAGAAGGCGTTTACCATATGTACTTCCAGTACAATCCTGGTGGCACGACGTGGGGTGCAATGTCCTGGGGTCACGCGACTAGCAGAGACTTGATGCATTGGACAGAACACCCTGTTGCACTTCGTGCGAAGGGCTTCCCCGATAACATTACGGAGATGTTCTTCTCGGGAACGGTTGTTATCGATGAGCGGAATACGAGTGGGTTTGGACGGGAGGAGAAGACACCTTGGGTTGCGATGTATACGTCCTACGTGAGTGTATTTTACTTACTAGTTCTAATATGGATAAACTAACATGATGCAGTATCCGATGGAGCAAACTTTGCCAAGTGGAAAGCATGTTAGGATGAATCAGCAAGCGCAATCTATCGCCTATAGTCTTGATAAGGGCATGACTTGGACTACATATGATGAGGCAAACCCTGTTATTGCTGAACCGCCCGCCCCATACGAGGACCAGTACCTGGATTTCCGGGATCCTGGTGTCTTTTGGCATGAAGAGACTCACCACTGGATTTCTGTAATTAGTCTTGCAAAACTGCATAAGATCCTAATTTACACCTCACGAGATCTCAAGCACTGGGACTTGGCTAGTGAATTTGGACCAGCAAATGCAGTTGCTGGAGTCTGGGAATGCCCAAGTATCTTTCCACTTTTGCTTGATGGCAATAAAAAGACTAAATGGGTTCTTATGCTGGGCCTTAACCCTGGTGGACCTCCAGGAACTGTTGGCTCTGGCAGTCAATATATTGTGGGCGACTTCAATGGCACCACGTTCACGGCAGATGCAAATAGCATATATGACAGGAGTGGTCCAGAGGACGGCGTGATATTCGGAGACTTCAAAGAAAACACCACAACCGGTGTGCTCACATCCACCCTATTTAAAATCTCACACAAATACATCAACTTCCTCATCAGAGGCGGCAACAATGTCAACGAAACAGTAATCCAGCTGAAAATCAATGGACAGACGGTCTACACCTTCACAGGATCCAAAAGTGAGAGCCTTACCTGGCAAAGCTGGGACGTGAGTACACTGCAAGAAAAAATAGCAGTGATTGAGATAACTGACAATGGCATGGAAGGAGGGAGAGGATACTCGGACCATGTTAATATTCATCAAATTTCCTTCTCCAACACGCCTGCAACAAATACAATCGCAAACTGGGTTGACTGGGGCCCCGACTTCTATGCAGTACTTGGATTTAACAATCTACCCCGGGACCAGCGCACAATTATCGCGTGGATGAATAACTGGCAATATGGGGCGGTTATCCCAACAGATTCCTGGCGTAGTGCAATGACAGTTCCCCGAAATCTAGCACTGAAGACAATTGATGGGAAGGCAACACTTGTCCAGGAACCTGCGGGCAAGTGGAAGGCACTGAAGCATAGTGGTCGAACCTTCTCTTTCCGCCGTGTGCAGGGTGTTCGCGACCTTGGGCGTATTGGGCAGACTCTAGAGCTCAGGTTGACCTTTTCGAGCCGGGTATCGTCCCCAACTACAACTGTTGAATTTGGAGTTGCTGTTGCTGCCACAGAACAGTATAGCCATGAAACTCGCGTTGGATACAACTTTGCAACCCAGCAGGTCTTTGTTGACCGCACTCGCTCAGGCGATGTTTCCTTCGATCCTACTTTCGCCAGCGTGTATTATGCGCCTCTCGCTCTGCCAGCAGACAGGACTGTCTCTCTTAAGGTTCTGGTCGACTGGTCGAGCGTCGAGGTTTTCGGAGGCAACGGCGAGGCCGCAATTACGTGCCAGATTTTCCCTGCGAGTGGTGCTGAGTACGGTCGACTCTTCTCTACTAGCGGAGAAACCAGCGATGTCAATCTTAGCGTGAAGCAAGTGCACTCTACCTGGCGGTGAAGTAGAAAGCTCAAGCGGAGCGCAGGCCTGTCGAATAGGGACGGCGAGGCTCACTTGGCAAGATAATTCAGTAAAGGGTATGTAGGGAAAAATCAAAAATTGGATAGTTCATATTATCTACCACAAATAGCTCCGACGTTTAAAGTTCATTATGCTTTAGCACCAGAAGCAAGAGAAATATCATGGAGTTGCACTATCGTAAGAATACAAAATCACTCTTTTGCAGCTTAGCCAACTCTAAACGATTCTTGAGAGAGTCCCGCATATACTGCACGGAGGGACTAAGCTCACCCGGACTATCTAGCGCATCCACTGACCCCTCAAGATACTCCCAAGTCCGGGGCGGAGCCAGCAACCGGAGAGACCGGACTCCCAATGCCTCAACGGTGGCAATAGATATAATGTATATACTGCGATCAGTACGTAAGCTTAGGATAAACGGTAAACAAGAAGCAAACACGAACCTGGCACACAGGAACCAGGCCTTCGGAGGACATATCCGAAGCGCAATCCGAGCTGCACAGAGGAAGCTGATGAAGGATTCAAAGAAAAGTGGTCCGTAGGGAAGGAGTTCAGGGTCCGCGCAGCCATCCATAATGACTCGGTATATCACCGGCCAGTAGAGAGATATCTCGTACATGTGACTCTTGACTCGACATATGGGATCATCCATTTGTTGTGAACGGTCTTGGTTATGCTTAAAGTCTGGCCCCTCCCGTGTAGAGGCTACAGTTAGTAAAGGGTTTAATATGTTGCTTGGAGCTGCCATATCCTCTACGTGCGGAGAGCTGACGTCCCGAGAACTCGGCATATCTGTCACAGAGCTGGTGTAGCTGTTCAAGACTAGTTGGAGATTTACTTCAGTGGAAAGATGTAAGAACATCTGCGACAATTCCGTCGGTGAGTATCTGCTTAGGGGCACATCAGATACTGAGGATGTGGAGGGTGAATTCGAACCAGAGGGGTAATTCCATGTATCTACGCTTGTCGGTAATGGAGTCTTTGTAAACTGGCCGCGCAATGTTCTTCCCATGGATGATAAATTTAAGTGCATGGATATCTCACTACACGCTCGTTAGGCCAGAAAGGTAGGGGAAATAGGCATCGGCAGACCTCTCAATCAGGTTCATTGTCCAGTACAAGCGGGTGAAAAGATGTAACTTGGGTGAGCCCTCAGCAAGGTACGGACTATTTGATATCAACGGGAACAAATAAGCTTGTGTGTGTGGACACAGGAAAATGGTCACGAACTAGAGTACCTTTTCAAAAGCGGCAGCAGTTTCAAGAATGCAGCCTGTACATACTCATATGCCTGCAGTGGTTGGAGAATAGATGCATAATATATGCTGAAAAGAACCAAACATTGAACGCTTGTCACACTAGATTCCTGTACCACTATTGGGATCATGGACAGGGCTGCTTCACAGTGGGAGGACAAGGGCCGATAGTCGTCCACATTTGCAAGGGATGCAACGAGGAGAGATAAACATGATTTGGTGGAGTATGGAAAGCCAGCAACTTTTGACTCAAAGAAGTGGTGTGTGAAATCAAGGTGTAGGACAGGGCACCACCGATGAACCTGATCCTGAAACCGACTGAGGATACTGTACGAAGTAAGCTGAGTCGCCTTTGAATTTATCAACTTGTAAGACATACAAATCAGGAGAACTAATATGAGCCGGCTCGACCGGTGACCCAGAAATTTGAGGGGTAGCAATTTCTAAGCGATAGAACATTGATGCTAGATCCTTTGGTAAACTAAGGATTTGCATGAGGTGAGGAGATTTGATGACGAGAGCCGGACAATTCTGCGGGTGCCCAACAAGCGGGGTCTTGTGATGAGGTGCTGAAGAATGCAGTCTAGGCTCTAGTAATGGGACGATAGACTCAAGTTTTTCTCGGATGCTGATGAGCTCCTGTACTAAGCTGCCACAGGAAGTCAGCCACTGTACATACATATGCCGAAGGGGTACAGAATAAACTTACTGTGATGGTTGAGAGTCAGTTGGCTGCCCGTACACACAAACCAATCCCTGATTGATGCAGGATGTGCATTTGGGCCGGATCCGGTCACATCGCCTCCTGCGAAGGCGACAATGATTGCAGACTGAAGCCATTTTAGGTGAGAGGACCGTAGGGAGGCGCAAACGCGTAAGATGACTATCTAAACTAACACGCCATGGAATTTTATAGGTGCCACAGCAATATATTCCTTGCACCTCCGATCTAGGGAGCTAGAAGCACGTATAATCGAGCTGTTGTGTTATCTCTTGGTGTCTTGCCATAAGGTCGCGGTCATCAGGAGGATGATACTTGACCCGCTACTTACGAGCTTAGCAGCGACAGCTCAAATAACATAATGTGATTGGGTACCAACTTTAGCTTATAGATAAGGTCCAATCGCAGGTGACGGAATCAGCCATCGCGGAGCAGCCCCTCCTCTCCGCGAGACGCTCTTGCCTCTTCGGTCATACTGAGACTTTGTTGGAAACCTCTACTCTCTTCGTGTATCTCCAGATTCTCCGCACTCAAATCTATAGAGACAGTTCGACCCCTTCGCTTGGCTTCCCCCTCAAGGCCAAAGGAGAATTGTTCCGCGCCCGGGTGATAACCCCGCTGCATTGATATTGGAAGTGTCTTGATGACGGGCCCCTCGCCCCGTAAATGGATGGTATGTCGGAAGGTAGGTCGAGAAACGAGCTGCCAATGTATTATATACATACTATATCGTAAAATGCCTCCCTTCTACCTTAGCACGATCACCTTGGTACAGCCATACTAAGAGACTGAGAACGATGCCAGCTTTGCCTTCCTCAAAAACATTAAACTCATTATTTTCGTACAGATCTGCCCACAGGAGACATTATTTCGGCATGATACAACCCTGCTAATCCTATCTACCTAGTAGTGATGCCAAGACCTGCCAAGCGACTCCTGGTGGATATCTACACAACATGTAATCTCTTCTGGGTCGTTATGAGACACTATAACTTTAGCATCTTTAAGCTGGTTTGTGAATGTCCTCATTTGGGGCTCATGCTCGCCTCAGTGTGTCTGTCCGCCGTGTTCATCTTGAATATTGTCAGTGTGACTTGAGTGCTCGAATCTACCATGCAGCTCGGTATAAACCATTTCTAGAAGCTACAATCCAACTCCCATTACCCCTAGTAAGAGCATATCAATTTGTCCCGAGATGTTTGTTAAAGTACACTTTCTTGACAAGTTCCCTTCATGTTCAGGTGTCTCTGTGATAAAATTAACCTCGATGACTTTAAGACTGCACTCGATAAATCTAGTACACTTAATAAATTCAGTAATCGATGGCTTGCAAGGCATGGAATGGACCGACTTCCTACACTTAGTTAACTTTATCTAGTCTCCTTTTTTTTTTTTTAAGGCATCTTTAAATCTAGGTTATAATATCCTGGGAGTCGCTAGACTTTAGGAACCACCCAACGTTCTCTGAGGAGTGTGGTGCGCTGAATGGTCGGGATGATATATCTCTGAAATATCGAGTCGGCGTTGAAGATATTGCATGGGATATCGGCTATAAAATAGGACGAATTGGCATGCTGGAGGTCGCTGCCCGATGTACCGTTTGTGGCGTTGGTATAAAGAGCTGGGATGGCAAAGTCCAGGTCTCGCTGTTGATAGGAGCTGGTGCGATGGGAGTAAGTTCCCAAATGCCACTATTCCCAAGGTCAAAATGCATAAGGATCTCACTGGCGATAAGTTAGCTAGATCACAGTTTGTTTGGAGAGCGCCAACCTTCCAGTTAACAAGGAGGCTCAATACCAATTTCCGATAATGCATGAATGCCCATCGCGATCACTGGCAGATATCACGGCCACACTAGAATGGCAAACCAAAATAGTCTTTTGGGTCAGTAAACTCACTTGTACAAATAATATTGCAAGTCATGAGATGCATTTCGCGAGGACAGCAGGGTTGGGCACAGCAAAGGAAGTAGATACTGAAGAGTAGGAGGCACTGGGTGCTTCGGATGCTGTCTTCTGCGTCCAATATTAAAGGCAGCATTTCCATGGCCGCCTCAAAATATGGATATTTCCGCGGAGACCCTGGAAGAATTAGGGAAGTATCTTCAACTACGCTGGCTATGCTATGACAAGAAATGCAGGGCATGATTCTGGCCATGGTGGGAAATTTTCCCTATTTGAGTGTAGAAATTCAGAACTGGAGCCTGCATGTAGCACTGGATACCAAACATGGACGCAGTTGGCATATGTGTTTAAAGAGCTATTGACTTTAGTCATCACATATTCTAATCTCCATATCGGAAGAAAGGGCCGGTTACTCCCCTCAATGCTTGGTCAAGGCCTATCGCCGTAACGGGGCTTCTAACGAGCGAACAGAAAGCACGGCGCGACCATGTTCCATATGGTCTATATGCCGCAAGAACACCAGCTCGAGGCCAAAGAGTACCCATGAATGGTTCGCTTCGGAGAGTCATGTATGGGAATCCTCTAATTGTAGGCGAGCTGTCTTTAGCTTCGGTACTATACACCTGCCTCTCCCGGGAATGGCCCAATTGATGGGAAGAAGTGCCTAAAGCATAAGTGATCGGTCTCAATCGCTCCTGAACCATTGAGATCTCTAGTTTTCGGCTGCAACGACAGCCAGAGAATGGGGTAATGTTCTAAATGTCATCAAGTCACTCACGGTGTGGGAAAGGGATCACACAACCCGAAATAGAAACAGTCCTTCCTACGCTCTGTACAAAATGAGCACTTGGGACGCTGGCCGCCGCATCTCGTCCGCCTTTCGCGACATGCGCTGCAGGCCTGAGGAGTCCGACGTTGACGGATGTTCCTGAAAGGCCACGCGGAACTCATCGGCTTTTCTCAACTCTTCTATTGAAAATATGTACTAGACGATTAAATGTTCGTAGTTCCCCTTAGTCCACGATAATCTCACGATCGGATGGTGCAGCTTTTTATTATTTTACTTTACACTTCAGCTCCGTCCGAGTACTGCTAATCTGGTTGGCCTACTTTTGCAAGGCCGGGACCCCCGAATTGAGGACCCTAAAATGGCTTCAGTGGGTCTGTCGCCCCTATAACGTTTCATTTCTATCTAGGTATGCAACAATGGTGCAAATATAGCATCACTGGGCGCAGATACAAGCTCCTAGCAGGGCGGGTAAAGGTTTCGAGAATATTCCTAGGGATATTCTAGGCTAATCAGACGGCAGGGTGCATGCGGGCTTGAGCCTAGAGATCGGCTCGGAGAAGCGACCGAACTGTGGCCAAAGCACTAGATATCGACGCTCGGCAGAAAAGAGGAACCCGCCAAATTCTTAGCCGCTAAAGCTTGGAGGCCATCCACAGGCCTTATCATGGCTTCGGTATTAGTGAATATTATCCTCAAGATCTTGTGTTGAGTGGAACTCGAATCTTCTCTCATCAAGAAAGCATAGGGGCAGCCAGAATAATGCTTTATAAAGATTATTGGCAGTAATATATCCTACGGTTCTGTCTTGCTAACACACTAACTTGCACAATCATCAGCACCTCAAGCCATCAGCGCTAAGGGCTCGTCGATGTAGCCGAATCACCATAAATTAGGTCCACAAAATATTACTGGCTCAGGTTTTTCATTTTCTTTTAGAATTATAAGAGCTTTTATCAAGTTCCGTGAATAAGACATAGTAACTGGATAAAGTGTGAGGAGGCTCCAGCCACTCTGTCCGTGCAATCGCCACCTACTCTCGCTCCCGCACTGTTACATAGTATTAGATTGCTTGACAAGGCCTTTAGGCCTTTAGTAGTATTGAATATATGAGGCTACGCTAAAGTTTTGTATTCATACTTTCTTCTCGCCAGATCTACCTCAACTAGCAGACCTTTTCAGGCGTTCTTCACAGGTCGAGTCACCTAAGAAATCAAAGCACATCGTTACATCCGATTAAGACCCATCGAGAGCTCCCAGAATTCATAGCCGTGCTAGCTAGAAATAGATTATCTTAAGTGTAATGATCCGTTGCTAAGGGGAGTTTTAAACTGGAGCCGATACTGAAGAGCTGGGCTCTTTGCAAACGACTGGAAGACTTCGATCATCTAGCCAACCTTTAACTGTTAGAGCCTTGGCAAAAAAAAAAAAAAGAAAACACTATGATGGATCCTACCTAGGCAATCGTCCATGCCCTGTCGTAAAAGCCAACGTCTACTTAGCTTATCAAGGGCCGTTTTGAAGTCGTCCAGGATCACCGTGTCACAAAGACATTTGAACATGAAGCAAAGCTATCAAAATGTACGGTTAGCGTTGGTTGTCGCGAAAGTAAATCCGCTAAAGCTCACCTTCCAGAAAGGGTTGATTCCCAGCTCCATGTGCCCCTGGAACACGCCTGTAACACTGAGGACATCTAGTACTAAAAAGATGATTGACAAACACATTGATCCTAGCATGAGGCCGAAGCGAGGACACTCGCGGACTAGTTCGACGAGTGGAAAGTTGTAGTGGGTCTTGATCACCCAGTAGATATTACAGGTTGTGTATATCCACCAGGGGTCTCTGAGAGTGTTCATGATTACCTCACAATGTGTCATGGAACGGGAGCAGTTAAAGCAAACGAGGAGTTGGCGGCGGGGATAGAAGGCAGCGTACCTAAAAAGGGCTTCCCATGGGCGAATCCTCTCATAAACACTGGGATTGATGTTATTGAAGTACGTGAAGTTGGCATATATTTCCAGAATCCAGTAAGGCTGAACCAGAATAATTGTTCCAATGTAGGAATATGATATAGGGCGGCTCATGAAAGGCTTGTTCTTCATCCAGGCGATGACATTATGCAGTGACCAGGAGATAATCAACCCAATGGCCGTCGCAGACAGATACCACCCATAGGCAGGTTCAGGCGTGAAAATGAAAGTTCCATGAGGCAGGGCAAGAATCAGCTGCGATAATGGAGTTAATGGGTAGGTTCTGAAACTGTGTAGTTCGGTGGGCATAAAGTACTTCTAACAAAATTAACTTGTGCAGAATGACGCCTGACCGCATATTGGCGAAAGTGATTGCGACCATGACAACCAGCGCCCCTACCATGAGGCCTTGTGCCCAGGCTTCCAGAATAAGAGACTCTGGGCTATTATCCGGTCGATGAGCCTCCCTCATCGGGACGCCCGATAAGCCGGTGTTTACACCGCGAGCCAAAGGAAGCATGATAGAATGATGCTCGAGAAGGCACACTTTGGTTTACGCACCTTTAGTAACGCTATAGCATGCATCGCATGCAGTATTTATCGGGGTGGGGTCGATTGCGGAGGCAACAGAAGCGGGGAAGCAGGGTCTAATCTGTGTAACCCCAGATATTGGGGGAGACGGTTTCCACTGGTTCGTCCAATGGTTATTTTCATTTTTCCAGTCCGCTGCTCTGATCTTATTCTTAAGAGGTATAGCGCGGAAGGCAAATGGAAGCGACTCCTGGCGTACAAGATGTCGCGGAGTATGTGGACTCATTCCGCGAAGCCAAGAAAATCCCGGTTCCATTCATGATTTTAATCCCCGCAATCCCTTTTGATGAGTCCACGAGGAAGGAGCCATATTTATCCTTTTCAAGTGTTTGACTCCCAGCATGTAATGCAATCATCACTATCTCATCAATGAAATCTTCTAGAGAAGTCGTATATGTTTGCACGCAATGTCGGGATTCTAACTCTCAGCGCATGTAATCATGATGAACCTTTCACCCTTGGGGTTGAATAGCCGTCTCTCATCCAAATCCTCAGCCTGAGCCCAAACCTACCCTTATTCCTAGATCAACTAGAGAGATCCCCCCTCCCACAGCCACAAAAGGTATTCGCACAAAGCCAGAATTTATTGAAATTTCGAATGAGGAATCGGTAATATATGTTATCCTCAAAGCCTGCGAAAATTATTAGGGGTGCACTAATATTAGTTTCCGTAAGAGGCTACTACAACGCTTCCACAACTAGGTGCAATTCTGTTACCCTGTCCTTCACATGCCTTTACAGAGAAGGCTTTTGCAGCCAAACCACACAGATTCGCATGCTTGAGTAGCGCCATCACATCACTTTGGCAGCGTGTTTTCCATGCTTCCAGTCGTACTCCAGGAGGACTGGGTGACGAGTGTTCAATGCTTGATTCTGTTTAGATATATTGTGAATGTCTAGTGCTTTCTCTCCAAACGAACAAACACATCCAACTTGCTCTCCCACGGACTTCGGGTTCTCTAACGGATGTATGCATGGGCTAAATATAAAATTTTGAATAAGATTATTTACAAATTAATCTAAGAGAGCATACGTAAACTATCCAGGGGACATCACTGGGCTTCGGCAAGCCGGTTAGACATATGCCTTTCTATCCCGCTACTGGGAGATCTTGAATCGATTTGGGTATTTCCTATACCTGCATCTCCGTCGCCATACGCAGATGCATGCGTTAATCAAGTCTCATATCTTGGCCTAGAGATTGAATTGCAACAGCTGCTGGATTCGGATTCAAATCGCCCGTCAATCAAACTTCACCAAAGCGCCCCATTTAGGTACCGTGGACAACTCCACGTTGAATGGCATAATCCAATACCACACATGGTTCGCTCCAGTTTATCCACAAATTCTGATTTACAAGGATTGCGTACGGATCGGGTAGCATTAGTAAAGGCAAAATACCACACCTATGAGGCTTCACTCTATTGGCCGACCGTATATCAGATAATGGAAACCGGATTCCCAGGCCCCGACATGCTCCCCTACTGTCCACTTCTTTTCGAGACTACCTATCATCAGCTTCTTAGCAGTAGCGACCGCTGCCGTCCCGCTATACCCGCCCGGAGCGTGGCAACCGTGTTCAAGGTGAGCTGCTTCTCACAGGCTCCCTGCCGTTTGACTCGATGTGATTAATCTAGGGGTATTATTAGCATCTTTGTTGTCTCATTATTGGCCGTAAGGGTGACCGAAACCCCCTCTTTGAAAGGCCTAACGGATAATAATTACGTAGCCCTCACGCTAGTAAACTGAGCCCCTCTACCGAGCATATGTGCCGGGTACTAGAGGAGAGGTTATCACTGGCCAATATTAGGTGAAATAAATTCTGTTTGAGGGAAAAAGTTGGATATTCAGAACATCTATTCTTTACTCGTAAATCCATGGCTGTATTGTTATGTTAATGAAGCACCGCTGTCAAAAGAGTAAAAATGTGGAATAAAAGCAACCCAAGCCTTTCAACAAGGGAGCGAATAATAAAATAGCCGCTATATAATCCTGCATAGATAATCTGATAATCATGTCATATCTTAGAGGCCCAATCCTTACTCAAGTGAAAGACGTTGAAAGTCTACAGACAAACGGCCAACTGAAACTGACCAAGTGTCTATCGGAACTAAGAATATAATTATTTCGGTTTCATGGTCTACCTGTATTACTTGGTTGAATATGAATTCCTTTTTAAGTAAATAAAAGCTAAGCTTTTTATAATGTAATGAAAGTAAAGCCGATAATCAATAATGACAGTAGAGGTAAAAGGGAGTGACGGGATAGGGCTGTATTTCATGGCGAAATCACAGTTTTCACTTTACCATATGATCAAGGAGCGCCAGCAACGTCTCTTTTTACTATATCATTTTCGATCTCATTAAAGCGATATCGCACGCACCTCCGCAGTTTGTAGATTGATTGTCCCTCCGGTAACAGTCAACGATACACCATCGGACGTCTCAGGTGGGAAAATGAGGTCTGAAATGACCACTTCACCCAGCCCACCAAAGACTTCCACGGAGCACTTGTCAACGAGAACGCGGATGCGCACCACTCCAGAGTCATCAGGCAGAAGAGGGGCATTGTGGACTCCACCGGCAGCAGGATCATATGAAATGTCCCCGCTGGCCGTCCGATCAACCGATAGAGTTAATCTGGAGCTGTCATATCGAATAACAGTCTGCACTGAATCCGCCACGCGAACAGCAAGAGACAATATGGCATCCGCGCCAACTGAGAACGCAAGAGAGATATCCAACGCCGTGCCCTTAGCCGAAGACAGTAGCGTTTGGCCGGGAGCGAGTGTTTGATTAGAAACCGAGGCGAGCGACGGGCCAGCAACACCACCCAGCTCAGTTACGGGTTGCTGCAGGAAACGCCGGCTCGTCCCTGTTTGCTGGAGCGTTAGCGTTCGCGGGAACGAGAGCATCCCTTTCCATGTGGTGGTCGGCGGGTTGGCTCCGTAGCTGTTGGAAATTGCCGCCAGGATTCGCCGCCCATCGGCTGCTGGCAGATTCTCCCAGGTCATTGCGCCGTCGAAATCGCGGCCGTAGTCGAGCCACAGCGCCGAAGTATTCACTGGGTCAGGGTTGAACGTCGTTCCATCGAAGGACCCCGTCAGCGCCAGGACCCCGTTTCCACCGGCTGGAGACCCCTGTGCTGGCGTCATGATCAATACCCAGGTGGTGTCACTGGTACCCTGGATAGGAAGTTGGAACATATCAGGCACTTCCCATCCTGTGATGCTGGACGGTAGGCCGACGCCACTGGAAGTGAGATCGCTGACCCATGTCCAGTGGATGGCGTCCTTCGACGTCCAGAAGGTGATTTTGTCTTGCCCACCATGTGCGAGGAGCATGACCCAGTTCCCCGAAGCAGCGTGAAAGAAGACCTTGGGGTCCCGGGTCTCAAGTCCCCCGGTTTCATCATGTGGAGTTTCCTGGGCCGCTGATATAATTGGATTACCAGCGTACTTGGTCCAAGTGGCCCCATCATCCACGCTGAACGCGAGGCGCTGGTCCTGCGTACCGTTGGAAGGAAAATAGCCGGTGTACCAGGCCAGGTATGGTGGGTTCTGAGCGGTGCCCAAGCCTGAAGTATTATTACTATCAAAGTAAGCGGTCCCAGTGAAGGACTCAATGCCGTTAGCGCTTGGTATAGCAATGGGCTCGTGGGTCCACTGGACAAGGTCGCTGCTAGTGGCGTGACCCCAGTTTAGATTGCCCCAGACATTGGCTGTCGGGTTATGCTGGAAGAAGAGATGCCAGGTAGAGCCGATTTTTATCAAGCCATTCGGCTCATTCATCCAGTTTTGATCTGGGACAAAGTGATAGGTTGGGCGAAAATCATCGGCCAAGGCCAGGGGAAGGAGGAGATAGGCAAACGAAAGGAGCATTTTGCGCCACACGAGCTTAGTGAAAGGTAAAGTTTTAGTCAAAATGAGAGGAGATGTGGTAATGAAACTGTTGCTTTCAACGAACAATACATCATTTGTTGTTCACAAAAGACCTTTATATAGATTTCCCAAGGCACAGCTTGCTATCCTCCCGCCCTGATCTTTCAACTCCAAAAATGGTTTCACTCCCTCAAGTCAGAAAGAGATCTACACTTGTCAGGGTGATCCATAAAGGTTCTTCACAATCCTCAGCAACCTTCAGCGCATGGGTAAATCCGGAGATGATGATGCGCGTAGGAAATCCTAATGAAACAAGTTGAAATGCCCTAGAGTTTCGGTTGATTGCACAGCAAGTTACCCGAGTTTGATTTCGCGGAGAGTGCGGGTTATGTCCGCGAGGCACCAGTTTGTATGATTCGCCATACTGCCCCAGCTCCCCGCGGGCATGGCGCTGGTTCTCCACGGGGTATTTTGGCACTCAGTGCGCGATTAATATAAGTTTAGTATCTCACCAATCCCCCTTTTGCGGGGGAGACGCCATGGTCGGGCTGTAGATTTCTAATTCGCCAAAATCATCTCCTAGCAGCTCGATACTTCTAGAAGCCCGGCTGAGTTCTCGGGCTACCGTATTCGACCCACTTCAAGACACAAGTTGCCTAGGCGGTTCTACGGGACTCTCCGCGACTCGGGGGAGTCTGCAGAGAATGCTAGACTTCCCTCGTCATTCTGATTCTTGGTGTCGACCTCCGAAACCACCGTTTCTGTATTCTATAATCTATAAAAGGTAGAGAACACCCGACTAAAAGCAGTGCCACCACAGATCCGGCCTCTCTCTGTTGCCACTCGCTCGCAGCAGTCTCTTGTGGCAATCATGCTTAGCACTCTGTTAAAATCACTTTTCCTAGGGGGATTGGCGTACGTTGTCACTGCAAGTCCCCCCACCAAACCCTACACGGAACTCTATCGGCCACAATTCCACTTCACCCCTACTCGCAATTGGATGAACGATCCCAACGGGCTGGTGTATGCAGATGGCGTTTACCATCTCTATTACCAGTACAACCCCGGCGGCGATACCTGGGGCGCAATGTCCTGGGGCCATGCAACTAGCAGGGACTTAGCCCATTGGACTCAGCAGCCCGTGGCTCTCCAAGCCCGTGGATTCCCCGACAATATCACGGAAATGTTCTTCTCTGGCTCTATTGTTGTTGACGAACACAATACGAGTGGCTTTGGTCGCAAGGGCAAGACCCCTTGGGTTGCCGTATACACGTCATACGTAAGTGCATCCCCCCCCCCCAAAAAAAAACAACAAATCAGACCAAAAAAAGTGAAGACAGTCACATTGACATACGCGCAGTATCCAGTGGAGCAGACATTACCAAGCGGCAAACACGTTCGCAAGGACACGCAAGCCCAGTCGATTGCATACAGCCTTGATCATGGCTATACCTGGATCACTTATGATCCCGTCAACCCTGTTATCCTTGACCCACCAGCACCATATGGTGACCAATACAAGGAATTCCGGGATCCCAACATTTCATGGAACAAGGAGATTAGTAAATGGGTCATGGTGCTTAGCCTGGCAAAACTCCATAAGATTGTTATCTTCACCTCTGACAACCTTAAGGACTGGACCTTTGTCAGTGAGTTCGGACCTGCTAATGCTGTTAGTGGGGTGTGGGAGTGTCCAAGCATCTTCCCACTCTTCCTTGATGATAGTGAAACCACGAAATGGGTCCTTATGCTTGGTCTGAACCCAGGAGGCCCGCCTGGAACCATCGGCTCAGGCACACAGTATATCATTGGTGACTTCAACGGCACCACCTTCACTGCTGATCCGGAGAGTCTCCACGACGGATCGGCGCCTGATGGTAGTGTGATCTTTGAGGACTTTGAGGGTGATCAAACTTTTGCTGAACGTGGCTGGACTACTACTGGTGAT
Source organism: Aspergillus haitiensis (assembly GCA_027569155.1). Lineage (NCBI taxonomy): Eukaryota > Fungi > Ascomycota > Eurotiomycetes > Eurotiales > Aspergillaceae > Aspergillus > Aspergillus haitiensis. The sequence goes on from JAPDEO010000055.1 coordinate 252,974, forward strand.
TTTGTCGGTGCCTCCCCGGCAAAGGGGACCCTGGCTGGACAGAACCCAGTGACCGGATACCTTGGATCGCAGTTGCTGAACAGCTTCATGCAAGGGGACAGCACAACCGGGATGATTACATCTAAGTCTTTCAGTATTTCGCACAGGTATATTAACTTCCTCATTGGTGGTGGGAGCAACATCAACGAAACTGCCATTCGTCTGAAGGTCGACGGCAGTATCGTGCAAGCCTCCACGGGGTCCAACAGTGAGGGACTTACCTGGCAGAACTGGGATGTTACCAGTTTCCTTGGAAGAGATGCTGTTATTGAGATTATTGACACCGCCACTGGAGGCTGGGGCCATATTAATGTTGATGAGATCTCCTTCTCCAATACCCGCGCCATGAATAATGTTGCCAACTGGCTGGACTGGGGCCCAGATTTCTATGCTGCTCTCAGCTTTAATGGCCTCCCCCAAGACAAGCACACATTCCTTGCATGGATGAATAATTGGCAGTATGGTGCGCTTATCCCAACAAACCCATGGCGCAGTGCCATGACAATCCCACGTCGGCTGGGACTAAAGACAATCAATGAAAAGCCAACACTGGTGCAGGAGCCTGTGGAAAATTGGGTGTCAATCATGAACGGCAACAAAGTATCTAGGTTTGCTGCTGTTAATGGAATCCATGACCTCGGCCACATTGGAAAAACCCTGGAGATTGAATTGAGTTTCAACAGCAGGGACCCCGTGCCAGGTGCTGAGAAGTCCGAGTTCGGAATCCTTGTTGCAGCAAACGGTGACTACTCCCAGTATACGCGTGTGGGGTATGATTTTGCTGCACAGCAGCTCTTCGTAGACAGGGCAAACTCTGGGGTTGTCTCGTTCGATCCAACATTTGCAAGTGTTTACAGGGCGCCTTTGGCTCCGTCGGCGGATGGTCGTGTTGTCCTGCGGATCTTGGTCGACTGGTCCAGCGTGGAGGCCTTCGGTGGTCAGGGCGAAGCCTCCATCACGAGCCAGATCTTCCCTATGAAGGACGCTGGGTACGCTCGTCTCTTTTCCGTTGGCGGGAAGACGAGGGATGTTAAGCTGAGTGTGGATAAAATCCGTTCCACATGGCGCTAGGGCAACTTTCCGCAACTACAGCAGGTGGCAAAGAGGGCTGTACCCAGGATCGGCTTAGGTTGTGTGTTTTTCAGTAACTTTCAAATATCATGTTGTGATGTGGCAACGGGGATATACCAATACTTAATAAAGTACACTGTTGGACTGAGATGTGCAAATACTTCAAGTTAACTCTTTATTCATCATCATAGATCACCCAATCGTCTAGCTGCGATCCTAGCAGGACTTGAAACAATGGATTGGCAGTTTGACCAGAAACATTTTGAAAAATAGGAGTGATAAATAAATAGCACTACCGTTTCTTGAACCTAGGCTATGAGCAAAGCTTGCGTAGCAAGAAGTAGAACTTTCCCGTGCATCCTAAACGTATTGGAGCAAATAAGTCGACCAAAAACCGTCACGTAGTTCATGCGATAATATCAATTACCAGCTTCACCCACGGGCAGGTTTATATAAACGATACGGATAGCAACTTGTTGCAATAAGCTACACATTGGTACTTGCGCCCAAGGTATACTTTGTGTCGACACTGCGTGTTGTAGCAATACAGGGACACCACTGGAATTTTCCTTCCTTTTCTTTTATTTGTTAACAATCTTCCTATTTCTTTACTAGACCGGGATATGTAGCTTTTCTCCCGCTGAATGTGGTAAGAGACCTATATCTCCAACTGCGATGCCAAAGCCGAGTGTGGACAGTATGCTGTGCTCGAACCCGCAACATGTCCGTTAAATGTTTGCTGTTCGAAATATGGCTTCTGCGGTACGACTGAAATGAGAAGTCTCGTATCTACAAAGTCAAAATACCTGCTAGTACACTACCGATTAAGAGTTCTGCAAAACTGGATGCCAGATCGGTTATTGTAGCTGTATGTACCCCTCAAAAATTTTTTTCATGAAGTACATGGGACAACCCTATGAGAGTAAGGGTTAGGGTTAGGGTTAGGGTTAGGGTTAGGGTTAGGGTTAGGGTTAGGGTTAGGGTTAGGGTTAGGGTTAGGGTTAGGGTTAGGGTTAGGGTTAGGG